>VXBX01009313.1:491098-593099 GCA_013400415.1 Scytalopus superciliaris | reverse complement strand
GCCGGCTCCGCTCCCGCCCCCGCCCCCCCGACGGGCAGCGGCTGCGCCGGAATCGGGCAGAAACTGGGGGAACCGGCTCTCCCCGCCTTGGGAAGCGCCTCGCAGGCCCGGCGGGCTCGCTGGCAGCACCGACCCGCCGGGGGCACGGAGCGGGGGGACCCACCGGGGACGCGGCCAGCAAAGGTGCGGCGCCCGGAGGGCGCGTCCGCCGCCGGACAGCGCATCGCCCTCGGGCTCGGTCNCCCCGGCGGCAGGCGGCGCTCCGCGGCCGCCGCTGGGGCTGCGGAGCCGGAGCGAGGCAGGGAGCCGGGAGCGGCGATGGAGCGGGGGCAGCCGGCGCCGTGCCCGGTCCCGCTCCCGGTCCCGGCGGGGAGAAGGCAGTGCCTGAGGTGAGAGGGGCCGCCCGGTGGGCGAGGGACTGGCGCTGGGTGGCGGCTCCGCTGCTCGCCCCGGGCCGTGCGCGGGGAGACGGCGCTGCCGGAGCCGGGGCGAGGGGCGACTGTGCCGTCCAGTCCCATCCCATCCCATCCCGTCCCGTCCCGTCCCGCCCCGCCCCGCCCCGTCCCGTCCCTCCCGCACGGCCCCTGCCCGTCCCGGCCCCGGCGGCGCCGCCCTCGGGCGGTGTCAGACCCGCTATCAGACCCGGTGACAGTCCCGGTGTCAGTCCCGATGTCAGTCCCGGTGTCAGCCCGGTGTGAGCCGCGGTCGGCGGCGAAGGTAACGGGGCTGCGCTGGGGGCGGCGGGAGTCGGGCGCTGCAGCGGGGGCTGCCCCGGAGCATTCCTTTGCTCGCTTGCCTGCTCCGGGGTTTGGGGTGTCGATTCGTCTTGGTTACAGAAGCGGAGTGTGCGGAGCTGACACTGGAATGCCGGTGGTGTGCCCCGGCGTGGGACTGCACGGGAGCCCCAAATCCTGTAGTTTTTGCTTAGGCAGAGTTCCTGCTGGTTTGCCGGGTCTTTCTCAAGGTTTATTAAAATTAAGGTTTTGGTCAGGTTGTAACATTTACTAAATAATATGTTTAGATAACATGATTAAGAATTTCACTTTGAATGCTAAGGGAAATTTGCTCTGAATAGGCATGGCAGGCATAGTTAAGTGTTTGCTGAATGCATTACTATCAATTTGAGTGCATATTATTAGTATGGTCAGACCATAAATTGTGTGGGAATGTGAAGGGGCAGTCTTGATTCAGGTCTACGCTGTATGGTTTTAGTATTCTGTCTTCGGCATTGGTCCTGAAAACAGGGCTTAGGATTTGTCCCAAGGAAGAAGGTACTTGTCGTTAAGAACCCTGACGACCCGAATCACTTCTAGTGGAGCCTTTCTGAAAAGGCAAGCTCTCCTTTCTTTGAAGTGCTGGAGTTGCTTTTGCACGAACTTACCATTCTCACAAGGGGAAAATTTGCTGGGTCCATAAAAAGTGGCAAACCTCCACCTGAGGGCATGTTTTTACTTCAGTCTGAAGCACTAGAGTTACTTCAGAAAAAGAGGTGTCTTTCGAGTAGGCTTATCCCCCACCCCCGGCTGTTTCCACGGTTCTGAAATTACTTGAGAGTGACCTTAAAGAAGTCAGCTTTGCTCAAAGGATTTCAGACCTCTTTTATTTGCTCTTCTTAAGTCTTGCCTAAAACAAGCAAGCAGAGCATTTGGAAGGAAACCTATGATTGAATATTCAGCAATTCCTTTCCCCTGGGTAAAAACTGATAGACGTTTCCACTTGTTTTGGAAGGGTTTTTAACCAAGCAAGAAAAATCTGATTTGACACTGCCGAACTAAAGCATGAGGTAAGGCAAAGGAGGGTAGCTTTTCGGGGCATTTTTTATACATCACTCATTATCAGGTGGGGAAATGGGGTTAAAAACTGCTTGAATTGTCACAGGGCTGTTTCCATTACACTTTGATTTTGGAGACTGAACCAGTGCACCGGTTTCTGTGAGAACTCAGTACTTCTGCCTTTTAAAAAACATTAGAGATATCACCGGGTATTTTGAGGCAGTACATATCCGAGACACTACGGCACTCACTAGGAGATTAACAGCACTTGGCCTTGTGCCTCTGGGCTTGTGCCTAATAATACATCGCAGGAGCACTGCATTAACTGTCAATAAATGTCTGTCATCTCTTTGGGCTTAATTACAGAATGGCTTTAAAACAGCACGCGAAGAAAAGTTTCAGCTCAGCTTTTAAATGTGATACAGCCCTAACTCTCATGGTGCCTTTATCTGTTTTCAGTGTTTCCATTAATATAACCCTGCTTTATTTACCTGGCTTTGATTTTAAAGCCCTAAAATGTGTAAGTTAATTTCTTTAATTTCCCTTTAGCAGCTCTGTGTTGATAAAACAGACAAGATTTTCATTACAATTTCATTTCTTTGCTGAACAGGTTATTTAGGCAGGATTGTGATGGTCTTCGGATGCTTCTCATATTCCCCTTTCTTTTATCACTGTGTTTGATTTTGGGAGAAATGCCTGACTCTGATTTCAGGGACAGTATAAGAAATTGCTCCAAGGTAATCAGATTGTGCCTTGCACTGAACCCAGAACTGGCTGCAAAAAGGCAGGATCAGTAATGAAGCTGGTGTTGGATGGATTTTTAGACACTGTGGAAACCCTTGGGCTTCTCTAGCACAAGAAAGACCTGTCTAATTGGAGAGGCTAGAGCCAGAAAAGCTGATGGGCACTGATGGTACCGTAGCTGACCTGTGCCAATATTGTGCATTGGTACTCTTGGTACAGGGTGAGTACCCAGGTGGGAAATTGTTCCAGAGTATTGTCTTCTAAATACTCAGCATAGCTTTTAGCTTGTGAACTTGAGTGTACACAGCTATTTGATTGCTTGTTTTGAGCAGTCGGGAGTGCTGGGGGAGACTGAGGTGGCTGTGATCCCCGTGTCCTCAGATTGTTTCCAAGGCAGAAAAAGAGGCAGCATTTAAAGACTTGAATGGATGATAAAAAAAAATATTCAATTTGAATGGCATTAAGAGAAGGAAGAGAAAACTGATGGTAGTGAAGACTCCTACTTTTTTATAGGTATTGAGGAGCCTTTCTCCTATTTTAAAAGTGACATAGGCAGTCGAGAACCAAAGTGTTAAATTTGTGACACAGATGGGTTTCAGTAGGGGGTTCAAAAACTTTCAGATGCATGTAGATGATAAGGATTGAGATTGTTTCCTTTCAAATGTTTTGCAGCTTTACTAAAAAAATGAAGAAGCCCTCTGAGCTCTGGTGAGGTATCTCTTTAAGTACTCGGTGTGCCTTGAATTGCATGGAGTGATTTAGTTGCTCAGTTAAGACATTTGTTTTGCATTATCTGTTTTTGCCTGTTTCCCTACTCAGATGAAAGTCTTCATCAGGTTGACTGTGACACCTTTTATAATCAATGGACCTTAATGCTTTGTTTGCTTCACATATTTTTAATTACCTATTAATTAAACCTGACAAGTTACTTGGTACTGTTTTTCTGGTATATGCTTCTGCTGTGCCACGCACCTACATCCCATTTCAGGAGGCAGTTTAGCCCTATGTGAAGTCAGACTCTGTTACTCTTGTGCAGTGTCTTGCCTGGGGAAGACCTTTTCTTTGCTCCTCACTTGTTTTTTCTTTTTCAATGGGCTAAGATGCCAAGGCAAATTAAGGTTCTGTGCAGTGTGGTTAAATGGTGAGTAGGATGAAAAAAATAACATTTGTAAAGGTTCTGATGCTGGTCATATTGGCTGGTGAAAGACAAGTGGCTTTTCCCCGACTTCCCAGCAGAAGGGGCAGACACTCCCTACGTTATTTAAGATGAGAGAGGGGTCAGAGTCACTCTGCTTTCTTAATATTGTCCTTCTGCCCTTGCCAACTCAAAAATAATCTGTGATGGTTTACTAAATGTTAATGTGCTTTAGGATGAGTGCTTTACATCTTTCAGACTTTCAGTGTGGTCACTAACCTCAGGTGTGCATATTCCACTGAAGAGCAATTTCTGGAGAATTTTCTTTCTTATTAAATATTCAAAATCTCTATGAAAAAAAGATGAGAAGTATGCAGTCTCTCAGCTTCTTAACATGAACTGGCATCTCTGATAATCGTTCAGGTTATACCAACAAATTTGCCGTTTCACAGCCAGTCAGTGATAAAATCTAAAGCTTTAAAGCAAGTCAGAGGTTTGTGGTATTTTTTCCAAATGACAGAAAACTAGAGGAGGAGTTTCAATTACTGTAATTGAATCAAGCCGCTCTAATGTGTTCCTACTCCTAGTAGAAAAGGTCCCAAATGAGTTCTTTCTTGTTGTCTTTCAGGATTGTAAATAACTACTTTTAAAATAGGGATAATTAAGACTGTTAACTGTGATGCCAGCTGTATATATATATCAAAATAAATGTAAAGCCACTGTATTTACAGGATATCTGCACAAATAAGGGTTCTCCGTGCTCTCTGCTACCTGATTAACCAGGATCTTTCTGAAAGTTTGTTGAAAACAAGGGATCAAAACTAAAGTGTGTTAAATTAGAACTCTGCACAAGTTGCACGAAGTAAATCAATATTTGACAAATGGAAAAAAAAGTGAGCATTTAAAAGGAAAAATTTTTACGCAAGATTCTAGAAATATTAAAACATCGAGATGAAACAAAAATAAAGCATTAAAAATGTATCCTTTCAGTGCTGTTTGAAAAGGTGAAGAATTACACATGCTCGTGTTTAGGGAGATTATTCTCATGTTCTTTTTCAGAGCTTTTTGTTTCTTGAAGAAACAAGTAGTATTTAGATTGAGATGGTACCCATGAGAAGCAGTTTGTAAATTTTGATAGGATAGGGGTTCTTGGCAATTGAGTTAGAACCATTTGTCTCAGCCTTCTGTAAAGGCTGTGAGCAGAATAAATAGACTGATATCAACTGTTTGGGGAATAATGGGTAAGATCCATGTTTGTCTGTCTGCAGAGTTGTGCCAGGGTGCCCACTACTCACCCTTCAGTAAATGGGAGCTCCATGGGAACAGCTGGGACCATGCTGGTAATACCCTTCTCCAGCTGAACTCTGTCATTTCTCAGGGGAAAAGGATTCTGACACATAATGGAATCACAGAATCATTGAGGTTGGAAAAGACCCTTAAAATCATGAAGTCTAACACTGTCAAATCTACCACCGTGCTGGCTTTGCTTGGTACACCTGGGATTTGATCATGGGCCTCTGGGAACTTTGGAGAGGATTTATAAAGATGATTAGTTGTTGAGAAAGGCAATTCTGAGCATGCCATCCTGTAAGGTTTTGGGGTTTTTTTAATGAGTTATTGGGATGGACTGAAAATGGGGTTTCTTGGATGTGTTGTAAAGCAGACACTGTGTGTTGGCTGTGAAGCAGATTCCTCACATGTCATGATTTTATGCATATTTGCCCCACTGTCTGAATTACAAGACATCTGTGATCTCAAAAAGTTTAAGGAGAAACTGGACAGATTAAGGGAAAATGCAGAGAATCAAACCAGTCACATTTAGGATAAACTATCCTCCAGGAATCTGGCACAGCTGTCAGAATAAATTTTTTGTGCCAAGCCTTGTACCCCCCAAAAATTAGCCTGACTTCTTCAAGTCTAGCACATTTCTGAGACTTTGGGATTGCTTCATCCATAATGTTGAATAGAACTGGATCCTGAATCAGAAGCTCATCTCCACCAACTTTTTAATTTCTCTGGTTAGAACTGGATTTAAGCTACTGCTTTAAATGTTTGTCACATCAAACCAGCTTTGAATCAAGGAAAATACTGCTTGAGTACTCATTTAACTGAAAACAGGTATCTCTTAGGGCAGATCTGCTTACTCTGGTGACTCTAAGGATGGGAACATTTCCATCATCTCACAGTCTCTCCCTTTTGCCTTCTCTTCCCCCTCAGTTTTTTTAATACATTTTTAAAAATACGATCATACCGCTTTGGAAATGAAATGGAAATAATTTCCAGAGCATTGTCAACACTGTAAATCACTGAACAGTCAAAATAATTGGATAAAGGATAGACTGAGACTGAGGGAAGATGAGGGGGTTTTGAACTTCTAGAGTGAAGTATAAGACTCCTAGGTACTCCACGCTGAACAGATTGTAATAGACAGCAGGAGAAACAGTTGTTTTCCTTCAGATTATCAGTGCAATTTTCTCAACTGGTAAAGCCAGGAAGCCAGAGCCTCCATGGAGACCCTGCAATCACAATATAAATTCATTCAACAAAACTCTGAGTGAAACCCAAGCCTCTTTAGAGCTTTTCAAATATTATTCCAAGGCTAAAGTCTGTATGGGTTAGAATTCTATTTTATTCTGACCCGCCAGGATGAAATTTTTACTTGGTTCTCACAAACAAATTTCTCTTCCCTCACAAACTGCCTTCGATAATGTTACAAAGTCAGGGAGGAAATACTTGAAAAAGCAGATATTTCCCAGGACATGAAGCACATCTCAGAAACTTTAGTTTCTGATTCTGACATCAGAAATTATTGCTTTTGGAGATCACTATAGTGTGCTTCTAACTAATGATGCTTATGGCAGACCATCAAGACCTGACTGTTGTGAATTTTGCAGCTCTGCTTTGATAGCAGAGACTTGCTACATGTCTCCATAGACAGGCCGGTAGCACTTTGCTACCATTACTGGACATTTTGCCATCTTTTTAGTCTGCAAGACTTTGCCTTTTAGCTAAGCTGTTAAAATTGATTACAATAATCTCTACTGATGCACAGTAATGCATGTTGATTCCAATAATGCAAGCTGACATAGTTCTGAGCCTAACTCCTCTCAGAATAAAGACTGGCCTTATCTCTCTTGCCTAAGCAATCAGTGAAGCACGAGAGGCTTGTCTGTGGTTTCTATTGATGTATATGAGTATGCTTAAATTGAATGGTAACATTTTAGAATGGCTTTCCATATACAGAAGCACACAGTAAAGTCTTGACCCTGTTATGTTTAATCAGGGAGACAGTTCATGTGGCAGTACTCAAACCAATATATTCAGTCTCTTAGTTTCCAGGTAAGTTTTAGGTGTCTTTTCCAGCTTGCATTCAGTTGACCTTATGTTCATTGTTTAAGGGAAAGTCGTATCAGTGCCTTAGGGATGTCTCCACTGTGCACAGAATCACAGAATACACTGACTTGGGAGGGAGTCAAAAGGATCTTCAGGTCAAGCCCCTTAAACCCTTCACAGGACCATGCCCAAAACTCACACCATATACCTGAAAGTATCATCCAAAACCTTCTTGTTCAGCCTGCAGGAAGGCAGGAATAATTCTAGTTGCACCAGTTCTAGTTCACAAGAAGTTGATTTGCTGCAAGTTCTGTACCTAGAATAATTTTGTTGCTGTGTTCTCATCTGTCATGTTTTTCAAGGTTATTTATTCAGGTCTAACTTTGAGCTGTAGTTTTTAATGGTTTTTATATGTCTGTAAAGTCATCAAAGGTGTTTCAGGAAGGACTTTTCTGAGTATGACTCCAAAACCTGCTAAAACCTTTGTAAATACACATGGATTAGGAGAGTTGATCCAGGTTACGTATGAAAGGGAGAAAAAAGAGAAATTTTGAAAAGTCTTCTCATGGCAAGTTTAAGTAGTCTTGAAGCAGGTATAAAGCTCCATTTTATATCTACTGATTTAGAAACAAAAGATTGAGTCCTGTGAGGCTTGGAAATGCACAGCATGCACAGCCTTTTCCTTTTCTGCCAGGAGCAGAAGCAACACACTCTCCACTCTTTTGCAGAATTCCAGCATTTGGTAATTGTAGATTGTGAATGGATATCCCCTTTCACATGTGTATTCTTCAATGTAAATGTCACTAAATTATTTCTTGGTTTGGTATTGTATTTGCTGTTTCTGTGAAAGCCTTGTTTTGAGTTCAGCCTCTCCTGGTGGTTTTATGAGGCTTCACACCATGAAGGCTTCCTCTGGCTGCAGGAGAACTTTAATTTGTTCTGCAGACTGCCGTTAAGGGCTCTTCAATGGGGGCAATTCCTGCCTGCATGGCAGGGAAATGTTCTTCTTGGCTGTGCTGAGGTAAATCAAAGGAGCCTGTCCAGACCTACCTTTGTGTAAATGAGAGCACACCTCTGTCCTAGATGTTTGCACTTCTATTTCTTTGTGCTTGTACTGTAGTCTAGAGTTAAAACCCTCAGAGTTAAGGATTAATAATATATTGCCCTTGGGCTAAGCAAGAGTAGAACTTCTGATTTTATTTCTTTTCTAATTTTAAAATAGAAAATTGAGAAAAGGGGCTTACATTCAGTGTCTAATCCTGCCAGACTTTAACCTTAGAGTCACAGAATCATAGAATCTCCTGAACTAAAAGGAACCCGCAAATATCATCAAATTCATGGCAACAAATTGTTCTATAGCTTCTCAATTTCCACCACAATCTCCTCGTGTTCTTGCTTAATTAGTTTTCAGTTAAAGCAGGTGAGTCTCACTTAGCTTTTCTCCCTCCACTTTGAGTTCCAAGATGATGGTCCCTCACTTGGGTCAAGCAAGAGCAGCTGTAGGACTACCTGACTTGGCCTGTTTCCAGACATGGATGACCAGGGATGCACCCTCCATCTGGAAGTCATCTTAGCAATCTTTGCTTTTCTCCTGCAGGAAGGCAATCAGCATAAATACCTTCAAAACAGGCACTAACTTGGACTTGGCACAGCAAAACTGTGTTTTCTCTAAGTGAAAATTTTAACTGAGCAACTGATATCAAAGATTGGCTGCTTCTCTGCTCTATCCCCGTGGTGTAGAATCATAGAACAGTATGAGTTGAAAGGGACACTTCATGAGTAATTCTTTCTCACACAAACAAACCTACTGAATCCATCAGTGTCCTGAAGCTGATGGGCTTATGAAAGTACAGGATTTCCAGAGTGGGTCCTTACAGAACATTTAAAAACCTTTTATTTATCAAATCTCATATGCTCTAATTACTAGTTCAGAGTTCTTGTGCTTTGTCATGTTAATAAGTGCAGTGAATCATTTTTAATAACGCATTTCTCTGTAAGCTCTGATAGCATCTGTGGTAGACTGACAAATAATACCTGTTCCAATGCTGCACATGTGTATGTGCATACTTTTTGTTTCATATCAAACACTGCCCCTTGTTAAACAACCAACTGCAATTCTAAACACTGGATTTTAAAGATTTTTTTTAAAGATTTTCTGGAATTGATTTATTTCTCAAATGGAGGTGTCTACCTTTAGCTTAAGTGAGAGAAGACCAGTGTATGATCTAAGATTCATACTTTCATATCTTTTCATGAGCTGGATTAATTGAGATTCTTATAAAGAAGAATTATAAGAGGGCCACATTGCTCTATGCATGTATCAGTGTGAAAAACCAAAGTCAGATGAGGATTTGTCATGTATAATGGCAGCAGGCTGATTCTTTTCTGAAGTCTCTGGAGTCAGCATTTCCCTGGGCTCTTCTTGCCTCCTTGGTTGAGAAGATTTTTCAAGCATATTCAAAAGATCAAAGAGAGTTGGTGACATGCTTTCCTTCAACTCCTCTTTTTGCTTCCTTGGCATCCTTTCTTCTGATTATTCATGCCTGAGTATCCTTGCAAAAAAGGACAGTGTCCATTTGTTCTTCTTTTGTCCCTGGAGATGTGGGTAAATTAACTAATTGTAACTGTAAACTAAGGGCACTGTTTATTGCAGAAGGCTGACAAGCACCAGGAGTGAGATTAACAGTAGGAACAGTGATGGCACATGTCCTTGGTGAGCTGTGCAGGTCAATACCTGTTTAAACTCTGATTGCATCTCTCTAGAAGAAGGAAAGAATCCAGTTACCAGCATCCTGGCTTTCATGGTGTTAGCAGCAGCCTAGGCAGGATAGATTTCATCCTTCTTTCCAGTAGTCTTCACCACCATCACTTCAGTGATCTCTCCAGGATTCTGGCTTCATATGCTGCAATCCTTGCCTTGAATTTTGTCACAAGAGCTATAAGGGGCCCATAATGACCCAATTAACAGCATTTTGATAGTGCCTTCCCTCTCAATAACCTAGTTATTCCTGTGCATTACCTTCCTTAGCTCAACCAACCTCAGTTGCAGGGAGAACTGTTGAGATGACAGAGTACAAGCCTTGGAGGAATCCACAGAAATAGTTTGCAATCCTGACAGAGAGCCGTATTTTCTAAATTATTATCTTCTGTGAATCTTGAGAATCCACTGGAGTGTGTCAGTTTAAACCACTCTTGGCATTCTCATGAGTGGACCATTATTAAAATGAGAAAGTAATTGTACCACAGAAAGATCCTACTCTACAATTTTTAAGTTACTCTATGCATCACTGGAGATTTCAGTGCAAAATCATGAAGCAAGAGACACAGCTGCAGTTGCATTAAATAGCATAAGAGAGGTATAAAAGAAATCAGACCATTTTTTTCAGAATGTTAATGAAAATGTGATGTTGGGATTTAGGGGCTTCTAAGAGCAGGGTATGTCATGGATGTGCATTATGAGGTTCTTTCACTTTCCAGGGAAGAGTGTTATATTAGCTACTGATATTTCCAGCCTACTTCTACTTATGAAAGCTAAAAGACGTGGTCTGACTTTAAGTCATTCATTGTTGGAATTTCAGCTGTTTAAATGTATTCAAATAGTCATAATGTAATTTTAATTACCCACTTTCACTTAAAGTAAGTTAGTGTAAAATTACCACAGACTGGTATTTTGACTTTAAATAGTACTAGGTGAAAGTAGAACAACAGTGGCTGTTTATCCATGCACTTGGCATTATTTTCTCTCCTCTCTTGTCATAAGCATGAGTTTTGCCCCATTCATTTCGTACATTCACAGGGATAACAGGTATCACCTAAAGCAGTTTCACAGTCACTAGCTGTGTATTTGTAGGACTGTCTCTGAAAAACGATGTGGATCCTTACAAGCTGTGAGCAACAATGGTTTCTGAAAGAACTGCTAAGCCCCATGTAGGGGCTGGATGAAAGGCAAAGATGAGAGGGGGCACGATACCGTGCCCTGTGCTGGGGGTGGTCTGTAGCTTGTGTCTCATGCAGGGAGAGTGAGGATGAAAGGCAGTGAATGATAAGCAAAAAAAAGTAGACACTTTTTTTTTTTCTCTGTCTCTTCCATAATTTCAGCCAAGCCAACTGGTAAGTGTTGGAGTGCCAGAAAACAACACGTGTACTTCCAAGGTTCTAAGGATGGATTTTAAAACATTTTTATGTTGCTTATTCACCCACGTTACCTTTCTGCTACACTGGTGGGTTCTCAACAGCACAGCAGCAAGTATATTAGTACAGTTATGGTGAGGGGTTTGTAATTATGTAAAAGGAGTCTCATTTATCAGTTTCTATTTTCCACCCACATTTTTTACTATGTGTTCTGAGATGCCACCAAGTGTCTCTGAAGCATGGTAGTAGAGGTTGTTAAACCCATAGTCCCAAAGGAAGTTAAACATTTTTAACAGAAAATAAGACAATAAGACAAAGCCCATATATGACTTGTGTTTTGTGTGTTAAACTGGGTGCTTTCTTCCTTGCAGTTGCACTTAGTGACTCTGATGCAGTTCTGGCTGCTGCCAGTGCCTGCCTTTCCCTGGAGTGCCAGCCCCTCTGCCTCTTCAGGGATGAGAGGGCAGAGACCTGACTCCTGCTTTGCATCCTTTGTTTTGTGTTGTTTGCTTTAGTGGAGTGGCAGGCACAGGCGTGTGAGAGAGAGGCAAGTCCCTTGAAGCTTTGCAGAGGGAAAATGTGCACGAAGTGATGCCAGAGTCTCTTTGGAAGGAAGGACAAGGCACGCAGCTAGGGCTGTGATGTTAGGAGTGCTTTCTGTGAGCTGGCACTCAAGGCATGGCAGGAAAGAAGGCTGAGGTGAGGCTGCAAGAGGGAGGTCTTGGCTGGAGCTTCATTTCAAAGTTTTTCTAGGTCAAAAGGGTTGTTGCTCCCAGGAAGGGCTGGGAAGCTAATGGTTGTGTGCACGCATGGCTAGAGAAGATAGGGATTAAGCTATAAGAGCTTTATTATTGCAGTGGACAGTCCTGACTCCTTATGGGCACTGGTGTCATAGAACCTGTTTTTAAAGTCTGTTTTATGCAGAAGGTACTGCTCAGCCCTAATGACAACTAGTGAAGCCGTTGGGTTTTTATAATGTGTTACAGGGAAAGACTTAAGCTGGGCCTAGGAGAACTCTTCTCCCATTGCCTATCTCCCCTGCTCCCCTGATGCAGTGCAAGGGAATCAGAACAACACTGTGGCTCCCTTCCACCTCCTCAACCCCATGTGCTACTCACAAGAAATCTGAGACAAAAGGACAGTGTCACATGGGGAGTGAGAGGCTGATATTTCCCCCCATCAACCGCTTCGTGTCTGTGACTCAGCCTGCCAGGGACCCTCTGAGGAGCACGTGTCCCTGCTGTGTCACCCGGCGCAACACGTGTGGAAAAGAAGCACCTGCCCCTTTGGCAGGTGCCTGAAGTGCCAAAAACATATTTCAGCACCTTGAGGTGGGGTGAGAAGACATTAACCTGCAGCTAGGTGAAGTGCATGCCGTTTTGGGGGAGACTGAGCTAATGGACTGAAGTGCAGAGAGCTGATTTCCTCCGGAGGGGATGCGAGTGAAGGAGGGATAGGCAGCAGCAGCATATGGCAGTTCAGCTCTGAAAAGACGCTTTGTAAAATAGCACCTCCTTATTTAGCAGATCAGCTTCCTCTGTGGGTGCCCTAACTTGATTTTTTAGAAGACCTAATTCTTTCCTTGATAACTGAGTGGATTTGGTCTGGAAATAGAGAATCTCATGGTTCCTCTGACTGAAGATTTTTCCAAAGTGGAAAGACACTATCAACTTTAAGGCAAATAACATATGTTAGAGAAGAATTTTAGGAGGCAGCATATCAAGATTTTAGGCCCTGGGAAAACATTTGGAAAGCATTTCAGAAGTAAATGCAAGATAGAATCATGAGGGGGGAAAAAAGGAAATAAGAAAAAAAGAAGTCTGTTTACTTTCAGCCGCTCCTTAGCTGGACAAAATCAAAGGAAAGTATTTGCTTAATTGTGGACACATCTTGGAAACATCTGCAGGCTGATGCTTCAAATGGCTTCCTTCCTCCTGCTCTGAAAGGTCTGCAGGGCGGAAAGGGAAGCACAGGTAGGATGAGAATGGGGCTTAGGAGAAAGAGAATTGTCTTCGGTCTGGAGAGCTGCACGTTTTATTGTCATTTGAAGTTACCTTAAGCTTGATCTTGTGCTCTGTGAATCACCTGGAAGTGGTCATGGAGCACTGCCAGGAGCTGGCAAGCAACTGATAGTAAGTCACTAACACGACTAGGGTGATATGGTTGGAGGAGACCCAGAAGGCCAGATGTGACATAAACAGCTCAGTGTAACTGACAGATTTTGTTTTCCTGTGCATTCTTATGGCCACGCTCAGTTATTTTCCATGCTTCAAATCAACATAAGAAAGACTAATTTTCAAAGCAAAAATTAGAGCAGGAGGCAATGCAGAGTATTTGTTTACATTTTGACTTCCCATCATACTGCTAGTCTAGTAAAAAATTTGCTGGCCTCACCCTTCAGAAGATAAAAAGAAAAGGAGATAGTGAAATAATCTGTATCCATCTGCCTTAGGGAAAGCAGTCAGGTGGTGTCATTTCACTTGAACAAGTAGTAAAAGCAATGAGGAGAAGGAAAACTTAGAAATGTTCAGGAAAGGGAAGGAAGTATGCATTTTTCTAGGAAAAGAATGCACTTTTGGTTTTATAGTTTGTATAAGTATGCCCAAGTTCTACTTCTAGGCATTGAAAGGCAGATGAAGACTGGTCAAGGCTAACTAGAGAGGTGTGCTCCAAATTTGAAGTTCTCTCTTGTCAGGGTGAAAGATTATCCTTATGTCCTCTTGCACTGGTATTGAATTTCAGCAGACCAAATTTTGAAAGGTTTTAGAAGTGCCAAGGGTAATGAATTGAGGTAAATCTGTGGAGGGAAAAGAAGTTGAGGGATGATAAAATTTGCTGACAGCCAGTTAAACTTGGTAAACTGTAAGCCTAAGGCTTACATCTGCTATCAAGCAGTCAGAGAGAAGCCTAATCAAAAGAGAGGAAGTTTGATACCAGTCCTTGTCCTAGAAGGTAAATGATTATGTGAGAAGGAGGGACGTATGGAAGGGTAAACGTCACTATTGCAGATACTCAGTGGAAGTTTCAAGCAACGAAACATCCAGAATTAAACAGAAAGAAATGGGGTGATTTAAAGTAACACTTATTGGAACATAAAATAACTAATTGGAAAAGGTCTTAAGAAGAATAGGGATATAAATCAGCAAAACAGTATGGCTGAAATAAATGGTGAATGTACCTATTACACAGGCTTGCTTGTTCTGTTCGTGATAGCACATTCTGAATTTCATAGTAGTCACTGACCATATTTATTTTCAGTGAATCAGGTGTGATTCTTTTCATGCAGAAATGGAAAATATATAAAGGGATAGCAGTAATTTACATTACTGAAACTTAGAATGTGTTTCTTAATATGCAATATCCCCTAGATTAAATAACCAAATCTTCATCTGGCTTCTGTTTTGTTTGCTTACAGGCATTCAGGTATGAAAAATCTACATTTGACCATGTAGAGCTGCACTTGAAAAGACATTTGAATAGCTGCATAACTAATTAACTAATACAATTCTGTGGACATATCTTGTAGGTACAGACAAGGAGGCAGTGAAAATGTAACCTTAAATATAATTTACTTTTGCCACTGTTTTGATAGTTTAAAGAGTTGTTGGTCGTTGCTGATTGAAAGCACTGGGAAAACTTCATTTGTTGCCCATGTGGTAATAATAACTCACCAGTCCTGTTGCGCTTGCACATTGAGCAGGGAGTGAGGGTAAAGAGCAGAAATCTCAGTGCACAGACCCAGAACATGAAAAGGCAGAGTGAACCTCAGCTTCTGAACCAAGAACCAAAGAAAAGTTGGCCAGATGAAAAGGTGATTTAGACATTGTTTCAGGAACCAATTTCAAGGCCTGTGGGGATGAGATCACAACAGCTTTGAAACGAGGACTTAGATAAATAAATGACAAATTACTATTTCCAAAGCCCAACTTCAGTAATCCATACTGATTCAACTTTTGACTTTGCAGCTTGTATTTGATGGCTGGAAGTAATTGGGATGAAGTTCTGCAGCAGATAACAATTGCAGGTCAAATTTTTAGAACGTATGATGATGATAGCTGATTTATATACGCTTTATGGCATAATGTAATTATGCAGCTGTTTGCAGAAGGAAAAATGCACCTGCTAATGAGGAACTGGAACTGATGCCTGATGAGTTGATACTTCAAGACATTTTTGGGGTGAAAGGGTCCATAAAAAAGGAAAAGTGTGTTGCTCTAGCAGAGAACAGCTTGGTGAGAAAGTGAAGAAACTGCTTAAAGGGAGACAAGATTTGCCAGATTATGAGAAGTAAGAAAAAATTCCAGAAGTGACTCCTTTGCCTTTTCATTGTTAAGAAAGTGGCAGGAATTAGGCTAATAGATGAAGGTGTTTTATTCATGCTTTAGAAAAAAAAGTGGAGCAGAAGATTTCATTGAGGGGATCTCTCATTAAGACTGGCATGGGCGTAAGAGCAGATGTCCATAAGGGGTGCTCACAACTACTGTGATACTTCCAGGAGAATTTGGAATGAAAATGTCTGTAACATCTCTAAAATTCCTCCCCATTGTCTGTCTGGGATGGCTTGGCTGAGTTGTAGTCTTGACTACTCCTTTTTTTCTGAGGTGGAAATAAAGGTGTTTAGGAGTGTAAAATGGGGTGGAAATGAGACAACATGTCTATTCTCTCACCTTGTCTGTACGATTTTGGACTCTGTGCTCAGGAAGGCTCCTGTGCAGTGGTTTCCAATTCTTTGCTTTCTCTTCTCCCTCATTTGGTAGAACCACACAGGATGGAGCAGGTCTTGCTGAACCTGAGGAAGCATGGGTTCTCTGTGTGCAAAATCACCATCAGTCTGAAAATCATAACAGGTTTATATGCAAAAAGAGCGAGGATGTCCCACACCCTTCTGTATCCAGAACTAAAATGAGCCTTCATAATTTAGATGCAAGTAGTCTGTCCATATTGCAAGACTGCATCTACAATTTGTAGCTGTGTATTTATAATTTTTTATGACAGTCTAACAAACACACAGTATCCAGGCATTCTGAAACAGCTGCCAATTAGTGCCACATATCATGCCTGTACATACCTGATGAAAAGTAGTTTGCTTTCCTCTCACAGACTGGCAAATTCAATAACTCTGATTTTTCTATCACTGTAACAAATTCCCAGTTGCCTTAAGTCAGTGGGAATGCAGAGTATGCTTAGAACAGAGGCAAGAGGCCAAAAGCATGAGACTTTAGCATATGTGTTACAGAAAGGCATATCTAGGTGGTTAGCTTTACTTATGTTTTATAGCTGGGCTTTGGTTTTGTATAAATACAACGAGTAGTAGAATTTTTTTGAAGTAAACAGAGACTTTTTTATTGTGATTCATGGAGAATGGATTTTAGTTTAAAATCCTTCTACTTTTCCAGTCCTGGACCAGGAAGGCTATTTACTGTTTTTAGAAGGGTGTTCATCCAGCAGCAGAAGACCTCTACTGACATTGACCCTTTCTCTGCCTTCTCTTTTGCCATTTGGCTCTTTGTTGGGTGTGTGTGTGTGTGCCTTGGAAAGGATGAGCCAGTATTTTGAAAGGAAAAACACATCCCTTTCGCTGTGCAAGGACCATCAGGTTTTCCAAAGTGAGGGTTGTGTGACCAAGGCATCTCCCCTCCAAAAATAGGGAAAAGTGTGGTCTCTTTTTCGTCTTAGACAGGCATTCATATACACATTGTCTATGCACACACCTGTTTCCATCTGGTTCCCATCACAAGTGCCTTTGTACGAGCAGACACCTGATCAAGCCAGGGATATTGGAAATTTGCACACACAGGATGGGTACATGCAAAACCAATTCCTGCAGTGATGACATTTGACTTGAGAATTAAGGAGTTATGCTCCATAATGCAAATTGTTGAATGTGTTCATCTTGGGTAAAACGGGAAGCATTTAGTAATAAATATAGCTGCCTAATGTGAATCTTACGGAAAGCTTCTTCCAGAATAGCACATAACTTTAATTACAGAAATTTTCAGGTTTACATGAACCACAACGTGGTAGAAATCCACTAATTTTTTAACAGCACTTTTGCTATTTCAGTGAGTGTCTTATCTCCATGGAGAGATCAGTTGATACACAGTGCTGACTTTTGATGTAAGAGTGCCATACTTCAAAAAGTTATGAATATGGAGGATCTTTGGTCGCTGCCAAGAAATTAAAAATAAATCCCCAAAGGCTTTGCGTGCAAAGATTTTCAAAGGACATGTTTACCTACGACAGTTTTGGTTGCTCAAAGATGGATATCCAATGCTCTTTTAGATGTACAAGCACATGGTCCTTGGCATCCAGTTGTTGCTGTTATGTCACATCTGCCATCCTCAGATATCCCAAGGTGTCTCACATTGGAATGTGAGCCTCTGTGCAAGCACCAGATTCAAGCTCCTCGTTTCCACTGGAAGCCAGCGAGAGCTGATGACTGATTTGATCCCTGGTGCTTCCTGGCCCTGAGGGCTGTGCTTG
Organism: Scytalopus superciliaris; assembly: GCA_013400415.1. Taxonomy (NCBI): domain Eukaryota; kingdom Metazoa; phylum Chordata; class Aves; order Passeriformes; family Rhinocryptidae; genus Scytalopus; species Scytalopus superciliaris. The sequence continues at coordinate 575,501 of VXBX01009313.1, read as the reverse complement.
GGGACCACAAGCATTTCACATTGCAGATCTCATGTCTGTCATTTCCCTGTCTGTTCAGGGATATATGAAGTTCACATAGTCAGTTCACATATTTATGTGCGTATGCATGCATACACATAGGGGGAAAATACAATATTTTATAGGGGAGTGTTCACATATATATTTATATTTTTATATATATATAATATAAGCGTGGGCTTAGTACCAGTTATGCATTTGCTTGGTAGTGGTTTTCTTAGGTGATATAGCAGACTAGGGCCCTGATTCTGGGAGAGGCAGAGAGCTTCTTACAAGCTGCTTGGCACTTGCTAACTTACAAGAAAAGTACAGGGTTTCAGCATATGCTTGAATTAGGCTCTAAAATAATGCTTGACTTAGGCTCTAAAATAATGAAGTATCTGCTTTATACCGTACTGATCTCTACCCTTTCAACCTTCTTCTCTTCCTTCACAGTGTAAATTACATGTTTCTTTTTGATTTAGTATTTGTTGTAAGCGTAAAACCACCAAGCGATTTTAGTTCATTGTCATATTTTATCTCAAAACAGTATAATTTACATTTCTTAGCTGACCACAAGAGGTTTAGCTAAGTGCTTTCTCTCTCCCACTCTCTCCCATCTGTGTTTGATCATGTCTCATATTTATTTCACACTTTATTTCCCTTCTAGATCATGAAGTTATCCTTTACAGCCACAAAAACATGCCTGTAATGATGACAGAGACATAGAAATTCATCTTATGAACTGGGTTTACTGTATAGCATTGGTAGGATCTCTACAGTTCTGTCTGACAAGCCTTCCCAGGGACACTCCCACCTCCAGACCCTCAAAAGCCTGAGGATTGACCTCTCCAGGAAGCAGCTTCCATAGCCCCTTCCATCCCTGTTGATTCAGTTGGTCAGGGCTTGTGGAATATAATGATACATTTCACCACAGGGTTTCTGAGACCAATTGGGGCTGCAAGGTCCTGTTGGGATATAGAATTATTCAGCAGCCAAATGAAATTTTACTGTTGGGAAGGGGAGTGGTTGAACTGGAGAGCAGCTGCTTGATCAGAGCTTAACCTAAATGGTTCTGTGTCAGTAAGGTACTGAGACTGAATGCATTAAATAAAATACTGTCATTTAAAGTGTAAAATAAATAATACAAAAAGAATAACACAGTACAAATCAGATGACGTGCTTTCCTTTAAAGCATCTTCATGATGTAGCTGATAACTACTTATTTACTAATCTTTATTCGGGTTTTTAGATGCTGATATCCATGTTTAGTTTTTATTCAGTGAGCAAGCAAATGGGATATGAATTCATATTTTATGGATGCTTTTTAATTGAAAATTTTCAGGAAGAGAGAGAATGGAAGTGGGTTTTTTTGCTTATTTCTTCAGTGTGAGTTTTGTGTTAACAGTGAAGATGGGTTTGTAGAAAAAAAAAAACAATAATAAAATAATGAGCTTTTGTTTGCAAACAATGCCCGAGCATAAATGAAATTGAGGCAGATAAATCTGGGGTGTTGTCTTACATTGTGTGATGCAGAGCTGCAGAGCACATAAGCCTTGTGCCTTAGAAACACTTCTATTCAGTGCTGTCACTATGGGGGGAGACAAAGGGGTCTTTGTAGAGACCGGGCTGCAGATTCTTCAGTGTAGTAGATATACCTTGTGTTTACTAATGGACAGGCTTGAAACAGAGTTGCACCCTAGTTTTTTGTTAATACCTATGAAACTCCACTCTCTTTCTCATTTAGCCAACCATAGGCTTTTCTTCCCTGACTATGCTAGTAATGCAGTGCCCCAGCAGACATGACCTGGTGAGTTAGACCAGCTCACTCAACTGCAGAGAACCTTCCAGGGAGCCTCCTCTGGAAGTCAGGAAGCATAGTCAGAAGGAAAAAGAGGTGCAAAATTATTCCTACACTTGGCAGTCTCCAGCTTCTTTGAGAGCCTGTTGGATCTTCTGGCTGCACAAGGAAGTGAGAGCAGCTTTCCACTGCTCCAAGTGAAATAGTCACGTATATCCTCTTAGCTGCAGGATGAACTGGCCGGTCAGTTAAAGGTGGAAAGAAGAAGCACCTTCCTCAACTCTACTGGCCCAGGTCACCATCCTGGTCACCTTCCTCTTTTCCATTGGTAATGGAATTGACGGGGCCTGTATCCCTCCGTAGGTCTAGTTCTGAGCAAAGTGACCAGGACAGGCACTCGGAGTGACAGTTCTGCACAGATATCTAGCATAACCCAGCTGTAGGGTGAATGTGGTAATACTACTTTTGCTGATTATGTAAAGCCTGTTTGTGTGTCTGCATAGTAACCCATATTTAGCCTCTCTCTACAGAGCTGTGCAGTAAAAACATTGCAGTGGGAAGTTTGAACCAAGCGAAAAAGCCGTTTCACTGGCAACCCTGAATGAGGCTTGGATGCTGTCCTGAACACCTCCTGAGCAAAGCCCTAGGGTTACCCACCTCCTAGTTGAGTTTTTAAGTCTTGAGCACTGCAGATAGTGAAGCTCGTGGAGCCTTCCTCATGGAACGGGAAGGGTAGGTGGCAATGAAATGAAGTAACTTGAAATTTCTGGTCATCTGGTAATAAGATTTTCAAGCCTGAAAACATAGGGGGAGAAAACAGCAGCTTTGGAGTGTGGCAGAAATAGTGAGATCTGGCAGTGATTTATTGTTTGTCACACTTGCAGAATAATGCATGCCTTATGAGGAACAACATGTCCTTTTGCTGCATGAAAATAGCTGCTCAGAACCAAAATCCTGTCAGTAGTAGTGATGCTGTAAAACGAACTCCAGGGCTGTACTTTATCCCAATGTTTCTGTGTATTTGTTCGTATTGCAAGCAGAATGATGGTGAGCAATCTGGCAGAAACTGAAGGAACTCTAAACAGAGGAGAGCTTCTTATGGAGAACAGGAACACTGCAGCCCAACTGCAAAAACAGTGAATAAATAACCACCCTCAGCATCATTTAAAAGCCAGGATTGTTTACTTAGTGTTGCTGTTATTGCCTGCTTGCATTGCCCCAAAAGCTCACCTCATTCAGAGGTACATATTGGGTCAGAAACCTCCAGACAGGAGACCTGGTCTTGTAATTCAGCTTCTCACACTTCTGTCACTGTAGCAGTTCTCTGGAAACATTACATTGGTCTTCACAAGGTCTGGTCCACTAGTGTTCTCCAGCAAGATGTCAGTGAAGTGTTTCCATCTGTTGCACACATAAATAATTGTCCTGTCAACCTGCCTCTTCCAGTGTTTCTGAAAGGAGAGGTGATTTTGGAAGGATTCAATATGACTGTTGAAGATATTACACATAACTGGATCAGGCATATTTTACTTAATTTTGAAGCAATCATCTTCACAGTGAAATCCATTCATTCCCACTGCATTATCTAGGTAAGGCCATTGAAAGTTTATAGACAGCAAGGTCTTAAAAATGCTAACACCCTCAGTCTGAGAGCTGACTGAAGTTATTGCACTAGAGAAAGTGCAAAGTTTTCTACTCCTTTTGATTCATTATGAAATACTACAACTGATAACATTATCAGATGATCCTTTAAGGGAGCGAGTGTGTTTAGTGAATTTAAGTGTTTCTCTACTGAGTACTGCAATGGCAATTCAGTGGTGGGGGAAGTGGTTTGCTGGTGAGAGAAATTACAGACATGCTGTAGACTATTTTAGGTCATTTTTATCCTCTTCAACACTAGGGTAAGAATGCATCTGTAAACCCAAACTGCAAAAGGCCTCTTCTGTCACCTTGTTGAGGGAAAAAATACAGACTGTCTCTTGCCTTTGCAGGAACCAAAAGGATCTGTGCTTGCACACAGAAGCTCTGGCTTTGTCCTGTCAGCTTTTGTTGAGAAAGCTGATGTTGCTACCACATCTGTCGGGGAGGAATTGAGGGTAGAGGATGTCATGAAATTGACATTTTGAAGCCGAATTTGGTGTTAAATTAATATATAGTTGCTTGAGAATGATTGATGTGAAAGAAGTGTGAGAGTGAGGGAAAGAGGAAAGGGACCAGTACAGTGAAGAGGATAAACAGAGATGGAATGAAGGGGAAGACAGATTTAGAAAAAAGTGAAAAAAGCTTCATTCAAGTCAAGGACATAAGAGAGGGTCAACATATGGATGAGTTAGGGGAGGTGGCAGAGCTCACTTGTCAGCTCCAGCTTCTCCTTTTCCTTGTCAGCTTGGATCTGGCAGGTCCTGTCCACCTGAAGCTGTTTGAATTCCCGTTCAGCTCCCCTAAAAGCAGAGGATTTAAAACATATGCACTTTCTGGAGAACTTTGTCCACCCCAATATTTGTTGCTGGGCCAACATGGCTGGGAAGTTGCTGCAGATCATTGAAAATAACTTTCTGATGCAAGTTGGTGGAGGAGTCAATGAGGAAAGGTGTGTTGTTGGACCTTGTACTAACCAACCAGGAGGGACTGGTTGAAGACATAAAAGTCGGGGGCAGCCCTGGCACCTAGTGACCATGAGATGGTGGAATTTGGGATCCTGCGTGGGGGAAGCAAAACAGTAAGCAGGATTAGAACCCTAAACTTCCAGAGAGCTAATTTCAGTCTCTCCAGAGACCTGCTTAGGGGAATCCCATGGGATAGGGCTCTAGAAGAAAAGGGACTCCAAGAGAGCTGGTCAGTATTTAAGCACCACTTTCTCCAAGCTCAAGACCAGTATATCTCCATGATGATGAAATCAGGCAAAGGGGGCAGGAGACCTGCATGGAAGAACAGGGAGCTCCTGCTAAATCTCAAAGGCAAGATAGAAATGCAGGGGATGTGGAAAAAGGGCAAGACCACATGAAAGGACTGTAGAAACATCATCAGAGTATGCAGAGTATGAGGAAGGCCAAGGCCCACTTGGAATTGAACCTGGCAAGGGTCAGCAAGGATGACAAGAAGTGCTTCTATAAGTAGACCAGCAGGAAAAGGAAGATTAGGGAAAATGTGGGGCTGCTGCTGAATCAGGTGGATGTCCTGGTAATGGAAGACACAGAGACCTTCTTTGCCTCAGTCTTAACTGCTGAGGATGGCTCTGAGGAGTCCCAGCAAATTTGCTGATGATACAAAATGGGGGGAGGAGTGTCTGATACACCTGAAGGCTGTGCTACCCTTCAGGAGGGCCCCAATAGGCTGGAAAGTTGTGCAGAGAGAAACCTAAGGAGGTTCAACAAGGGCAAGTGTAGGGGATGTTATTCCTGTGGAGGAATAACCCCGAGTACCAGTACAGGCTGGGGGCTGACCTCCTAGATAGCAGTTCTGCCAAGAAGGACCTGGGTGTATTGGTGGAGGACAAGTTGACCAGGAGCCAGCAGTGTGTCCCTGCAGCCAGGAGGGTCAATGGGGTCCTGGGGTGCATCTGGAAGAGTGGGGCCAGCAGGTCAAGGGAGGTGATCCTTCCCCTGTACTCAGCCCCAGTGAGCAGAATGAGACCCCTTCCCAGCAGGAGTGCTGTGTCCAGTTCTGGGCTCCTCAGTACAAGAAAGGCAAGGAGCCACTGGAGAGGATCAGTGAAGATCCATGAAAATCTCTGGGATTCTGAAGCATCTCTCTTATGAGGAGAGACTGATGGAGCTGGGCCTGTTCAGTCTAGAGAAGACTGAGAGGGGATCTTACTAATAGATATAAGTATCTCAAAGGCAGGTGCCAAGAGGATGGTGCTAGAGTCTCTTCAGTGGTGCCCAGCAACAGCACAAGGAGCAACAGCTGTAAATTAAAGGCAAAAAGTTTTGTCTCAACATAAGGAAGAACTTCTTCACACTGGGCGTGGCAGAGCATTGAGACAGGCTGCCCAGGAAGGTTGTGGAGTCTCCCTCTCTGGTGACATTCAAAAACCACCTGCCTGCATTCTTGTGTAACGTGTTCTCCGTGACCTTGCCTTGGCAGCAGGTTTGGACTGGATGATCTCCAGAGGTCCCTTCCAACCCTAACAATTCTGTGATTCTCTGAGTGCTGGCACAGAAGAGTGGGTGGAAAGCCCCTGGGGTCTGTGTCTGTCAGACAAATGTGATCATTTCTGGAGCGAGTTCAGCAAAATAGAGTGAATGGGCTGCTTCAGTAGTGCCCCAGTGGCAGATGTGTCAAATGTCAAGTGTCTTCCCAAGATTTCAGGTTGTCTTTTTTCCTCCCCCACTTCTGCTTTCTCTTCCTCTCTGGCAGAGTCCACCTCTTCTTTTACACCTACCAATTATAGCTGGAAGAATGAAAACTATCTTGCTGGTAGATTTTGATCCCCTGAGGCTGAATGATTTCTGCTGCAGGGCTAGATCTCTTGATTTACCACAGTCCTTTTTTCTGGGCCATAATGTACATTGTCTGTACATGGGCTTACATGAAAAGATGAGACTAGCAAGACAAGGTCCTCAGTGGGATACTTACACTATGCAGCTGTAAAGACTTCATTTAGGGGTCAGAATTAAGAATGCAGGCAGCGACTTGTCCAAAATCAAGTTTCTGAACAAATAAGCTGAGAGTTTACTTCTCAAGGGCTGCATGCAAACTGATCACTGTAATGCTAGACTACTCAAATAAGGTATGTGTGCCTCCATATGAAAGAAGAAGTAAATTGTATTTTATAATGTTTTCACATGAAAATGAAGATTCACCAAATCACCTTGGGGATTGCTTTACTCCCTCTGCTTCTTTTCCAACCCACTGTTTTCACTGTCTTTTCTGTAGCCTGTGTTCTCTTTTGTCTGTGCTCCTCTACCTTAGTAGCAGTCAGAGAAACAAGAGCAGTAGGATTGCATGAATCTCCTCTTCCCTCTTTTCCTCACTGGAAGGGGGCTTGAAATAAATGAAAGAGTAGACTGTGAGATGAATTATCACAAATGGGTTTAGTTTGAAATAGCTGTGTATCAACCCTATCTTGCCCATTCTGTCTTGGTGTTGATTTGACACCCTGCTCAAATGGCAGAATTTAAAGAGTTCTCAATGTCTGAAAATTTGGAGTGCTTTTACAGTGTATTTCAGTGAAGGGAACTGACTATAATCTAAGCAATAAAAAATTATCAGAGCCTACAAAGACCAGGCAGAAAAGTTTTTCCTCGCAGAATTAGTATTACTTACAATAAAAAAAACCCCCAAACCATGTTTTGCTTAGCTGCATTAACCCTCATCTGTTTGCAAAATGTGCTTTCAACCTCAGTTCATATTTCCTTAATATCTGAACAGATGTGCATAAACTGAGTGATGGGCTAAAGTGGACAGACTTTAGAGCAGGAGCTATACTTAAACCACAGTCTGAGGTGATTCAATTGCACATGGAGTTTTGTTTGATCCAGTTCCTGTTAACTGCAACCATGGATTAAGTATACAGTCTTGAGGATTCTAAAATTAAAAGATATTCTATGCAATTATGTTAATAGTTAGCTAAAATCATGTTGAATTCAGAGGTAGCATTGTCTTCAAATAGAGACGGGAATATTTTTGAGGTCAACGCACATTGACTTATGAAACACACACAAGAACAAGAATGTCTGCAAAAAACCAATGAAAATGCACAAAATCTAGTATTCGCTAATTAAAGCTAACAAAAGAAGCAAGGTGCATCTGTATACAATTTATCTTTTCTGCAAAGGATTTCGTGTGGAAGTTTAAAAGGGTAGATCTACATCTAAAATCTGGGAGCAGTTAATAAGAGCATTTATTCATGCAATCATTTAGGCTGGGAAAGACCCTTAAGATCACAGAGTCCAACCATTAACCCAGCACTGCCAAGTCCACCACTAAACCATGTCCCTAAATGCCATATCTACACCATCTCCAGGGATGTTGACTCCACCATTTCCCTGAGCAGTTCGTTTCAACACTTCAGAAGTCTGTCAGTGAAAAAAAATTTCCTAATATCCAATCTAAACTTCTCCTGGTGCAATTTGAAGCTTTTCCCTCTCATTCTATTATCTTCAAACATGTGTATCTAACAACCATTCGTACAAACCTGTGAATGGCCCTGCAAGAGACATAAGGACAAGAAGAGCTATTAGGAAAAGTGCCCAGCAAATCAGTATAAACTTCTGAATGTGCAACTGGGCCAAGAGTGGCATCACACAGTGAAAACTTCTGATTTCCAGTCAGAAATCTAGTTGCTGTATTCTGTACTAAATCAGGCATACTAATCATCTGGGTGGGAAGCTGCTAAATATAGAATTGTAAAAACCAGTAGGATAGATCAGAAATAAATGATCAGTGTTGGAGGAGGAGCAGAGCTCAAGCTAAAAACTAATTTTTCCCTCTGCAGTGATCTGCAGATCCACCAGAACACCTGACTGATAATTCTGTGATTTGCAAAGACACCAAAACTCGTTTGGTTTATCATGCTTTCAGAATTTTGGCAACAGAAAGGAGACAGTCTGTTTAATTTCCTGTGTGAGAGGGATAAACAATGCTGTTTTAACATACTACACAGTCTGTCACTTTAGCATTTGATAGTGCCATTCACATTGTACCTTAGGCCAGCTGTGTGTGGGTGTGTAGTTATGACTGGAGCAAATAATTTAAAAACTGAATTTTGATGATTTGTTGTTCTGAAATACAGCAATCTAAAGGCAGGGAAAGAAATATTTCAGATTGGCAACTCACACTGAGTTTAGTACCTTGTCTGAGTCTTTTAGACTGGTTGATTAAACAGAATACTAAAAGGATTAATCATTAAGGTTCCTAAAATAAACTATCATTCATGGAAGAACAGAAACTTCACCATCCAGTGGCTTGCCAGTCAGGGTCAAAGGTCCCTTGCTCAGAGGGCTCAATCACTAACCAAGCAAGTGCAGACAGAACACATTTTAAATTTAGGATCTTGGCACTGTACACTGAGTCCATGGTTGCAGTTAACAGGAACTGGATCAAGCAACTGTCTGTGGGCAGTATAATCTTCTCAGACTCTGAGAGGTACAGATCCTGGTCTGAAGTCTCTTCACTTTAGCACATCTCCCACTTGCTGCTTGTCTGGTGCCTCTGTTCAGATATTCAGGAAATAGGAACTGAGGATGAAAGTAAATTTTGCAAAGGTGCTTTTCTCGTAACCAGCTGAGGGTCAGTACACCTCAACAAATAGCATGGCTTGAACATGATGCTCTGTTTCATTGTAAGTAGTAACAATCCTGTGGGGAAAAACTTAGCTGCCTAATCCCTGTAGGATCTTCCTAAACCTTGCAGTTTCTTCTTGTTTATTTATAGTTCTGTTGAGGGAAATACACTGGGAAAGCGCTCTGTGTTTAGGGCTTTTGTGAAATCTTGAAGTTGCCTAGCCTGAACAGAATCCTGTAATTCTGGGGAGAATGCAAAAACAAGTGGTGCTTCCTCTGTCTGCATTTTATTTAGCATGCCTACCTTTGTCTGCTGTGCAAGCAAAGTGTTCAAATAGCTTCATAGGAATAATAGTTCATTTTTATTTAGTACACAATGATAAATGAGCACTGAAAGCTTGTGGAAGTGCAGAATAAGGTTGGGTTTTGCTATGAATATACACATAAGGATCCCCCACCTTCAAGTAGTTAGTTGGACCAAATCTCTGATTTCTTAGAGTTGTCACAGTGTTAATACTTTCACTGTAGAACTCTGTAGAACTGTAGTGCAGTGACACTGGATAACTCATAGTCTGTCTAATGGAGACAAATAGCTATGGACACATGTCAGAATAATTAGTGGTGAGTCAAGTTAATTTGATTCGTTCATTTAACAAATTGAATTGCTTCAGCTAATTACATAGCATGGCATAAATGTGATTAGGGATGTTTAGAGAAGAAAACTATTCCTTTTTTCCCTCCACTAAATTAATGAAAATGTTAAGGAAAATGTACACTCAGAGTATGCAACAACGTCCAGCTTCACATGATGAATTTTGCAGTCTCCATTACAGCATGAATCTCCTGGGCTTCTTGGACTGACTGGTGCAGCATCCTCCTCAGGGCCCCCAAAATACTCTCTGAAGATTATCTTAGCTATTCTGATCCACACCTGCACAAGAAACTCTCCTTTCTCTGTTAGATGGGAGCTGCTCAGCTGTGTGTGTAAGGTGGTGTCACTGCTTTCTGTAACCCTGAATAAGTGGACCAAATGAAGGACTGTTCAAAATTCTAGTACCTTTCCAATTTTTTTGACTGTTCTCTTCCTTAAACAGTGGCTTAAGAGGTTAGGGTTATTAAAGTTTACTGGTAATAAATGCAGAAATATGTAAAATTCAACTTTTTGGGGTTACATAGAAAATACTCTTTGAAATCAACCTGACTCCCCTTTGTTCTTTGTACTGTATCCTTTTACAAATTATGGTGGGTTTACTCTGTTCTAATTTCCATTTATTGCTTTTCTTTTCTTGAACATTTTGGGAGTGAAGCTGGCAATATATATAGAAAATAAGTTATATTTACATTACTTTATTTATTTTTTTTTCTTAATATAGACTCTTCTCAAAATTCCTTCCAGCACTGATTCCTTTATTTCAGAAGTCTTGCCGGAGAATGCTTTGATGCTTCTGGTTTAACCAGTGTTACTTAGTCTCACTTTAGTTCCCAGTGAAACCACCCTTTGATGACATAGGAAGTAGCAAAGCAGAGCATCAAAGAAGTGGCAGAGTTCAGACCCTTGAGGTTCTTGCTGGGGTACAAATATACTGAGGAAACTTGAAACAAAAATTCAAAGTAAAGTGTGAGAGAAATGCTGTCCATATCTTTGTATAATGGTGCTTTAACACAGACTAGAGTGCCAACATAGAAAATCTTGGATCTGTATAGGCATGGTTGATGTCTTCCCAATTTTGTGTCCAAGTTGTAGTCCCCCTGAAAGGATGACATAGTGAGGTGGGGTCCAGCCTCTTGTCCCAGGTAGCAAGTGACAGGACAAGAATGGCCTCAAGCTGCACCAGGGGAGGATTAGGTTGGGTATGTATGAGGGAAAAATTGATAGTGGGGTCAGACATTGGAACAGGCAGCCCAGGGAACTGGTGGAATCACCATCCCTGGAAGTGTCCAAAAGGCAGTGCTGGGTTAATGGTTGGATTATATGAGTTTAGAGGTCTTTTCCAACCTAAATTGTTGATTCTGTGATAATGACTATGTATGTTAATCATGTTCAGTGTGGATGAACTCAGAAGTTAATTCCCCAAATCCCATAAAGAGTCTGTCTTCTAGCTAAGATGCATCTGTTTTACCATATCCTCCAATTCTGCTTTTCTGTTTTGTTTTGTTGGGGTTTGTTTTGTTTTTTAAATCTGTATATTTCCCACGTCTGTTCTGTATTTTGTAAGCCTCATGGGCAGGTGCTCTCCTCTCCACGTTTCCTCAGTGCCTGGCAAGGACTCATAATTGGGTGTCCAAGTCCTACAGGATTTTACTTAAGTACAAGAGTAAGCTGGACCTCCTGAACCTCTTCATCCAAAGTGTTAGCTGTAATCTCACCAAATGTATGGTCAACTGCACATGTAAAGTTCAATAGTGAAGGGATTGTGTGTGTTGTGATTTATAAATCACGTCACAGTAAGATGAAGGAATTGCTTTGGTCTCAGCAGCAATGTCACGTTCCAGCACATCTCTGACTGGAAATGGCTGAGCACTGCAGAACAGATTCACTGACTCAACTCCCACTGGAAATAAGAGAAAACATCTTGTGGTCACCCTAATCTATGTTTCATGTCTGTGGCTTTAAATTATGGCACAATAACCTGTACTCTGTCAAAATGCATTTCATTTCACAAAAGAAATCTTAAAACATTAATTACTAAAAGGCCTCATGGCTTCCTCTTGCTACTGTAGTACAAGTGTAAACCTTCAGTAGTTTGTAACTTACAACAGCAGTTAAATAGAGACTGCTCACAAAGCCATGGAGTAATTGAGGTAGGAAGGGACCCCTGAAGTTTGTCTGATTTACCCTCCCCTGCTCAAAGTGGCATCAGCTAGAACAAGTTACCTGGGACTGTGTCCAGATGGGTTTTGAACATTCCCAAGGACAGAGACTCCATCACCTCTCTCGGCATGCTGTTCCAGTGTTTGATCACACCCAGCGTATCAGATTCTTCTGTGCAACCTCTGAATTCTTCCTTTTCCCCCCTGGCTGCATCCATTAGTGCACAGGCACTTCAGACCCACCTGGCTGAGTTGATTTTGCTCTGCCCATGACACTTTCCTGTAGGCTTACCCTCATTTCTGAGCACACACACTTTATGTGATCACCCTTCATCCCTCAACTCACCACAAGGTCTCTCCTGGCCATGGCACCCTTTGCACCACCACTGCCTCCCCATCACCACTGGTTTAAAGCTCTCCTCGCCAGGCTGGGCAGCCTCTTGGCAGGGTTGCTTTTGCCCTGTTTTTCGTTCTTACTCAATGCAGATTGAGACAAGTGGAACCAAATGCAAAGCCATATGTGACTTAGATGCAACAGTCCTGATAAAATGGGATGATGAGGAATGTTTGTGTCAAGAGCAGTGATGGGAGGGGGAAAAGTGAAAAGGCAGTAAGTAGGGCAATAGCCCTCTCTCCACTGAGAAAAGGATTCAGCAAAAAGGAGAAGCAGTTGTGTGCTTATGACATTTAATCTTTACAACCTTTGATGAGAAATACCTGTATTTTGAAGATCTCAACTGTCTGCTGTTGACAGAATTTGGTTGAATTCATGTGTCTGTGTGTATACATATGCCAACATAGATGGCCAAGAAAATACTTCTTGTTTGACTCTACTTAAAAAAGAAGAGAATCCACAATATGTATGACCCACCCTGTATACGATCACCAAACTGAAACATTCATACAGCATTTCTCCCACAGCATTTTAAAATTATGAACAACAAATATAGAGTCAAATTCTGTCCTTCATCCCTGTGATGGGCAGCTGATTCCAGACTGTGCTTTAATAGTCTTTCTTGCACCCCTGTGTCAGATTAAGTGGTGGAAATGCCAACTGGATGATAAAGTAGTATCATTTCTGGAAGTATTGGCTTTTAAAGTTATCTTCAGTGGGATGCTTTACTGCAGGCATGTGCATACATTAGATAACCTTGGCATGCAAAGAGTATTTTAAGACCCACGTAATTTTGAAAGACCCTTTACTATTTAGTGAAAGTCATGATACATTCCATACACATAAGATCAGAGGCAGGCCTCCCAGGCTTGTCTTACTTCTCGGGATAGATGCCAAATTGGGAGCCCACAGTGATGTATTTTGTTTTTCTGTAGATAGTTGAAGTGGCACAGCAAGCTTCTCTGTGCTGTTCCACTGACATCTGAGCCTTGATGTTGGGCAGCCACCTCACAGAGGTTCCAAGGAGAATAATAAATACAACTGTCTTCACATGCTTATCTTTTAGTCTGAGATTTCCAAAACAAATGCTGCCAACTAATAAGGTATGCTAGTATGGATTCTGGGATCTTGAAGTCTGATGTCAGAAAATTCACTTCAGTAACTAAACTCCAGCACCTGGTGCTACCAGTACTGTTGTTAAACCACAGGCAATACCATCCATAACTAGTTCTGTTCTCTCTTTCTATTTGTCCTGATGATAAAAAAAAACAAACCTCCTTCCTTAAGCTTTGCATTTAACCAACACCATTTTATATCCGCATATCCACAAAATAAAAGATTCAGAGATTTTGTAGCAAACAACATGCTTACAGATTTTCACATTGAGCTGGCTGCTGCTTAGAAAGAGGAAGAAGTGCATGTAAGATTAGACTCAAAATAATTCTGTGAAATGTATCTGGCCCCTTTATGCAGCAACCTGCTACACGGGGGAGAGGAGAGAAGAAAATCCTGGGCTTGATGTCAAAACAATGTAAACCACTTTTAGTATGTTGACTTGTAGAACAAGTGAGGCATGAAAACAAAAGCGCAGAGCCCTCAGTAGTGGCAGTGAATATTTTATCTTACCAACAGAAAGCAACAAGAGACTAAATCCTTAGCACATATGCTGTGCTGACAGTGTGCTCTCATTGTGACAGTAATGGTATTTGCATTCCCAGCTGCACTCGAGCCTGTGCCGTAAAAGTGCCCCTTCCTCGGAATGCGCGTTGCTCCTCCAGCCCTTTACTGGCCCTGAGCCAGATGAAGGAGTTTCTCTCCGTTGCTCATGCTGGCCTCTGTAAATGGATGTTCAAACAATTATTTCTTTTCCCTGAAGTGAAATTGGAGAGATTCTGGCATCATTTCCACACTGCTGAAAAAGCATCTTTAGGTGACTGCAGCTTTTTGTGCGCAAACCAACCTTTCTGACCTTTTGCAAATATTCAGTGTAAATGCCATTCTAAAATTCAGTGGCTGGATCCTCGTGGAAACATTGGAGCAGGAGTACCACTGTTACTGCTGTGCTGTTGTTGTTTCAGTGTAGTTGGTAAGAATACTGAAAGGGTGATTCAGTGCTGTGAGTAGCAAGTACTCACCACTCTCAGCCAGTGATCATTTTGACTAAGTCTGATGAGTTAAGAATCAGTGAGCTGAGTACAGATAAAGGAAGATGCTCCCCTGGGAATGTGTTTGAGTGCACGTGCTCTCCAGTTTTTCCTAGCACCCACTCATTTGTTGTTCTCTCCCGGCTGAGGCATGAGATTCAGAGAGTATTGCAGAATGTTGCTTATAAATTATGGAGTTACTGCCTTATCCTGTCATCAGTAATGTCAGTCTGGCCTTCACCACAGCTTTTTCTCCTGTCTTTTGTCAACTTGTAAGGTTTTTACATCCCCTGCTTAAGATTGCTCCCCATCACTGCATTCATTCTCAGTCCAGCTCCTTTGTGTGAAATCCCAGTAGTCCTACCATGATTTCTAATTTCCTACTTCATATTTGAGCCATTCAGGATGTTTTGGGTGATACACAAGTGCAGTTACATAGTAGCATTTCAAGACATCTCAGTACTGCTTTGGAGAGACAGCTTTGAAGAATGTGGGTGATGAGCTTCAGAGAAAGTAAAGAAGCAATGTGGAAAGGAGTGGTAAAGGAGGGGTAAGCAGAAGATGCAAATTAAAACCTGAAATATGCATAATTCCTGCTAAATGTGACCAGTTGTGTTCTGTGCTGTCCTGAAGTAAGAGCAGCAACCAGGTGACTTCCAGCTAGGCTTCATTCTTAGGTCTGATGTCCCATTTCAGAGCTGCTGCCAGGCTGCTGGTCACCCTCTCCATCTCCCACAGCCAAATCCACAGCAGAGCCTCCAGAACCTCCAGGTCCTGGGCGAGCTCTGGTTTTGGCTCAGACCTGGCATGCCCACCTTCCTGCTGGAGATGTCACTCATCAGGAAGGCAGGCACCCCCTGCAGAACACAAGCTTTTCTACCCTTAGAAGTGGGGCTGTTCAGGCAGATATTCCCAATACAACTTTAATACAGTTAGCTGGGGTACCAGAGTCAAAAAAATCCCCATGGCACACTATTCATATTCAAGCTCCCAAATCTTACTTGGGTGCTGCCTGCAGGCTGGAATCTCAGCTCCCACATATTCATTGCTATTGCTGCTTAGGCTTGGTGAATTTAAATTGGGAATTACCCACATTTAAACAATCATATTTCTGACTGTACTGTAAGTGTCTGTTTTATCCTCACACTATAGGCATTTTGTATTAGGAACATTATGTACATGGGCCAAAACTATAAACAAACCAACATCTAAGTTTCTTTATTAAGTTGCTAAAACCTAAATTGATGTGTAGGATATAGCTTAAACCTCTAGAAATTTCTGAAAATGATAGCACAGTGGGTTTGTTTCCATTCATTCACTGACTAAACCCTCTTGAAGTATCAACATGGCTTCTGATTGCAGTTTAGGTTCTTTCTCCAAGAAACTATCAAGTGAAGTTACTCCAGAAATAACAGGGGGAAAAAATAATGCCACGGAGAATAGTTTCTTGGATAGAGGATAGACTTGCTTATCATCTAATGATCTAACAATTTCCTACGTTTATTGTAATTTTAAAATTCTGTTTTACAGATAGACTTTCTGGTCAAGCTTGAAATGCTTTTGTTTGAGTAGTCTCAACCTCCCTATGGACTCAACAGATGTATCACAAAATGGCATTGCTCACCGGGAATGCAGATCCTGAGTTCAGCTCCTACTCCTTCAACAACCTGGAAAACCTGTGTGAAGTACAAACCAAGAAAGGATTCTTCTACAAAAAGGCCAAACTTCTGCATCCTGGAGAAGATCTGTGCTGCTTAGCCCGCCTGGATGACCGGTCCAGGTTTGTGATCATCAATGTAGGTGGTATTAAATACAAAATTCCATGGACCACCTTGGAGAACTGCCCCTTGACCAGGCTTGGGAAGCTAAAATCCTGCAACAATTACGATGAGATCATGAACGTCTGCGATGATTATGATGTTAGCTGCAATGAATTTTTTTTTGACCGTAATCCTAGTGCCTTCAGGACGATCATGACTTTCCTGACAGCTGGGAAGCTGAGGCTTCTCAGAGAGATGTGTGCTCTCTCTTTCCAGGAGGAGCTTGTGTACTGGGGGATAGAAGAAGACCACCTGGAGTGGTGCTGTAGAAAGAGATTGCGACAGAAAGAGGAAGAGGCAGCCGAGGCCAGACTGTTTGAAAGGGAGATGGTATTTAGTGAAACTACTCAATGTGCCTTCCAGGACAGTAGCCGATTGAGCTTGTGCATGCGAAAGCTCAGGGATATGGTGGAGAACCCCCACTCAGGGATCCCAGGAAAGATCTTTGCTTGTATTTCAATCTCTTTTGTTGCCATCACTGCAGTCAGCCTCTGCATCAGCACCATGCCAGATGTCAGAGAAGAAGAAGATCGGGTGAGTGCAGCTTTTCTCAGAGTAAAGAGTGTTTTGCATTATTGCCTCCTCCGGGAAGGTGACAGGCAGAATCACTGCAGCAAATACGCAGTTCAGTGTGTATGATGTGGAGGGCTGTCTGGGGTAGAGCACAGTAAAGCATTGTGTCACTTAAAACTGAGGGAAGATTGGGCCAAACGCTGCCATGGCAGAACAGCTTTGCCAGTTCACACCAGCAGATAGCTTTACCCAACAGATTTGTTTTCCTACATCCTTAACCAGGTGACAAACTGGCTATTCTGCGGATAAAAATCGGCCTTGCTTGTGGCTTAATGTTTTGAGGTTAGGTTTAGAGCTAACAGAGCAATTTTCCCTAAGGATACTTTATCAATTTGAATGAACTCTCAGTACTCCAATGTAAACAGCATATCTAAAGTATTTTGATGTTATGGGGTGAGGTAAAGGCCAGGGAAGCTGAGGCAGCAACTTAACAGCAGACACAGAGCAATTGTCCCAATTTTCAGATGTGTTTAATATTCTGAGGCGTAAGCTGTGGATGATTCATGCCCTTGAAAATCAAGTCTTACATATATTTTGTTTATTCTTTAGCTCGCCAAATTTCCTAAGGGTTTAGTCCCTTTTTTTGTGCAAGCAGTTCACTTTCCTAGGATTAATTGTATGTAGGTCAGTGAGAGCTCATCTGAAAAATGACAGAGAAGGACATTCACGTTTTCTTTACCTATGTGCTGAAATGCAGTCTAAGGAGGTTGAGCGGTGAGGATGTTTTGAAGAGTTCAGGGCCTCTGTAGTTTTACCCAAGTCCAAGCTTGACACTAAATGTTTGGGCTTATTTCCCAGCCCCACAGTCATTAAATGTGGTTGTGAATTTCCGCTATTAAGACAATACTTCGCCCCCTGAAGTTCTGCCTCTCAGCTGGAGGCTGAGCTGTCCTGGAAGCAGCACTCTCCCTGTGTGCCATCATCCAGGGCTGGATGGCTCATCCCCCACTGCCACTGGCAGAAAAGAAGGTGGTCATTTACTGTTTTGTTGCATTGAAAGTAAAATGGGTCCAGCCACTCCAGAGAGACACCTGCGTTTGACTGAGTGCCTCATGTAGAGTTAAACCACTCTCTGCTTTCCAGGTCTGCTCAGGTTACGTATCAACTAAGTCTTTTGATTTGGAATCAGAATTATCCAGTAGCAACCAAAAAAAAAGCTAAAACATTTGGTATGTTGATTGATATATGATTTATTATAAGATCTCTATTTTAAAGCCTTTTTGTGGTTTAAAATTTGAGAATAGTAGTTACTATTGAGTACTAATTAACACTGAACAATTGCTTTGAGAATTACAACAGTTTAAACACATTGTATTGTTCTTAATAGTCTAAACACAAATAGGCACTAATACTAATAGGCTTATAATGTTTTGTTAGGTGGAGTAGGGTAATGATAAGGACAGAGCAAGTGTATGAGAGAAGCCTGGATTTCTTTGTAAGCTGGCACCATTAGAAGTACCACATTTTCGTAGTCAAATGCAAAAGTGTGCAGTAAAGATGAATACAGACTTGCTCCTGTAAAAGCCTTGAGTCTGATTCCCAAAATGAGATTCTAAATAGGATTTAGGGTACAAGCAACTGTAAGTTCCTATTGCAGCATAAAGTCAAAAGAGCTAATGTCACCGTTGAATGTCTAAGTTGGGGGGGAATAATGATTAGAAGCTGGAAGATTTCTTGTGCCTGTATGCAGCATTGGTGAGACTGACTGTAGGATACTGCAGTTGGTTCTCACATTCCTATTTCTAATGGTGTTTTGTGAAATTGGAAGAGACCGAAGAAACCTGTAAATCTTAGACACCTATAGAAAATGCCATACAATAAGAAACATTTCAGTTAATTTACACTATTGGAAGGAAGGTGAGTGGATTAAGCACATAAGTGTTTTTTCATGAGAGAAAGAGAACTGTATCATCTAAAAGACCTTTAAATAAAGCACGGAGATGATGCATGGATAAAAGCTGAATCCTGAGAAATTCACATGAGAAACTATATGCCAATATTTAATACCATGGTGATTAATTACTGGGACAGGCTAGGAAGAGAATTAGAGGATTTTTTATTTTTAGACTTTTTCAATTCAAAGCTCAATGCCCTTCTGGAAGGTAGCCTTCAGCTAAACACACTCTGCTTCAATCAGAAGTAAATTACCAATCGCAGATCAAGTTACAAAGGTGAAATTCATGCAATACAGAGAAGATCAGAATAAATTATCCAACATTTTTCTGTGCCCTTAAATTCTAAAAGCACAGAGCTCCTGCAAATAGTCTTTGTTCTGCCCTTTTCTCTGTGTTGAGATTGGAAATGGTTCTTTTGTTTGAGACAAAGGTGATTCTCTTGCACAGGGGCAGGTGAAGGATCACCTCTGGCTGGGCAAGGAGTCAGGCATCTGCCCTCATGGAATCACTTGCAGGGTCAGAGACCTAGGCTAAAAGCTCCTTGCATGTACTCTCTATGTGCCTTAGCAAGTCAATGCAGCTCTTCAAGTACCAGGTGCGGAGAGAAGAGAGCTTATGTGAGTTGAGATTCGTGTTAATCATCCTGACCTGTATCCCCAGTATCAGCTCTTTGCTCTGGTTTTGCAGCTCCAAACAAGTAGGAAATTGGATGTGCATCCTTCCTGACTAAGGAACAAATAAATAGTAAGAACTGGTAAATGCTACTTCAAGGACACACCATACTCAGTGTGCACATTTCCCAGGCTTTCTGTCTGGCATTACTGGTTTTGTGGTTCTGTGTCAGAGCTGTCGTGGGTGCTCTGGCTAACAAACAGTGGCCTTTTCCTTTAGCTGGTGTTTTTATAGAAGGCAAAAGCTCTATCTGTATCTGTCCTGTTATTGCTTCAGGGAAAGACAGAGGAACCAATCACGAAAAAAAACCATGCTGGAGAGCAATTTTCCATATTCCAATCCTTTAATGCCATCTGAATGGACCAGCTGTTACACCCAGTGGTGTCCTACAGAGCTGTAAACGACCTCAAACAAGATGCAAGCGTGGGACCTTTAAAGTTAGAAGTAATTGCCAAGTGGGTGAGGAAATTATTTTAGGTGCCTGCCTGTGTCTTTTAAAGTACAGAAGAAGGCTCAATCATACATTTTGTTAACTTTATTAAATGTTCCAGATATTCTGGATGACAGTGGCAATCTCTAGTGGTTTAACAAGAATGGGAAGGATTGTGTTCCCCTGTACTGTAAATGTTCTTACTAATGGTCACCTTGATTCACCTTGAGTGTTACTCTTTTTTTGGAAGTGGTATCATTATATATCATTATATATTTCAGATGCTGCACAATTGTCAGTAAAGCTAACAGAATCAGATCCTAAATTATGTTTTACTTACTGAACTAGGACATGTATTTTGTCGTTTTTTTCTCATTTAGCTTTTCTTTACTGTTTCAATTAAATAAAATCTACTGATCCAGCTGCTTCTGGAAATTTCAGGAAAGGGGCACGTCAAGTATATAAGGACAATAAATCTTTGAGGACAGTCAGGTTCTTCCATATAAAGTAACAAGGCAATGATTGGGTTTTTATTTCAAAATTTTCATAATGGGAGATTTCTACGTAAGATTTAGATTTAGATTTAATGGTGAAAAGTCTCCTCTAAAGGCAAAATCTACTGAGACAGAATCATAACAGGAGCCCTCAGGCACTGACTTCTTTCAAGGCCACCACAAAAGTCATCTCCAAGACATAAAAATAGCCAGAGGCTTAGAGTATCCTTAAGGCATTTTAGGCATATGATACTTATAAGTGGGCTTCTCAACTCTCTAAACAAATGGCAGGCATGGAGTGACTCAAGCAAACCAGCCAATACATCAGAGGAGTCTTAGATGAGTTGGAGATACATTACAGCAAAAGCTTTAAACACACAGCAAGAGCTGAACAACCAGAAGACATTGAGAGATTCAACTGAAAGCCAGATGGTCATCATACTAAACTCTTCATTTTTTCCTTGGTGAAAACAGAAATATTAGCCATTTCTATCTGAAGAAGACATCTTCTTTCCTTTTGTTAGACAGCCTTCTTCATCACAGAAGACAGGGTGGTGAACTCAGACATTAACAGCAAAGCATTTTGTCCTGATTCACAGAAGCATTTATAGGCCTGAGTACCATCATTTGTAGTACCACAGGTTAAAACAGGAGAGGCTGGATGCTGGAACAGGCTCCCCAGGGCACTGGTGAGAGCACCAAGCCTGACAGAGCTCAAAGAGCATTTGGACGATACTCCTGGGCACAGGGTGTGACTCTTGGGATGGTCCTGTGCTGGGTCAGGAGTTGTACTCGATGGGGGTCCCTTCCAGTTTGGCATATTCTGTGATTCTGTAACATTTCCTTCTTCACCGTGCTTCCTAATTATTGGGGAAAGCTAACCTAATTAAAACACTGTGATAGGGAGTTACAGTTCAATAACCTTCAGCTGAAGAACATTACAACAAAGAGAGAGGCTTATAAATAAAGAAGGTAATAATAGCTCATAAAGAAGCCAAAACTATTTAACCTCCTAAGCTTAATTTACACACTGTTCTTCAACTTTCATAATGTTGAGGATGGGGAATAGATAAATTGTGAATGTGTGTTTTAAACAAGCTGGTGACTAAAGATTTCACAAAGGTACACACAAAAGATCAGGTTGAGAGAGTCTCGTATAATGATTCTCAATTGCTTCTCATAGACAAGCTGCTGCTGTAGAGGGTGGATGAGCAGACAGCAAAGTGGATTGAAAACTGGCTGAATAGCTGTACCTATAGAGTGTGGTGATGAGTGACACGAAATCTAGTTGGAGACCACTGACTAACTAACCCAGGGGGTCTGTACTGGGTCCAGTTCTGTAAGGCATCTTTATCTTCCAGTTTGGGGATGAAGCAGAGTGTACCTGCAGCAGGTTTGCTTATGACAGAAACTTCAGATGAGTGACTGACAGGCCAGACAGCTGTGCTGCCATCCTGAATGACCTTGGCAGGCTGGAGAAAAGGACTCAGGGAGCCTGTGGAATCTCAGCAAGCTCAGCAAGGAGAAATGCTCCTGCACCTGGCAAGGAACAGCCCCACATACCAGTACATACTGGGACTACCCAGATGGAGAGGAGCTTGGCAGAAAAGGAGCTGGGGGGTCCTGGTGGACACCAAGTTTACACGAGCCAGCAATGTGCCCTTGCAGCAAAGAAGGCTGCTGGTATCCTGGGCTGTGTTAGGCAAAGTATTGTCAGCAAGTCAAGGGAGGTGTCCCTTCCTCTCTGCTCAGCACTGGCAAGACCACACCTGGAGCACCGTGTCAAGTTCTGAGCCCCCAGTACAAGAGAGATATGGACATGTTGGACTAAGTCCAGTGTAGGGTCATGAAGATGATGGAGTGACTGGAGCATCTCTCCTATAGGAAAGGCTGAGAGAGCTGTGACTGTTTAGACTGGAGAAAAGAAAGCTTGGGGGAATCTCATCAATGTGTAGAAATATCTGCAGGGAGGGCTCCCAGAGGATGGAACCAGGCTCTTCCCAGTGGTGCCCAGTGACAGGACCAGAGGTGATGGGCACAAGCACAGGCATTTCCCTCTGAATGTCTGGAAATACTTTTTCATTGTGAGGGTTGCTGAGCACTGGCACAGGTTGCCCAGAGAGGTTGTGGCATCTCCATCCTTGGACATATTCAAAAGCTGCCTAGACACAGTCCTGAGCAACTCTGTGGCCCTGTTTGAGCAAGTAGAAGGGGCTGGACCAGGCGATCTCCAGAGGGTCCCATGCAATCTCAACCATCCTGTGACTCTGTAGCTATAACTAGTGATTTTATTAGCTCTGTAATCTAAACAGGTAACTAAGTAGGAAGACATACAAGGTTCAGGGCCTCAGTGTGTCAGAAATGCCAGATATGACATTGAATGAATATTACCTTGTCTCAAAAGTCTTACAGTTTGGGGTATGTCTGGGTGGGGATAACATTTTGCATTAAACCATTTACTTGTTTTGGTGAAAAATAATGTAAGGGAGTAAAACAGTTGGTGGTGGTGCCTAAAATGGCACTCTGCTTGAAGCTCTGGAATTAAGCCTTTCATTACTGGAGAGCTCATTTTGATCACTTTCTCTCTCTTCTGACTATTCAGTTATTGTTCTGCATGTGATACCAAGGCCTTGATTTTAACTTAGAGCCTCGTGATGCATAGATGGTTTGTTTTCATGAATGAAAGTCTTAATAAATTGCAGCTTGTGTTTTTCCTTTCTTTGTGGAATAAACTGTTCTAGAAATTACAGCACAGTCAACAAAAACCATGTATTTTTAAAAAAAAAATCTCCCTGCTGGTATTACAGAGAACTATTTATAGTGTATAGGCACTGAGGGTGACTTTTTATAAAGAGAATCCTGGGGAATTGGACTAACTAATTTCCCTGGGGATCATCTAAGAATTCGTTACACCATTTTCTCAGCTCTGCTGTCTAAATGCAAAAATTATGAGCTGTAACAGTATCACCAGTGTTGGCATCTGAACTGATCTACTGTACCTGTCCCCTGTATTGCTGGTTGGTGGTTTGTGTTTGCCCCAGACACTTCAGGCCACGGCTGGCTGGAGGTCAGGGAAAGACCAAATGACTCGGTAACAATTGTCACCTGCCTTTTCTACATCATGCACAAGGAAATTCCTACAGGCACATGAGATTCATATGCAGTTTCACATTCAAATGTCCTTCTTAAGGGTTGTAGGACTCAGAGCACTGCAGAACTCTATTTTAACTACAAGTAAGGTGGGTTTTGGTTTTGTTTGGGTTTTTTTTCCCCTTTCACAAGCTTAAAGAAGGTTTTCTCCTCAGATAGTACTTAAATCAAAACCTCCACATTGCAAGCTTTGAGAGCATCCTTTACCCACAGCTTGAGTCCTCAGTGATAAGCAAAAGTTTGCTTTCATGTTTAAGTTCTCAATTAGCCTCCTGTAGTTCCATCACCTGTTTTGTGTAGCCCTGCCCTTAGATTGTGAATGCTTTGGAAGAGAATGTCTGAAACATAATGTCTCTGACCTTCATAGTAACAGAAATAAAAACTACATCTGCCTGGTGTTCAGGTACATGGGCACCTTCCTTGTGCCTCAGGCTGCAAACTGCGTTTCTAAGCAAGGAAACTCTTTTCACAAGTGAGACCAACTTCGCTCATGCAAGGTGCAATTACTGTATGATATCCTTAGAGTCCAAAACCGACGAGTAGCTGCAAAGCTCACAAGTCTGAGTCACCATGGTTTGATCTCCCAGCTCCTCTCTGATGGTCAGAGAAATTTGCTGTGCAAGTTGTCTGTCAGACAGCTCAGGTTTGTCTGAAAGCAGCTGAAAGTGATGAGGTTTGATAGAGCAAAGTGCTGTTGCTTCTGTGTGCCACACGGACAGCTTTAAAGTCAAGGAGTCAAGAACCTCTGCACTGCTCAATCTAAACCTTAAATGTCAAGTTCTGTGGTGGTTTTTTGAGTGGTGTGCATCTTTTATCTGACTCCTGTGGAATTTATAAGACTAAAGGCAGAAAGTTCTTTGTAAATATCAAGAAGTGGTGATCATGTCCTTTGATCATTTTACTGGGACCTGTGCTTGTCTGAATCATCTGAATGATACAGTCCTTAATGTAAAAGATTAATGGACTGTAATTCCTTTGTGGATCTGAATCTAAACCTCTCCTTCATTGGCTGTCCAAATCCAGCTGTTACACTGAGCATATCTCAGTATCAGTTTATTTTACCGAATCCAGGATTGCCCACTGCACCAGCTGTGACTGCCACTGCCCAGGACCCCAGCTGCCTGGAAACCCCCCAGTCTAACAGCACACCACATGCCAGCTTTGCCAACTCTTTTCAGAGACAGGCCTTCCCCTTTGCAAGGCTGCCTTAGGCTGGTAATGAATAGAAGACATTTGAAGGAATGGTTGGTTATTCTTGATATTGTGTGGACAGAGTGCCGGATAACAACAGGGTGTATTTAGTCATGACTATATTTGGAGTGTTCTCACCATTTCTTCTCCTTGGCTTGCTTATTCCTCTTGGGGAAAAAATAGAAATTACTTTCTGCAGTCTGAAAAAAAAAATAAAAATCCAGCCTTCGTGCTTCACTGAAGCTCTTAAGCTTTAGCAGGCACACCTAGTTTTTCCATCATGGTAGCTTCTTCAAGTGAAGATAAAGAATCATGGTCCCAGTAGGAAAATCTTCCCCTTTTTTATCAGGAGGGTTAGGAGGAATCCTCTATTTTCTTTCTCTAAGAGTTGCCTTTGGAATGGGGATGGGGACACAGCACTGTGGAACAGGCTTTTACAGAGTCTCTCAGTGAGCTTGCAGACCTTCTGCTCACAATTCCCCCTTGCAGCAAAGTCACTGCCTGAGCTGTTCATGCCTGGCTCTTACCAACCCTGGCTCTCACTGCAGCATCCTTTATGGGGTCGGTCTTCCGAAGTAAAGAGAGGAATCCATATGGGTCAAGGAGCTGCCCTGAGATATTTAGAGGACAGCAGGTTACAATATAGACTTTGGGAGCCACCTGAGACTCTCTACAATGTTTTAGGCCTAGAAGTAAAAGAATGGAGAGTGTTCCTCTGCACTGCTTGGGGATGAGACGGCAGTTGACTAAGACGAAATTCCTGTTGACTTGTTAATAACTTTATTCTGTGCCACTGAACTCTTTCAGTCTACAGTATATCTCCTCATGAATAAATAGCAGGCTTAGGTCTTCTTTTAAATATTGTATAAATATGCTGCAATATAACATTAGTGATAAATAATGAAAGAGCTAAAAGTCTTTTATAAAAGCATTGGTAACTTTGTCACATTGTTAACTGGTTTACATTTGGTGCAGTGTGGCTCACCCAGCAAAATATGCTCCGTGTTTAATTTCCTTTAGTGTCTCTGGTTCCACCACCGTAACTATCTATATCTACCGGTAGGTTTATTCTCCAAACTTCCAGGTAAATCATCCAGGGGGTCTCTGAAGCAATCTCGTGATAATAGTCACTTGGCCTCCAGACATGTTTGTAAAATTACTAGAGCTACCCATCATAGCCTGCTGTGTAATATCCCGAGGGTACAGCACAGCTTCTGTACTCCATGGATTGCTCCACTGCCTCTTGCAAGAAAGCCTGTGCTCTGTGGGCTTATTGAGTACTGTCCCAGTGTTCTGAAAGAGAGAAATCGTTCATTTGTTTGTAATAAAAATATCATCTGGAAATTTCATCTCAGAGCTCCAGGATGTGTTGCTATCAATTCTGGAGGTTTGGAAGGAAAGAAAGCAAACAGATTTACATTTGGCTAGACTGCATATAGCTAGGCTGAGGTAATGAGCTGATTCATGTGTGTGGCACTTAGAAAAATTGCACTAAATCATTCAGCATGATAAATGCTTACATTTTGTTGCTTAAAAAGTGGCAATTGAGATGAAATATGAAAGTTTTTGAAGTTGGAAGCTTTTTGCAGTGTCTGTGGAGACATTTAGAGTCAAAACAAATTGAGTTAGAAGAGTGGTATACAAATGAAAAGAAAATATTATAAGATTTTTTGCAGCAGTTTTTTAATAAAGGCTTGAGAAACTACCAGGAGAAAATTATAAGGCTGTTGGATTTTCTAAAGGTAAGCATAATATTAGTTCCAAGTAAAAACATCAAAAATATGGTACTGAGTACAACCAGCCACATTTTTGAGGCTGCCAGCATAGTTAATTCTAGTCTATGTAGAACACTGCTCATTAATCAAATTTAGTATAATCTTTATAAGCTTATAAAGTTTTCAGAAGAAAATAACTTCTGATGTAGGTACTTCTGTAAGACATTTGAATTAGTACCACATAACATTCTTCCTTAATAAAAAGGCATGTTTCAAAAACTTATCTCCTTTATTAAATATTTTAAGAAATAAAAAATATCTCATAGTAGCAGAAAACCAACGTATCATCCTCCAGTGGCAGTGTGTGCAGAAAGGCTTGCTCTGGTAAGTAGCCCAGAGCTACTTGGGTGTTTTGCTGGTGATTTGGGAGAACAGATAAAGCAATTTCAAGTGAAATGTACAGGGGACAACACATTAGAACTGTCTGGCACAGTTAGCTGAGCTGATCTGAACATGGGGAAGTAACTGCATGGTCATCAGCAGAGAATGCAGCCTGTAAGTAGAGAAAGCATAAAGACCCTGGGACAAAAGTGTCTTTTGGAAACTGGGGACTCAAAGGATTTGGAGATCATGGTGAACTACATGATTTTCCATCTGACATGATACTTCAGAGACAAAGTGTGAGGCTGTGTCCAGATTGATATCCATTAAGCAGGCAAGTTGAAAAGAAAATTTGAAAAAATTATTTTAAATCTGAAAGTTCTGCTCTATACTGAGACACTAGGAGAGTTTTTAATGTAGTGAGAATCAGAATAAGAGACTGTGGTTAACAGTGAACAGTAACTACAACCTGTGGCTAGACAAACTCATGCTCTAAATTAAAGTAAGTTACTGTGTGGGTAATTAGCAATGGAAACCACTTATCTAGACATGCTTGCATACATCTCATCGAGTTTTTTAATACATTCTGTCAGTCCTTCTAAACATTACAACTCAGCTCAGTCGAAGCCATGCGTATGATTCACGAGCCGCTTGGCAAGATCTGCTCCATAGAGGACCAGCTCAAGAGCCTCTTCTGACCTTACAGGTTGGTGAGCAATCCTATCCCTGCCTCGCTGGTGCAGGAAGTGCCAGTGAGGATGCTGTTTGCCTGGGGCTTCCTTGGCCCTCGTGCATATTCAGGCCTGAAGGCATCTGTAAGATGAAATGAGCAGTGACAGTTCGTAATTGTGATTAAAGGTGAGGGCAGCCAGGAAAAACTCAGAAGCCTGGAAGCTGTCTGAAGAGGAGTGACTTGGCATGAGCCTGGCCCACTGGAGGCAGCATCCTAACCAAGGTATCTTGTCCAGTAGTGACTGTGTTTGTAGGGGGTTCCACAGGGGCTGGGGTATGCTACTGATGGGGTTTAGCCCTAGGCAGAACATGCTGCTCACCAGGATACGTGCCAGCCCACCCTTCTGGTGGTTCACTCTCTCTACCCTCACCCTCTTGTAGAGTCACACACACACACACACACACACATGCACTCCCTTTCCCTCTGAGCCAGCTCATTTTCTGAGCCTGGATTCCAACAGCAGGTACAGAGAACAGTGTGAAGGTCCCAGCCATCCAATGCATCCTGAGTCGTGCTGGCCAATTGGCACACGCTACACTGGGTTGAGATGATGGCAACAGAAATTGCAGCACCCTCTCAAAAGGTCCCCACACTGGCTGACTGTGAGCAGACACTGCAGCTATTTTCCCCCAGTCTGCAGCTAGTTGCCTTCATACACAGTAGAAACATTGGGTATTTTAAGGTAAATTCTCACATTCTGAACTGCTGTTACAGAAAGCACAGTTTTTACTGTTGCCTTGAGCAGAAAGAGAGAACATGAGACAGTGTGTGGTTTCTCTGTGGTCAGATCCACCTCGTGAAAATCCATCTGCTGTGCAAGTGCAGCAGCACAACTCAAAGCCTTTCAGTGCAAGGGCAACGTGGGAGCTGATTGCCAGCTGTGCCTGAGCTGCTACCAGCAGGAAAGCAAACCTACCTACAGGCAACACAGGCAAATCCTTCCCTTGCTTTCAGATAACAGTATAAAGGGAAAGTGAGCAGGGGGGGAACACAGGTTTGGGGAAAAACATAAAAGGAAAACACTAAAATTGACTCTGTCTACCTTTCCTCCAAGAGGAAAAAAAAAAGCAGACACCCCAACCCTTATAGCAGGTTACAGGGTTGCAGGAACCAGTACAATTAATAAGGGTCAGGAAAGTGGAACTCGCAGTGAGTGGGAGGCAGGAGGGTAAGAGCTTGAAAAACAGGGATTGAAAGAAGGGATAAATAATAGGGGGAAATGCATTTTAAAATGCCGTTAAGAATCAGTTGTTCTTATTATTAGTAAGTGAGTGAGTGAGAGGGAGAGAAGAAGACTGAGATTCTTTTTTAGTGAGAGACAAGCTTGAGGAGAAGAAAAAGGAAAGACAATGTTGGATTTAGGAGGACCATAGTTCCAGGCTCTATACATTTGCAGGTATCTGTGAGCACAGCCAGGTGCCACCACCACATCATCTTTTCCCAGGTGTTGGGAAATAAGAGTGAAAGCATTGGGAATACCACTGCTTTGTCACACAGTCCTGTCTCTCTGGGGCTCATCCTTTCAGAGGAGTGTGGGGTCTAGGTATTCTCATTCCCTGGGGAAACTGTCTGAACTGCACCTGAGTGCCCCTGGCGAGAACTCAGCCCTGCTCTGATTCTGCAGTGTTTTGATTTATGCTGCCACTGACACGAGGTAACCATCATCCTTATTTTTGCAACCCTGCCATGTCTGTGAGAAGCAGGTGTGCTCTAAGTGCCAAGTGCCATTGCTCAAGCTTTTCCAATCGAGAACTGAGTCTCTCTTGTTTTCAGAGCACTAGGATAAAAAACACAGTTCTTCAGAAATCAGATTTGCTAAGCTGCAGTGTAACTGGGCTTCTTCATGTCAAAGCTCAGGATCAAGCATTTTCTTAGATTTACAGATACTGGATTTTTCTTTTTAAAGCATTGTAGGTTCCAAGGCTCTGATGCCTCTATCAGAGCTAGAGAACAGAGGGGGCTGATCAGAAAGATTTCTAGTTCATGTAAAATCAGGGGAACAGGGGGACACTTGTCAGCAAGGAGGCTCCTGGTGCTTCATTATTCTCTTGGGCTTTTCTTACTTTCAATTTCAGTAACAAAATAGGCCAAACCAAAGCAAAACATTTCTTGAAATCTGGAACTAGAAAATTCCAAGGTAATTGCAGTCAAAAATACTAAGAACATCAGGGTTTCTAAATTGAACCTGTTCTTTGCAGGACACCATGGCTTGATGAAGTCATCATTTCTGTGGCAGTGACTCTGATAACCAAATCCTCTGTGCTGAACAGCCCCCGAGGCCAGGCTGGGCAGGTCATGCCTGGTCCAAGCACAGCAGGTTGTGCAGGGATTGTGGGTGCACCCGTGGGGACAGCTGTGGCACCCAAGTCCTGGGGGCTGTGCTCTGTGAAATCCTGCCTTGAATGCCATGAGACTTGATGAATTTCAAATGTAATACCTTGTTCTTATGGACCTGTGTCCTCCTGTGCAGCTATTGGTCTTGAGACCGCTTCCCAACAGCACTGAGAGGTTGTGAAAAGCAGACCCCAGGTACAAAAGTAATGCTTTGACTTACAATATTTTGTTCAAGCAAATGTCAGTAAATAAATTGTCTGTATAGGTTGTGATTCTCTAAATATTATTAATAGTCTGCTTATGTTTTATGCTTATGCACAGACAAAAGCTGCGGGCCAGCTAGGTGGGGATCTCAGACCTCGAGGGGCAGCTCCAGCAGCACCAAGCACATTATTTCCTTTGCCAATTGAACATTTTGGGCAGGTAGGACTTGGAGGGGTCCTCTGAAGTGAGTGCAGGCCCCTGTTGTCATGGGAACTACATCACACCACCATTACCAGAAACTGAGAAGCTTCATCTTAACAGGTCTCTGATCTTCCCTATTCTTGCAGGGGGCCTTTTTTGAAACCTCATGTGTCTTCTGGAGTACAGATTCTGAAAGCTGGCATAGCTATTTCTTCTCCAGCCAACACTGTCCTTTCAATTAGCTGTTGGTTCTCTTTGTACACCACCAGTACAGATTGAGCATGGAAGGTCCCTTTCCTTCCCCCTCCTACCCACCCTGCTGATTACAGCTACTTAGCTGATGTTGTTGTCCTTCCCAGCCACTCCTGGACCAAGTCAGCTGTTGCAGTATAGCCAGCCAGTGTGTTATCCTGTCCGACTTTGCACTGGAGAGGATTAGGGAATGATGGTATGTCCCATTCTGTGGGCTGAGATGTGGATTGTTCACAGACAGGTAGCAGTATGGATGGAGGCAGCAGTACTTCCAGCAGGTGCAGATAGACCTGAAGGAGAACATTGGACAGCCATTGAACAGCTCTTCTCTTCATCCCCCTAGTACATTCATAGACAGAAAACATTCCTCTGACTTCTTTTAATGATGGTAAACAAGTCAAATGCATTTAATTGTATGTTTTATTCTTTGTGTGTTTCTTGCTGATTTTAGGTTTTGGTTACTTTCCATAAAGTAAAGCCAGACAGCATTTGTTTCCCTGTAATAATATAATACTGTTGCTTTTGGAGAAATGTGTGCTAAAAGTGGGTGCAGGCATGAGAAGAGCTAGTTCAGAATGTGTTAATGAAAGGGCATTTGGGGCATCTGTAGTACTACTTACTTGCTTTCCATTCTTCCCAGCAACTCTACTGGGGCGAAAAGAGGCAGGACAGTGGACCAAAGAATTTGCTTGCACAGGGGCAGTAAATGAAGGAGGCAGGGAAATGGAAGAAAGCCTTAGGGTCACAATAACACTCTTGCCTGGTAGGTGGGTGATTGAACTCCATGTCTGTGTCTTTCTCCACGATTCAGATGTATATGCCAAAGCTATGCTGTTAAGACACCTACAGTATTTTCAGGAGAAAAAGGTATCAGTTGAACAGCTCTCAAGGCTCAGTATTTGTGACTTAGAAACCCCAGGCCTACCTACAGTGTCTAATTTTGGTTGTGCAGTTTGGGGCTGAGATGGCCCAAAACAACAGGCTGCTTCTGGTTTGGGCAGAGTAACTCAGGTAAACACAGTTGGTTCCCTCTGCAGCCTCCTGGATCAGGAGTGCCATCCATGTCTCCTGTCTCTTTAGTCTGTAAGGGTAGTCATGGGCAACCACAGTGCACTGGTAAAGTCCTCATGCACATGGTCTTATCTTCCCTCCCATTGACTCCCAGACCCTTTTCCTACCTTTCCATGGACACTGCCATTTGGCTTCTTAGCTGCAAGGCAGAGGTGAAAGGCACGTGCAGTTTGCTGTATCTCAGGAACCCCTCGGCTGCATGGCTGCAACTGAATGGCACAGCATGTAATTTCACAAGCTGATCAGACTCTGGCTGGGTATTGCAGCACACCCTGCAGTTACCCCCTAGCAGTTGCCACAGTCTTTTCCCATGTCCCTTTTTCCTGTTGGTGTTCTTTTTATTTATTTGCAGCTTCACCAGCAGGACAAAAATGACAGGCTTAGAGGTTTTGAAAAATGGTGATTTGGGGCTGTGTCAGGTTGAAAGGAAATTCAGAGGGGTAACCAGGTGTAGCTCCTTCCCATGTCCTTGCCCCTTCTCCTCCAAAAAGACAAGCTGTACAGGGGACAACTGTACAAGAGCTGTCTTGTGTCCATATCACGGCTACACATGGTGAGAGACAACCCTTCCCACTGAGGGCAAGGCTCTGGTTACCTTTGCTAGCGGCTGAGCTGAAGATGAAGCACTAACTAAGCCCTACTTACAGACCAAAGTGTGTATGGAAAGCAGAGGGCTCGTTCATGGTCCCTTGGTGACTTTAAAAACAGAAACTATTACTTTGACTTCTCAGCCAGCCAACTTTGAGGACAGGCTGTGCAGTATCTGAGTAGTTTTTTGTTCAGGAGCACAAGAAATTCTGCGAGAGGGCTTACTGTGAGTTCAGCCCGACCCCAGCTTTAATGGCAGATGTACTGAGGAACAATCACCAAGTCTGTAGGTGGTCAGTGGCAAGAGAATCGTGCCTGCACTCCCGGTCAGGGTGGGATGCTGCCCTTCCAGCAGTGGGTCACATTGCAGGAGTCATGCACTCATCCCTGCTGGGAAAATTGTCTGGATGCTTTCACCAGAAAATCGCTTTTCATCAGAAAATTGCCTTTCATCAGAAAATGCCAGCGTGAGCAAAATCTTGGGGGTTTGTTGGTGGAGCATCTGTAGTTTTTTGTTTCCGGGAACGTGGGATTTATCTCAGGGAAGGCTTCTTCATTTTACAATGGCATTTGGGAGGAGGGACAGCAGATGACCCAGCAGCCCGAGCTCCAGGCTCTCCCACACACTGGGACAGAGCCAGGCACAGGCTTTCCACCTTGCTGGCAATAAGGGCAGGAGCTGGGTCTGTCCCAAGCCCTGCAAGTGCTCCAGGAGTTGGGCGGCAGAATAATTGGTTGTGAAGGAGTGTTTGTCCTCTGAATCAACCTGCAGATGTTCATGGAAACAGGCAGCTCAGCCTCACGCTCAAATTCGAGGGGAACACCCTAAGCTGCTGGACCGGGGACTGTCTCACAGCACTGGGCAGGCCATGTGTAAGCAGCCCCAGGGACTTTGCAGATCCCTTAACGTGGATCTCTGATGCCAAGGTCTTGGCTACATTGGAATTTCAAGTTCTACACTGTTGTTAATAAAGAGTTTGATCCAATGTGCCCAGAGAAACGCTTGAAATGCATGACCCAAAAGGCTCGAGTAACAAGGGGCAAGCAGAGGAGAACAAAAGTAACTTTTAAGAAATGTCATGATTTTAAACCATATGTAAGTACTTTTGTATGCAATGCCTTCATGTTTGGATTTCTTTTTTTCCTAATGTATACATTTGACAGGGAGAGAAATCTTCACTCTAGGGTCGAAATGAGAAACATTGAAACTTCTTCCTTGAAAGTACTGTGGAGCTGCTGACCATACAAAAATGTGTGTGCAAAGCAACACAAGAACTGGGATGGTTCGGGGTGAACTAACTTTTGACATCTTCTTATGCTGGAGGGATTAGAAGGTGGTGTCAAAGCCTGCAAGAAAAAGGAGAGTCAGAATTTCCTCTCATGGCACCAGAGGACAAAGGCAGGATCAAGAAGTCACACAACACACAGTGGACAATTTTTCAGAGGCTTAGTAAGGGGAAGTACCAGTGAAAGGGACCCTGCAAGCCAAACCAAAATGTGTCTGAAAGATGTCTGTAACTTTGAGACAGACCATAAGAGAGCACTGAGTACAGCTGGATTTGAACTGCAGTGACACCACTTTTTCTTCTTGTAATTTTCCTTTTGCCAAAGGAACCTTTGGCAAACAAAATGTTTCTCCAGAAGAAAGATACTGTGGTTGGCTTTTTGACAGCACATTTCTATAGATCCTAATGAAGGAGACTTACTTTAATTTGGCTGCACAGAATTACTCACTGAAATCTTCCTTCGTTTGTTTTCTTGTGCCCTGAGTTGACATTAGTATATGGCCCCCCCAAATCCTGTGCAACTGCAGATATTTCTCCATACCCAAGTCATTTCTGCACAGCAAAAAAAGCCTGCTTGCTGCTTGAAAGAAACAAATGTACACACATAAATAAACATACATGTTTTGTAAAGAACAACTGTTTTCCCTGTGGCCCAATTTCAGAAATCCAGATACAGAAATGTAATGATAAAATTACATCTGTTAGATTAGAAGGTGAAGAAGTCTGGCTCATTGGTATGAGAGCCAGCTCTTTGACTTAGAAAAAGTAAAAAGCACTATGTAGTTGTTAATGTGCATGTTTACAGCTGTAAGTTGGTATTGCTTGTTCTTTTTTGAGAACATACACATTTGATGTAGACCTATTTTGGGCAGGATGCTATTCTACTCTGTTAAGACTTGTTTTTCTTGTGTTCCAATGGCTGATTAATTCTTGTTTGGGGTTTTGGGGTTTTTTCTGTCTGTGTGTGTGTCTTTCTGAGAATTTTTGTTTTGTTAAATGGAAAAAACCTCAAACCCCTAAGCATCCAGTGCACTTGAATACATAATTAAAAGTTTAAGAAAGAAAAATTGTGGTTTTTTTAACCAATGCTGTAGTCAAGGGGAAAAAACTGCAAAGGAAAACAGCTGCAGCTGAATAAAACAAAGTGCAAAGAGCATGAAATGCATTTTTGCTGTTGCTGTTTTTGATTTCATGTGAGGATAATAATAGGTCGTATATAGATGATATTGAAACATGGTTCAAGGGACAAGAATACATTTAATTAGTAAAGAAAAAGACCTCTGGCAGGTTGATTGACACAGAGATCTGTTTTCTAAAAGCCTGTTCAGACCCTCGTATTCTCAGGACAGCCACTGGACAAGCCTGGCTTGTTCAGATTACAATAGGTTAATAATGATACTGAGAAAGATCAGCACTTTGCTGGAGATAATTATGCATTAGCTGAAAGTGGGAATTGTTGTATTGTAGCATTGAAATGAACTCTGTGTAGCAGAGCATTATCACTCCACTCTGCTGGAAGTAAACATTTTGGCATTCACATTAGCTGTCAGCTGTGGATAGTGGGAAGAGCAGAGAAAAGGCAGGGCCCAACACTGGCTCTGGGTACATTTCAGCTCTTCATTACCCTGAAAGGCAAAGACACCAGCTTGGTTCTGCTGCATGGGGTGACCTGAGCTTCAGATACCACCAAGTCTCTTGAGCTTGGCTGAATGAAGGTTACCAGGCTGCTCCTGCACTTGCATTTGGGGTGTAATTTCTGCAGGAAGATTGGAGACATAAACAGCAAAGGTGTAGGTTTGTGAACCTACACAGGATAAACGTGGGAGGGCAGACAAAGCCTTCCAAAAGTCGTCTCCACTGGTAGTCCTTTAACGAGGAACAATTTTCACTCCTGTTTGCTCCCACACCTAAACTCATACACTGAAGCACTTTGGAGTCTCCTTTCTGCATACCACTAATGGAAAGTGCTGGGGGAATTAGGTGCCAAATTAGCTGTTAAACACCTTAATGACTTTTTAGGTCTATTGGAAGGATAAATTCTCCATAGGCTTCACTGACTTTCCTAGAACTCCTAGTGGCACAAAAATTCTATACATGCACATCAGAATCCAGAATGCTTCCTGTCAGATAGGTCTCCTAAGGTAAACTGTAATCTTAGTTTCCATACATGGTGGTCCAAGTACTGGGACACCTGTCAGAGGAAGCAAATTTGCACATTGGGTTATTTATCTTCCTGTCATTGCTGGCTTCTTTGCTCAAGCCATAGTTATTCTTCTCTCAGTTATCTTAACCCCTCAGCCTGATCTTTTTGTGCACCTGCAAGGATGGTATCAAACACCACAAATGACCCGCAACCATTGGCCTTAGGTGTGAGAGCAAGCATATCCCAATGAGAGATTTGTAGGAAGCAGGGCTCTAGGACAATATTGGTCTGGTGGCTGGTTTCTGGCTCACAAGCAGAGAAGTTGACTCCCTCAAAGGCAGGGAGACCCTGCAGAGAGACCTCAACAAATCAGAGGGCTGAGCAATCACCAACCATAGGACGTTCAACAGGGGGAAGTGCCGGATTCTGCACCTGGGATGGGGCAGCCCTGGATGTTCCTACANCCTCGAGAGAGGAGGAGGAGGGGCAGGCACTGATCTCTGCTCTGTGGGGAGCAGTGATGGGACCTGAGAGAATGGCCTGAAGTTGTGTCAGGGGAGGTTTAGGTTGGATATTTACAAGGTTCTTCCCCCAGAGGGTGGTTGGGCACTGAACAGGCTCCCCAGGGCAGTGGTCACAGCACCAAGCCTGACAGAGCTCAAGAAGCATTTGGACAAAACTTTAACGCATATGGTGTGACTCTTGGGAATGGTCCTGTGCAGAGCCAGGAGCTGGACTTGATGATCCTTGTGGGTCCCTTCCAACTTGGCATATTCTGTGATCCTGTGAAGTTACAATGGCACAGGCAGAGTCCTTCCACTGACTTTGTGAGCTTTGGCTCTGGCCCACAGTGCCAGATTAGTGCAGTGGTGTGAAAGCATCTTGGTTCTTTATCTGATGGGAGAGCCTGACAGCTTAATTATTCTGTGTGAGGAGTGAAGCTCCTAGAAACAAAATCTTATGTCCTATGTGTTATGTTTGTGACAAAAATACTTACTTACGACCAAATTAGTTTGGGGAGGCAGATATAAATTAAGCTCCTTCTAGTCCTCACACCTATCAAAATTAGGAAGTTAAAGACAGGCTATCTGAGCTACTACACTACTAAAATGAGATTATTTTTCCTCCTTGCAATATTTTTAAAATCTTGACAGCAATTTCAATGGGACAAGCACTTTTTCTCTCCGTAT
Organism: Scytalopus superciliaris; assembly: GCA_013400415.1. Classification (NCBI taxonomy): domain Eukaryota; kingdom Metazoa; phylum Chordata; class Aves; order Passeriformes; family Rhinocryptidae; genus Scytalopus; species Scytalopus superciliaris. The sequence goes on along the minus strand of VXBX01009313.1, from coordinate 538,805 downwards.
CTCCATGACCCCATGGGAAACACTGGGAGGTACATCATATGCCAATTGAAAGTGGAATAAAAAAAACCCCTGATCAACACAAGGCACTACAACCTTTTATCATGGTTAATAAAAGGACCATAATGCTGGCTCTGAGGATTCCTTTCCACATCTGTTTTTCCTGTTGATATCTCTTTAGTTCCTGGCTCAATCTCTTCTTAAGGTAGAATGTGGAGGGTGCCTTGGCATTTTGGTTATCATATTGAGGTACCACAAGGCTTTATACTCAGTGTGATCACACTGCTCTTGCTGCTGGCAGTGCAGCAGCCCTTGAAACGTATCCAGTAACTCCACAACATTTTGGGAAATGCTGCAGTTAGCAAAGAGGGCAAAAGTCTCATCACTCTTTCGATGTTTTCATTCCCAAAAGGGAAAAACCTGTGCACACACACTGCGAGAGAGATGAAGTTAGGATGTGGGGCTCTGCAGTAAAAATTTTCTTGGCTTTGTGTAGCAAAACACCTGTGGTGAGCATGTGGGCAGAACTGCCAACAGATGTGCCAGGTTCTCAGCTTCTCCAGTGGTGAAATGGGGACCAGCCTGACACAGCCTCACCACTCCTGAATGATGTTTCATTGCTATAATTTAATATAGATAAGTAAAGCGAGGTTGGGCATTGAGACCTAACACCTGTTGAATCCAGACAGAGTCACACCCCCAGCATGGATGGACTCCTACATGCTTACAGGAGTTTTCACAAACTGTTTGGGAGTCTTACTGGCACACTAAGTAAATATACACTTCCCTTAAATAAATACACACTTGCCTCCCACACAAAGCCCCAAGAACATTCACACTTTCATATGAGTATTTACAGAGGAAACAGCCCTGTAATTGTCCACATCAAAATCTGTTTATTTGGAGAAGCTGATTGTTATTCAGCTGGAGTTACCAACAGTGATGTTGCAGAGAATTGCCATAGTATTTGTGCTGTTGAATTAACAGCTGAAGAGCAGCCATCACCAGCATTGTTGTTTATTGCTGTTCCAGTGCACCAAGGCTGGCTTGTTTACAGGCATCGTAACTAAAGGGCTAGAGTTCTCTTTATTTGCCACTAAATGAGTCTGCAGAGAAGAACACTGCTTCCAGTGCCTCAGAAAGCATGGGGAGGGCATTGTGGTCATTAGTTGTTAGAGGTGAGGTAACTAAAAATGCTTGTTTCTCTTGACCCTCCTCTGTTTTGTGGTATTTCTCCTTTTAAATATATCTATATTTATCAGTACTTTATATAAGCTTTTGACTGTAGGGCTAGTGTGTTAATAAATGTTCACTGGAATATAAAATGCATATATATATATTCAGTGAATAATAGATTATAGATAACTCCAAGCATATAACTTAAAATGAGCCATTTATAAGCAATTTATTATTGATCAAGAAGGGAAGGTGGACTCACGCATTTATTACAATCCATGAATCCTGTACTAATCCTTTCTAAAGGGTGTTAAAGGCTCGGTTAGAAATGAAGAATGAACCACTGGCCTTTCAGCAGTGAACTGTCTGGCTGATAGCTGATAACATCACACCAAATTCTTGGCAGCCTCGGGATATTCCAGAGCACTGCTGACCTGTCCTGCAGCCAAACATGTAGCTAGCACCTCTGCTTTTAGTTATCCCTTCCAACTTTTCTCAACAGCCATGATTTTATGTCAGTTGTACTTTCCTTTAAGAACTGCCACTCTCTGGTTTTTTTGGTTCATTCCCCGGCTAAATCTCTTTCTTCCTTCCCCCTTTTATGTGTTCCCCGCTCCTCTTCTCCCCAGGGTGAATGCTCACAGAAGTGCTACGACATCTTCGTGCTGGAGACGGTGTGCGTGGCATGGTTTTCCTTCGAGTTCCTGCTGCGATCCATCCAGGCGGAGAACAAGTGCGCTTTCCTGAAAACTCCGCTCAACATCATCGACATCCTGGCCATTCTGCCCTTCTACATCTCTCTCATCGTGGACACGGTCTCCACGAAGAACAGCAGCAAGCCCATTGGGGGAGCTGGGAACAAGTACCTGGAACGAGTGGGCCTGGTGCTGCGCTTCCTGCGGGCTCTGCGCATCCTGTACGTGATGAGGCTGGCGCGGCACTCACTGGGGCTGCAGACTCTGGGGCTCACCGTGCGCCGCTGCTCCCGGGAGTTTGGGCTCCTCCTGCTCTTCCTCTGCGTCGCCATGGCCCTCTTCTCACCGCTGGTGTACCTGGCCGAGAGCGAACTGGGAGCCAAGCAGGAATTCACCAGCGTCCCCAGCAGTTACTGGTGGGCTGTGATCTCCATGACGACTGTTGGCTACGGGGACATGGTGCCTCGCAGCATCCCCGGACAGGTGGTAGCCCTGAGCAGTATCTTAAGTGGGATTTTGCTGATGGCTTTCCCAGTCACGTCCATCTTCCATACTTTTTCCCGTTCCTACAGTGAGCTGAAGGAGCAGCAGCAACGAGCAGCCAGCAGGCAAGCGCGCCACCTGCAAGAGAACCCCGAGCTCCTAGGTGGTGACAGTACAAGGGGCCTCAGTGCCACATTCACACCAAGTGTTTCTGGCCAGGAGGGTCCACCCATGGTGGACCAGTAAGCCAAGAGAAGTTCTTGACCGGGAACAGCCAAGAACATATGTTGGCAGCACAACAAGCAGTGGACAAGGGAGGTCAGTTCTGAAAGAAGAACCTCCGGAACTGCATAAATGAGGGGCAGACACACACACAGGATTGTCTCGAAAAACCAACTTTTGATCTTAAGGGGCCTCTGAAAAGTACCCCTAGAAACTCTGCCAGGTACAGCTCTGCTCCATTGCTTTTCTTAGGGCTTTTCTTTTCTATTGAACAAATATTTTCAGGTATGCCCAAAGAGCAGCCATTGAACGAAGCCAGCCAGGAGAACTCAACGTGAAGCACAGCCTGTGCCAGGATGCCATTCGACAGAGCAACCAGCGTGCCACCTCCTCCCTGCCCTGCTGGGTGGCACTCGGTGTGCGAGGGGCTGAGTGAGGGGGCTCCCGTACTACTGTTTTGGCAGCTCCACCAAGGAACACAAACCTCAGACAGGCAAAGTGAGGGCAGAAGGGCAGAAGCACCCCCTCAGCATTGCCAGGGGCTTGTTTTGTCTTCTACAGATGAGGCTGCGCAGCCGGGGCTGCCAGCTCTGACTCATGTGCTAGCACAGTTTGCATTATTTAGTAGAGATGCATATTTACCATCCTGAGCTCTGTATCTTCAGCCCCATGACTGAAATATACATACAGACAATCCTTCTGACTGTGGTACTGAATGTTAACTTGTTTTTTTTTTCCTTTGCCAAGAGTTGAATATAACAAATACCATTACAAACCATGCCATTTCTCCACTTTAACTATTTATGTCTCTTGTATCAAACAATGTGTTCAGCAGACAAACAATGTGTTTAGCAGAGGACTGAATCAATCTTAACTATACGCAGCCTGAGAAAGGGAGGGTGATGTTAAACCAGCAGTGACTCCCAGCTCTGCAGTCCTCCTCGGTGGTGGAGGCTGCACTGACTGCAGTCATGTGCAAATAGGAGTCATCCAAACCCAGTGAAATCAATTAGACACCTTCAGTGGGCTCTGGTCTGAGCTGCAGTGTAGCAGCTGTGCTCTACATTAGGAGTAGCCTTTTTTATTCCCTCCCACTAAGATAATCCTGTCATTAGAATCACTGTTCTGGCTCTAGTTCCTGATTCTCAAAAGATTTAAGTCAATTTAAAAGGACAATTAATCATGTGTTGGCATCTGCATGTTTGCTTGCTGATGCCAGCCCCATGCGTGAGCTCTCCAGCCTCCACCCTGGAGGAGATGTGTAGCTGGCCCAAGTCAGGATGCTGTGTGAGTCTGTCAGTGCTCCTACAGGTGGGATACAATCAGGGAATGGAGGGAGATGGAACACAACAGCCTCTTGTACCTACATCCCCATTTGTACTAAAGCCACGCAGTGTCACCCTTCATATTCTCCTTGTGCCAGGAAGTGAACAAAAGCTGATGTCTTGAAGACAGGGTTTGTCTGGTTTGGGTTTTTTATATTAGCAAGCTCTCACATTAAGCCATTTTCTTATAGGAAAGAAGCAAGGGAAATTACAAGGTTACACTTTATTTTAATAAAAATTAAAAGTTTTGTTGCTGAATGCTGGTGTCTGATGATTTGGGTGCAGGGGGAGGTGGCATTTGGCTGTGCTGATAGGGCTCCTTGGCAGCCACAGCAAGCCCAGGGAGCCCTGAGCAGCCTGGTGGGGTCACTGGGCCAGGTTACAGAGCTTGGAGCAGCAGGTGTGTTACACAGCTCACTGCTGGGTGCTGCAAGACATGGAGGCAGCAAGACTGAGCCCCCTGCCCTGCAGGCTGCATTTGTGTCTCCAAATCCCCGTATGTACTGAACTACAAGCAAACCAAGCACAGCCTCAAGCGCCAGGGCTCTGCCCATCCTGCACAGCCCATCACCACTGGGAGCACACCCGCTCCCTGTACCAGCGAGCAGGGCCAAGGGCTGGTGGATGGTGCTTGGGCTGACTCAGAATACTGGGAAAGCATCACCAGCACTGGGGTGCTGTGGTTCATGAAAGGTTTTATTATTTTTTTTTAATCCTGGTGCAGGCACTTCTTGCATTAAGGCTCACTAAGGTTTGGCATCAGCGATACAGCTTTGCAGTTGGCCGGTTGCAAACCACCCAAGTGAGCAGAGTGAGGGAGCAAAGTGTGGCATGGTGCTAAGGGGCAGCACTGCATTTTCAGGTGCTCTGTCTACAGGTGGGACTTGGCAGATTTACCAGGTGAACCCACCATTTCACCTTTTACAGTACTTTGGCTCCTGCACACCAGGTGCTGCTTCATGCCCCCTCTCTGGTGCAAAAGAAGGGGTCATGGCTCGTGTGCAGGGAGGGTGCAGAATACATCTCCTCAAGATGGTGAAGCCCACTGATTGTCAGCAGCATTAGCTTACTCCTAGAAAAGCCATGTTGGGAAGTAGGCATCCTTGCAGCCTGCAGAGTTTCATACTGGCAAATAACCATGAATGAATGCTACTTTTGGCCCTGCAGCATTAAAAAAACAACACTGGGACAGCAAACTGCAGCTCAGCAGCTGTGTAGAAAAATAGACTGATGACACACACCATATTATTGCAGTGCTCCATCAAGTTGCTATTGTCCTACAACAGCGAGTTCTTTGTATTTTTCAAAAAGCACATAATTAATTCCAGAACTCACAGAGTTTTAATAAAATGACAAAATCCACTCATTATGTCTGCTAGTCAAAGCCTGGCTTTTAATAAAGTTTCATTTCATCTATTGAGATGACAGATGAGGAAACAAATATAAACCAGGAGCCTTTTAAAGAAATTATTTTTGGAAGCCGTATGAAGTTGTGATGCACACATTGCCAGACAGACACTCAAAGGAGAGTGAGTTTCACCCAGGGCAGCTATTGTTATGGGTGATGCTTATTACTTTTGATCAGCTGCTGGAGAGTGTTGGTTTTGTTGTGTATGGTGAAAGTTTTTCTTTGAGACAGTACACAGATGATTATGGCCATTTATCTCTAACTATAATAAATGCCACACTGCTATTTGTGTATATACCAATGCCAGTGGGTAGTTATACCTGTTTCTCTGAACAACCTAGTGCTTCATGATTGTAGCACATAGTTTTGCCCCAGGGAAAAAGAAACAAAGAGGAAAAAAATATTCCTCTCTCTCATATGGGACAGAGACTCACAAGACGTGGGCAAAGATGCCTCTTCTATAAGTATTCCCCTTGGTGGCAGCATGCAGGAACCCAGACCTACAAATTCTGGCAGCTGGCAACAATAATCATCTAAAAACTGTTAACTATGCAGAGTTAAGGATGGGTTAATGGGTAAAGGGACAGAACTAAAAGGAATGGCCAAAGTCAAAGACAACTTCACTCATACGGCACATGTGCACAGCCATCTCCTACTTCACAGCAACCTCAGTGAAGAAAAAGCACTAAAACATTGACACTGGTATCATCCCCTCAGCTGCAAGCTGGACAGAAGTTGCTGTCTCACAGTGATGAGGCCAGAACAGGCACAGACTGTGGCAGCATCACAGCAAATACTTCAGGGAGGCAAAGCATCCTTGTCTCTCCCTGGTGCCTACAAGCCACAGCCTTAGAAGACTGTGAAGCCGTAAGGTAGAAGAGGTCAGAGGCTCATGGAAGGGCTGATGGGTAGACAAATCCAGCATGGTTCTGCTGGCCCATCCGAGGCTGAGCAAAGCCACTCAGTTTCCTAGCACGGCTAAGCCAGCACCTACAAGAGACAAATCCACCTAAGCCAGGACACAGAAAGGGCAAGATGGGGGTCTGAAGTCCTAAGTCTGTGTATCCTATCAGAGCATTTCTAGCTGCTGAGAGGGCATTTCCAGATGCTGACATCCACTCGGGACTGGCTGCCTTACAAGGCTGTTTGCAGGGAGACCTGCCCCTGGCTCCAAGGACGCACCTCACATCTTGTTCTAGTCCCTGTCTCTTATTTACTGCTGTTGGCACAGGTATCCAGGCAGTGTGTTTATTTATTGGCATATTGTTGGCTTACACATTAATGTCTTCTTTGTTACAGAAAGACTCCAACAAAGCTACAGTCGTCAGTCAGGTCCTTGAATCCTGCTTGGCTTTCAAGCCTGAGCTAGCGATCACAACCACATTTAACAAACAGAACTTGTGGGCCAACTTTTGCTTTATTACCCAGGGCCAAATGCAAGATTTACTTTTTGTCTTAAAATGTTTTTAAATTGCACCTAACCCCATGCATGCCAAGCATCTAACCATGAAACCTCTTCCTCTGTGGAGCCACAGTGCAGAGCCCTATCTGCAGTGCACAGCTCAGGGAGAGATCTGCCCGGAGGGTGTCCAGGGCCAGCACTGTACCAGCCAACAGGACACGGGCTGTGCTGCTGCAGTGCCCAGAGATGGGGGTCCCCATTGTTCCATTTAGGAACAGCCCCACCACTGGCTTCCCCACAGGGAGTGCCAGAGAGGCAGCCAGTAACACCAGTACTGTTTGGGACAGATGGAGCAGCCACTGCGAGTAATGAGCAGGCTCAGCCGTAGGGGCAACTGTGGGGGTCATGGGGCTCTGTGGTCTCCACTGCCAGCAGAACCTAACACAACAGGCAGGCTTTACTCCCCACCCTCATGGCCCTCCTATTTTCCTCCCCACTTTGCTCATTTACCTAACTTTGCCTTTCAGGTCTCGATTTTCCTTCACACCCTTCCCTCCAGGAGTCTCTCTCTTCAGCCTCTTATTTTAGCAAACTCAGTCTCTCCCACCTCTCTCCTTCTGCCATTCCTGACCCTCTCTCCTGTGCCTCCAGCCCTCTCTCCTCACCAATTCCTTTCTCCAGCTCCCACAGCCATTGCATGCAGCAATAGCAAACCCCATGCCAGAGCAGCTGGACAGCCTGCACCAACAACCTGGCAAGATTCAGAAGATACACAGTGACCACAAGACTGGTCCTGACAGTTTTGGCTCATTTTCCCATCCTGAATCAACAAAGTGGGTGGCCAAGGCTCCTCCTGGGACAGCAGTTGGCCATGAGATGACAGGCTCATCTTCTTACTCATCTTCCATGCAGAGGCTGCAAAGAGCATGTCCCTCATCTGTGTCCCATCTTCAGCCTCACTCTGCAGTTTCCATAAAAGGTGGTTTTTTTAAAGATACGTAATAATCTGTTAGTAGATTTGTTTTTACTATGAGCATCACAAGAACAAACAAGTTATGTGTCATGAGAGTTAAGTTTACCCTAGGATGTATGGAAGGGCAGGGGACAGAAATCCAAAATCCCTGTTGTGCGTCATGACCTCAAAACAATTTATGCCTTGTGCTTACCCTCATCAGAGGGAAAAAGCACACAAATTATTCCTACCAACAATGCTGTAGACAAGATGAATTATAGTAAGAGTTAAGAAGCACACATTTTGTACCCGAACAAAACAAAGCAACACTGCCATTTATATATAATAGATAATTTTTATTTAAAAAAAATTGCAACTGACAGAAAAAATAAACTCCATGAAATGTGCCATACATTCAAAGAGATGTATTTAAAGTAACTGATTTCTTATTCTCTGAGGTGATCACTGATACAGATACTTCCTGACAATAATAGAACAAAACCAAAGTCCTGTAATACTTTGTCCCTAAAGTACCTTGCAAGATGAAGTTTAAGAGTTCCTGGCCAAGAGTCCTACCTTGCTAAATGCCACATACAGAAGATGACAAAGACATGGGTTCACTGGCTTCTCTTCCAGCATTTGCAGCTCTGGTGTGAATGAGACTGGTTTCCAGAGCTTGCTGGTTTGGGTACTGATGACAGACTCAAGAATCTGCCCCGGGAAGAGTCCCAAAAGGAAAAAACAGAAGTTGTTACATCCTCAGTAATACCTGTAGTTCAAAGCCAAAGAGGTGGCCAAAAGTGTGCATTTCCAGGTGAAACTGTAACATACAGAAGTATGTTTCTTACAAACCATTAATTTCTTACATCCCCGTTTCACAGAATATTAGAAAAAGACCACCACGTACAAAAATCTTACCATTACAAGTTATTAAAAAAACCTTCAGACCATTAAAACACACAAGAAAAGTTGTTTGTTTGCAAACAGTAGAAATACAATCCTCATTAAAGCAGCATACCGAAGAAGCCAGTTGTTAAGTAAGTTTTCAATTAAAAAAGACAAAAGCCTAGATGTTCCTGTAACACAACCAGAACATTAGAGAAAAGAGAGGAACAAAACATTCATAGTCTGCCATGCCGAGTATATTGTCTCTGTAAGGTCACTTTAGGCCTAAAAGAGTAGGGTATTGAACAAAGAGCGTGGAGTCAGTGCCTGGGCAGAGGGTGATTCCCCTCCACTGGACAGTTTGCCACCGATGAAGACAGTCCAGACTCAAATTCCAGTCCAGACTCAGTGAGGTTCCCAAATAAAGCACGGTAGGGGAAGTATCTGATTTACACACCGAAGTTATCAAACCTCAGACTTGCTGCCATCGCTAAGAAAACATAAGCTCTTGGGCTATTCTTGGAGAAAAAAACTGATTCTGAAAAACATGACCCAGCTCTAACACCTTGCCTGTGGTGAGACAGGACTCACCTGGTCACAGCCCTTGCTGGTCCACACCACCTGCAGCTTCTGGTGACGTGCAGAAAGAGCATTATGACCTACCATTAGAGGCAGCATCTACCTAAACTCTGCTCTTTCAGCTTTCTCAGTCCCTCTGTCTTAGTACAGGCTGCCGATTCCTCCAAGAGCCTAAAATTTCACAACAGTAAAAGGAAACCATGGACTCCTTCCTTGCTGGGTCAATGCAGGAAACACCACAAAACATGAACTGGTTCTTGTTTGGCATTAAACAACATGAACGTGAACCTCAGCCTCAATAAATCAAGCTGTCAGATGCTAGTCCTACTCCACAGGATACACCCTTTTCTCTGTCTCAAACTTCTTCTTTTCTGAGCCAATGGAAATGGACCTGCTTCTACTTCTGTGGTTCAATTCAACTGTCATCTAGAAATACTTGCTTGGCAATACTGGCAACATGCATTTGCTGGCCCTTTGGTTTGTGAAAGGCAGCCTGCAGCTCAGCTCTGTCCTGTGCACAGCTGCAGGGGCAGTGCTGCCCCCCGAGTGCAGGGCGGGCTATTCCCAAACCCTGTTGTTTCAAAGCACAACTACCTAAGTTACCTGCAGTCCCCTGATGGCTTCTCCTTTTGGCTGACCACCTGACTGGCTGTGCCATCTCTAAACATGGCTCCAGCATCATCCATACTCAGGCCCCCCTCATCATCTCCTTAATGTGTTCTCCTGCCACACTGATCCCGCAGTGGGGGTGAACACCTGCTCCCTCTTTAGCATGTTGATGCTTTACACTGTGTATGACCAGCTCATTTTTGGCTGCTCACCTCTTTGCAGGGCCTCCCACCCTCACCTTCCCTGCTCACACTGGACACCTTTACAGAGAAGAGAGAAAGCTCCTGGATTTGCTCTTCTTCCTCTATCGTGGAGATACTGAATGCTAGCATATGCCACAAACTTCCTGCCAATATACAGACTTTCTATTAGATAAATAGGTAAAAGTTTCAGACAAAATATCCTATAGTTTCTGTGGTGTAACATTTTTAAATAGCATTAAAACCACAAACCATCCAGCCCTTGTGATTAAATATACAAACATCTGTGAGTTGATAAGGCTCATAGGTACGTATGCAAAATTAAAGTGCCCCTCCCCCCACCAAGAGACAGTTCTGTACAGCTAAGTCTGAAAACAGGCGAACAAGTAATGTAAAATAAAACCTCCTGAGCTGGAAGCGCAGCCAGATTTTCAAACCTTGTTCTCATTTCTGCTTTCAACTCCGCAACACAAGAGTATTTACAAGTGGAAGAGCAGCTGCCATGGCTGACTCCACAGCGCTGTTGACCTGCAAGCCGTCCAGCTCAGTTCCTCACAGGGCCTTGGTGCTGGCTGGGTGTGCAGTGTGGGACACAGGCTTCTGAGGGTAGTAGCTGTACAAGTAAACCTGCAACAGGATAGCGATGTCCACAAAAACCTGCAGGAGTCCACAGATGGAGAACTGGAAAGGAGCCTGGTTCAGGATGAAGTAAACAGTCTTGAACGTGTCCCCACTGGTCCACATCAGCACCATCTTGATGCTAAAAGATAGAAAAGAAGGGAAGAGTATTTACTGAGAAGAACTTGGCTTTGGATCAGACCTGCTGTGCCCCAGGATCCCACTATTTCAGCGAGAATTTATACTCAACAGTGGGCTGGGACTCCCCTCAACATGAGCAGACAGCGAGCCTAGCCAAGATGTGAAGCACTGTACTTGGAAAGAAGGATCAAATTCTCTACTCCACCAACTGCAGCACTCTTACCTCAGCAATTACAGCTCCAAATATGTGTGGCTATGAAGGTACCCAACATTTTAAAATATCCAGCTAGGATATTTGACTCAGTGGTGGTGGTCTGTAAACATGACTACCACATGCTGACAGCACTGACCATAAACCAAAGCAATTCATTCAGCCCAGCAGTTACTTCTTGTGCGTGCCATTTCGTGCTCACCCAAGGTGAAGTAACACACAGACTTCTCCCTCATGCATACATGCTTTTTTAGCATCTGCTGAAACAAACGCTTCTGAGAGATAGAAGAAACCAGTCCTTACTGCAGAAAACGCAAAACTGAAGCAAGCAGAAAGACAGATTGTCCAGTAATACAGAAAGAGGAGAAATTACATGCCTGCAGCTGTTACTGGAAGGATGAACATCGCTAGGGATTTTTATCAAGGACACAGATCAAGAGCAATGCTCTTAATAGCCATCCCTGCTTTCATCCTGCTGTGTTACTGAGCCAACCCCTGTCCTGCAATCCAGCTTCTGCTTCCCTCACATCAGGAGAAACACTGGGGAATAGAAGCGAGTTCAAACAGACCATATTTTTTTTCAGTGTCCTCAACACAATGTGAACAACCAAACCTTGAAGGCTGTTTCTGAGCTTCATGCATTTTATGGAGAGAGCTTTTTAAGCAGCTGGATAAGCGGTGGTGGACAAAAGCTTTGTAGTTCACAGTATGAGCATAGCGCATGATTTGTCATAATTACAGGCAATTACATTCTGCCAGCACAGACTCCAATTCATCAAACACAGTCAGGTCCGTGCAGCAGGGTAGGACTTAATGTTCATTTTTTTCAAGCATTCAGGCAGAAGCTAGCACAATTTGTATTTTGGACAAAAGCACACAAGGCTATTGCAAGCCAAGCCAAGCCAAGTCATTCCCCATCCAAAGTCATTCTAAAAATGTAAATAAATAATCAGAGAAGGAAAACAACTGCTGAAACCCACAATGTCATTTGTGCTTGCTGCAAACAGCCCTGTGCACTTTCCCAGTCACTCCAAATCACCTTACATCACACCTAGGGGAGGTTTACAGATGCAGGCAGCGCTCAGGATCGATTGAGATTTTAATTAGGAAGGGCAGTAAGCTCTGAGAGTAGTAAAACTGGCACCTTGTTTCCTGGCAGCCAACATTCCTCCTCCTATGACTTTCAGCTCCTCAGTGTCTGCTGGGCAACTGATCACAATTTAATTGTGAATCTGTCCTGGTGTAGCTGGGGACCCTCACTAAAAGCACATGCCCAACCTGGCCAATCAAACCAACTGCTCACTATTGACAGAAAGGCAATTCAGGGATGCCATCAAACAGCTGAGTGGGAACTTAACATGCAAAGGGTATTTGTCACATATTCCCCATGGAGAAAGCTAGATGGGGTTTTTAATGACTCTACAGCGCAGTGCAGATGTGGAGAAAATACACCACTGTACAGCCCACAAAAAGAGTTAACCTGCACAAATAAAGAATCATCAATCACTGAGGGAAACCATATGGACGCCTGCAGTTCAGCAGTGCCACAGGAGCCAAGCACACCTCTAGCTGTGTCACATGCTGTGCCAAGTTTGCCAGAGCAATGCTGGGTTTTGCTAGGATGCCACCTGTGAACTCAAGATTCTGCAATACTGGCTGGGCAACTCGGTGCATGCTCTTTGCATGTTACAGTCCCACTCTTCAGCTTGGACATCTGACACTTAAAGGAATTATCATCATGCCTGGAGTTATCACTAGGACATGACAATGCTCTACACAGAAAAATCTCAACTTGTCCTTGGCAAAAATGATTTTAAAAAATGTAACAGAGTTTAAAGAGCTAATGCCATGAGTCTTTTCACTGAAGAAAAAATATACATCCTTCTCTGTCCAGTAGCTTGGACAAAACAGCAGAGAAAATCTGCCAATCACCAGGGTACTAAAAAAATGCAAAAAAAATTATAGAAAACACTTAGATGTCCCGCAAACCTTAGCACTGCATCTGCACTGAGGTTCTCAGAGCAAAGGGCTGATGTAAATCAGTGACTGTGGGAGTGCCAACTGCTCTACAGAGGAGAGAGTGGGACTGGACAAAAGGGGAACATCCAGCACAGACTGAAAGGCATGTGGGGTAACCACAAACAGTTTGGCAAGGAAACGGGGACACTGAAATGGGGACAGACACACAAGATGTGAGAAGAGGCAATGAAGAGCCACAGAGGAAAGCCAAGATGATGTCAGAGGAGCCAAGAGGTTGGTCAGATAAGACAGGGATAAGAAAAAGAGACTGGAGCAGGATGGGGAATGACAGGAACAGAAGAAAATTGGGACACAAGTCCCTGGAAATGACCTGAATTTGGGGTAGACAGGCAGAGGAGTACAACTAGAGACAAGGGCGTTCAAACCTTGTGTGGCAAGGTTTTGGTAGTGGGGGGGCATGGGGGGGGCTACAAAGTGACTTCTGTGAGAAGATGCCAGAAGCTTCCCCCCTCTGACAGAGCCAATGCCAGCTGGCTCCAGGATGGACCCACCACTGGCAAAGGTTGAGCCCATCAGTGACAGTGGTAGTGCCTCTGGGTTACTATATTTAAGAAGGGGGACAAAACTGCTGCACAACAGCAGCAGCTGGATGAGAGGAAGTGAGAACATGTCCTGCAGATCCCACGGTCAGCGGAGAAGGAGAGGGAGAAGGTGCTCCAGGTGCCAGAGCTGAGGTTCCCCTGCAGCCCGTGGTGCAGCCCATGGTGAAGCAGCTGTGTCCCTGCAGCCCATGGGGCTAATGGGGGTGCAGAGATCCACCTGCAGCCTATGGAGGGCTGCACCCTGGCTGGAACAGGTGGATCCTCAAAGGAGATTGCGACCCTGTGGGAAGCCTGTGCTGGAGCAGTGCCCTGGCAGGACCTCTGGGCCTGTGGAGAGAGCAGTCCATGGTGGAGCGGGTTTGCTGTCAGGACTTGTGAACTCATGATGGAGCAGTCCACTCCTGAAGGACCGTACCCCACAGAAAGGACCCACACTGGAGCAGTTCATGAGGAACTGCATACCATGAGGAGAAGTTCATGAAGGACTGTCTCCCTGAGAAGAATCCAGATGGAGCAGTGAAAGAGCATGAGGGGGACAGAATGGCAGAGACAGTATGTGATGAACTGACTGCCAACCCCATTCTCTGTCCCCCTGTGCCACTTGGAGGGGGAGGAAGTAGAGAAGTTAGAAAAACAGCCTGGGCAGAAGGGAGGGGTCAGGGGAAGGTGTTTTAAGATCTGGTCTTACTTCTCATTATTGTACTCTGATTTTGATTGGCAATAATTTAAATTCATTTCCCTGAGCTGAGTCTGGTTTGCCTGTGACAGTAACTGGTGAGTGATCTCCCCGTTCTTATCTCGACACATGAGCCATTTGTTATACTCTTCTCTCCCCCTGTCCAGTTGAGGAGTGGGAGCAGTAAAAGTGGCTTGGTGAGCACTTGGCATCTTCCAGAGGTCAATCCACCACAAGGGCAAAGCTAGGGAATGAGCAAGAGGTGTGTATTGGCCCAGGACCCCCACCTCATCATTGTAATGTCTGCAAGCATCCCTGAAAGCTCCCAGCACCCCCTCCAACTAAGGACGTGTCTTACTTCTCCAGTGCCCACCCCAGGGAGGGGAAAAGCTGGACACACATCCCAAAGTTTCAGCTCACTAAGAAATGCACTGAGTGTCCACATTGCATCTCAGAAGGAACAGAGTTGCCCCTGCCCCCACTACCATATCACAGGCCTGTGCTTCAGGAGGCTGGGAGATGGCCTGAATGAAGTTTACACCATCAGCACAGCTTCTGTAAAGTCCTAATTTCCAGATCCTCAGTACAATACAAATGGTCCTCTGGCCTGACCTGGGCTTTGCAATTGCTTTGTCCTTGCTGCATATGCAATGTCACTCACAATAATGCAATGGTGCATGTGTGACTGTGCATGAGGGATCACATGGATACACCATCACTGTTCTTGTACTTCCAGCTATCATGTGACTCCAGGAAGCCACACAGCACAGAAAAGCCAGCTTTTGTCCACAGCTTCTCAACTTCACCCAGTCATTTGGGGAAAGAAGTGGTAGTTCTTTTATTTATTCTTATTTTTGTCATAGACAAGAAAAAACCCAACCTATCTTGGGCAGATAGCTGGTTTTATTGCCCAAAAGAAATGGGAATTTTCAGTTGGTTGTGGAGAGGAACAGGAAAAAGGGGAGAGCACACCTAAGCCCTTCATGCACTGCCCTGTTGTAACTTCCATTTGCTGAGTGAATCACAGAATCCTTTGGGTTGGAAAAGACCTCTAAGACCATCAACTGTTAACCTAATCTCTAAGACCATCAAGTTCAACTGTTAACCTAAACTAACCTAACCCTGCCAAGTCCAACACTAAACTATGCCCATAATCTACACATCTCAAATACCTCCATATTCAGCTGGCAGTCAATGAGCACCCTCAGGTCATTTTCCACTGGGCAGCTTTCCAGCCACTCTTCCCCAGCCTGTAGCGCTGCACGGGGCTGTTGCAACCCACATGCAGGACCCAGCACTTGGCCTTGTTGAGCCCTGTACAAGTGGCATCAGCCCATGGACTGGCCCTCAGCCTCACAGTGCAAGAGAAAATGCTGCGCTGTCAACGCAGATGAGGCTTTGCTACAACTGGTGCTCAGGGGCCACCATCAAGACTGCCTGACACTGCATAGCCCAGCACAAAGAGGCTGCACGCAGCAAAACCTTCCCAACCTATCTCACAAAGACCAACTTCATGCTCTGTCTTCCTGATATCTGCAAAATCACACACGTGACGCTGTTCTGTGCAGCGCTGGCTACACCGCAAAGCAGGATTTAGGAGTATCTTTCCTGAAATAGCCAAAAGCTAAACTGGGGAGAAGTGGAAGGCAGGACATGCTCACCTTGTGTTGATATGAAGGGTATGGTCTAGTAGGACAGCACAACTGCTCTTAGCACAAGTGAACAAGCAGGTTATGGGCGAGCAGTGCCACAGAGCAACCTGGGGGTGCAGAAATAAACAAATGGCATCATTTGGCTGTGTGACAGCAGAGATGCCAACTGGAGAGGCAGGAGGCAGGAACTGCGCTCAAATAGCTGGTATTGCCAGAGGCAGAGGCAGACTTGAGGTAAAAATAGCACTTCCCAATAATGTAAATCAGTACTGCAGTATCCAATGACAACAAACCTCCCGAAAAGCAAGCGCCTTCCTTACAGCTGAGCTCGATAAAAGGAGCTGCTAATGTAGTAGCAATGAGTGTCAAATCTGCACAAATTGCAACTGACCACAAAGAGGAAAAGCTGGTATTTTTCAGCTGCCCTTAAAATCTGAAAGAGCACTTATTTATTCTGCTGTTGGAACTAAATTCTCAGAGAGACACCAGCACTTCTGATCAGACACCAGACTAGGGGTGGGTCACTAAATGCTGGTTCAGAATATGGTAATATGAAAATGCCCTACAGTGCTGCTCTTCTCTACCACAGGTACTAGATTTCATAAACACACTGTACCTGTCTTCATTTGCTAAATGAATAAATGAATGCTGGAAAACAGCATTCACTTTTCTCATGGAACAACTTGCTTCATTCAGGTTCCTTGTATGCTGTGTACTAATTTGAAGTGACAGCAACTAGAGTAAAACCACCTATCAGTACACTGTGCCTGCAGTCAGCCAATAAGCCATAATTTTTACAGAATATCTCTGGAATTATTCAAATGTAGAAAGAGCTTGTAAAGAGCTTGTAAAGATTCAAAAGAGAAAAAAAAAAATCCAAAGCATTTTCTGTTGCCTCTCTTTGTGGAACAGTGATATTAGCCAGATATTTAGTCTGAATCCACCTTATCCAGAACTAATACTACTTTAATCAAAGCTTTTCAGAATCTTCATCCCTTCTGCTCAAAACCTGGCTGCAACAGTCTCAAGTCTCTGATTTTCTATCAGAGTCTTTGCACACTCTTCTCACTTCTTGGTCCTTACACCTTTCTTCTTCCTTCATCTGAAAGAACAAAAAATACCAAAAAGAAGAATTTTTTAAAAAAATATGAGATGTGAAGCATTCTCTTCCTCCTCCCAGATAAACCAGCCTTGCAACCATCCATCAGAACAGCTTACAAACAGCAGGACACTGGGCAGGGCTGCAGAGCAGCACTCTGAAGAACACAGGCTAGTACTTAGTACAAAACCTACACAAGAAGAAAGATACGGCACTATTTGCTTCCCATTTGCACTGCAGATTTTCTCACACCAATGTTATGACTCTGCACGTTTGCAGCTTAACACACAAACCCAAAAATACCCTGCAAGCTGGAAGACACAACGAGAATCAGACATTAGATGGTGACTTCTGTTGAGAAATCCTGCAGTGGTTTGACCAGACATTTCAGCACAAATAGCAACAGGAGGTACGTGTTGCCCTGATGTAATTACATCCTGCTGCAGTCACAAACATAGGGCTAACTGTGCTCAGAGAGTCAATGAAGTCAAAACTCAAAAATTCAGAAAAAAAAAGTTATTTTCAACAACAGGAAAACTAGTAAAATTTATCAACTTTTATCTACTTTGAAAGTTGCTGCCTTTTATTTTTTTCTTTTATCTAAGGTAACAGGAACAAAAAAGAGAAGCGAGCTAAAAAGAGGAGAATTAGCCTGGACTCTTTTTGTTCAAGAATCAGTGGAAATTGACCACAATTTCCCCTCATCATGGACAAGTACTAGACCATGATGAAGGTTTTTTTATCAAATCAAAAAATCTGATTAGATCGACACAATTTCAGAGACATTTCTTCATACGTTAGCACTTGACTGTCATATATGTTAAAAAATGGTGACAGTTCTTAATGATTTGGGGTATAAAAGCAGAATAGGAGCTGACAAAATAGTATTTCCTTCAGGAATAAAGTCCACATTGAAACAGCCTGTCAATGAGTATTTTGAACACTGCATTTGGTTTTGGAAAGTGAGGAAGAGGGTACAGAAGGTATCTCTCCTGCAACCTTTTAAGCTGCTACCTCCCACAATCCATTTGCATGGGAATGTCTGGAAGAGAAAGCAGATTCAGTTATAACATCCTGACTTTGGAAAACTTTCAGCTCCCATTTGCAGCTCCAAAATAGTCTGCTTAGAAAAGACAGCAAGCATCTGTAACACTGCACTTCCACCAGAAGCTGGTCTGCCTAAAG
The DNA here is from genome assembly GCA_013400415.1 of Scytalopus superciliaris. Taxonomy (NCBI): domain Eukaryota; kingdom Metazoa; phylum Chordata; class Aves; order Passeriformes; family Rhinocryptidae; genus Scytalopus; species Scytalopus superciliaris. The sequence goes on along the minus strand of VXBX01009313.1, from coordinate 520,708 downwards.
CAGTGAAACACAGACCAGAAAACAAGAAACATGAATGCCATGTTATTTTTAACAGCGCACAAAACAAACAAAAATTCATAAATAGAGCATTTGTTCCCAATAAAATGCCATATGGCTTAACAAAAAAAAGGAGTTCTCCTGATGCTAACAGAATTCTTTAGCCTGCTAGAAATTGTTAAAAGGGAGAAAAAAAAAAAAAAAGGTGAATAAGGAAACACTGGGATCAGATATCCAAAGTGTGTGAAGTTTAAAAATCTAGAAACTAAGTGTGCATACCCTAAGACACGTTCCTCTGTGTGAACAAGCACAGATCTTGTTTTAAATACTGCACAGCCTGGTAATCCAAGCATGAAACTGTTCACCAGTGCTCCGTGCTCCGCTCGGTGTGGGTGCCTTACCTCACTTCTCAACAATTCCTCTGAGGCTGGAGCATCTCCAGAGTGCTGACCATCTCCAGAGCAAGACACTGTCCGGCCCCACAATTCCAGCAGGAGTTAAAAGCATGCAGGAAGAGAGATCCAGCATTTATTTTGGACCTCTGTAACCAAGCTGAAGCAGTTGAGTTAAAGCCACATCCACGAACAGTGGATACCACAGCAGGCTGCAATCCAAGAGCAAACTATCTGAAAGCTCCTGTGATCCTCAGGAACTGTACACACTGCTGAGGAAAGGTGAAATGGAGGATTTAACTCTGGAAAACCATCAGGCAGACAAAACCAAAAAGATGCAGTTAAACAACAAAGTTTTGTGGAAAAATACAGTAAATGGGTATTTGGGAATTATTTTTCCTCAGCAATATCCGTTTTCTAAACCCCCAAGAGTGGCACAGCGTCAGGCATTTTGACCCACCCAAAATCCAGTATTTATTAGAGCATGTCTATGAAAGGATAGTCATGGGGAAACTACAAGACATGCCACACAGGGCTGGTGGATAGTCCAGGATTACTGGTTATGGCCTCTGGTTATTTCAAGCACCTATACCTAAAGTTTAGCCTGTAGGGGTCCAGAAACTGGTGAACCTTAACAGCTACAAAGTATTTCCAGCACTCTGCAACCTGTGCTGCAGAAAGAAGGGTAGCAGCTTGAAACACCCCAAGTTCTTAACACACCCCAAATTCTGTGCAGCAGATGTGAAAATAAATCTCTTCTGTGAACCAAAGACATGAACCACAATTCACACCAGTGCCCTTCCTGCCAGGAGACACAGATGGATGCTGGCCAAACTGCAAAGCTCGGGTCTGCTCAGACATGTGGTATGAACACGGATCAGACGGGCTCTGCTTCTGCTGCTGGCGGATTGGGAAGCTTCAAGACCTGCTGCCATGGCAGGGAAGGGCCTTTCCTCAGGTGCCAGGGCAGCAAATCATGCCCTGCACTGCTCACAGGGATACAGTCAGCTGCCAGTGCACTTGGTAGAGTCAACCTAATGGAAATGGTGCAGAGCACACCCACGCTACACCACCCTTCAACATCTCACTGGTGAGGCTGTTCTGTGCCCCCTTCCCTGTCTCCCACCTCCCCCTCAAGGCACTGCCATCGGCATTGCTGCAGGCACAGCTGCTGGCTCACGCTGCTCCAGATGCTCTCGTGCCTTCCCTCCAGCCACCTGGCACAGCCCAGCCCATGCACTGAAAGGTGGAAGGACCATCCCCTTGCCCTTGCTGCCATGCAGCTGGCCAGGAGCAAATCCCAGGAAGCAGCACTCTTCCCGTGGCTTGCTTCCCTGCAGGGTGACTTGGCCCCCCACATCCCAGCTGTTGCAGCCTGCCTGCTGCCAGGAGGGCCATCACTGCTATGTCCCACAGGGCCAATGCCAAGAGATGGCAACTTAATGCCCCCGTGTAACACCATTCATGAGCTTCCTTCTCTAGTTCTAAATAACCTGGGACACATTCAGTTTGAAAGGTAATAAAAAGACATGATAGAAATGAGCTTTGCTTCAGCACAGCTGTGTATCCCAAGGCTCAAATCAACTCTTAAATCCTCCTCCCTGCCCTACACAACAAAGAGATCACCACACTCTTTATCCAACTTAACTTGAGGTAATTTGAGTGCATTTTCCCTTCATCTTCGTATGGTAACCAGTACATACCCTGAGCACACTTCCAGTATTCCAATTCAGCAACTGCAATTATCACTTTGATCAACACACACAAGGTAACACTTACCTTGTGCTAGATGCCTAGTATTCAGTTGTCATCAAAGCCAGCACCCCCAAGGACAAATCTAATGATACTACAGTCATCACTTTTCATGAATAACGACATCATTCAGTTAGTAAAATGCTTCTCACATTCTGAGAAAACACTGGAGAAATGAAAACCCCACAAACACATGTATATAAAATAAGAGTGATCACTCAGGGACAAAGTTTACTGCCTGGAAATAAGGTTAAGATTTTTGCAAGAAACAAAGCTTGCATTCTTCTCCAAAACACCTTGCCATTATAAGGAAATAATGGTGGACCTGGCAGTGCTAGGTTAATGGTTGGACTCAGTGATCTTAGAGGTCCTTTCCAACCTTACTGATTCTACAAAATAACCCCTTTGCAAGCTCTATACGAAGGTGTGCCAGCACCTAATTCTTCATGTGAAATGCCAGGTTTCCCCTTTCCTTCCACATGCATTTGTGTACACAGAGGTAGAGAAGTGAAGTTAACGGTGACAGTCACACACCACACAGCTGTGTTCTGTTTCTCAAAGCAAGGCCCAGCTGGAAGGCTGTGCTTTATCAGCAGGTGCCACCACAAACCAACCCTTTCTGAGACACTTCCCACATGCAGCATTACCACTGACCCACAGTGGCTGCAGAACTTTAAAGTGCATTAAAGCCCTGCTGTAGACAGAACTGAATGTTGTATGCATCACAATCACATCCCACACACAGTGGCAGGAAAAAAAACATTAAAATTTCAGCCCAAGTTGGGTCTTTGCAGTTCAACAAGGGCAGACATTCCCTAGCCTATCTTCACTGCCAAACTCTTGCAATCTGCCCCTTTGCACACTATGTTTTAGGGAATTCCCTAATACAAGACTTAGTATCTGAAGGGACAAAGCTTCCACAACTACCCTGAAAGCCTTCCTGACAATGTCATGACATCTGGCTTATCATATAATTCTATTCCCTTATGTGATGTGGACATATATCATTCCCAGCCACCCTTCCCAGAACAAGTTAAAACCCTACCTTTGAGCCTTGTTGAAGCAGGTTTTTCTGACATCAAGTTTTGTTTGTTTCTTTCTACATCCCACTCAGGAATGCTACAAGCACTTCCTCCACTGTCTCAGGTTTTTGGGCAGATATTCAATATGTGAGTCTCTGCACTACCCACTCTTCTTCTGTTTCCTTGTCCCTCTGTGTCTGAAGAGCAGGGGACCAAATGCACCATTACAAGTCATACCTGAAATCACAAATCTCTGTAGCTGACCCACCTAGATCTGCCCAGTTCCCATTCTCCATCCGATTCTTCTGGACCACCCTGCAAAGTCATTTTCTGGCCTAAGGTCCTTCAATCTCTTTTTTTCTGCTATTCTGGTTCATCTATTAACTATTTAAATTACTCACCACTCTGCTTACTTTACAGATCTTCATCACAGTCAGTATTAATGTTATGGATACTTGCATCCTTGCATCTCAACCTACACTTCTTCAAACTCAAATCTCAGTTTACTTCCATTCCGTATTTCTAATCCCACTCAGTCCTACTACACTGAGGGAAGAAGCAACTTTGCAACCACAAAAGCAGGTAACTTATCCCACTCACACAACTGCCTGTGGTGAACTCTGGGAAAACAACAGAGGTGCTGGAATGTCAAGAATTGAGGCACTCTTATTCCCAATTTGTTAGGTAACAGAGGAAAAAGACATTTTTAGAAAACTTTCATCTCTCAGGTGCCTTCAAGACAAGCTCAATTCTGACCTTTCGTGCCTTGACCTGACCTTAACTATGCAAAATACTTTGCATGACACTTCCTTGGCAGCAGAAAATGGAACACACAAACTTAATGGAATGGTTTTGCAACAGAAGTACAATAAGCTTTCTCTTGTAATTCAGATTTTCAGGGCACAGGGAAAAGCACCAGCTGAAGAGAGCACTCATTAAACATGCCAGCAGAGCTTTATACCTATTACTGTAGAGAACCCTTGAACTATTAGTAAAAGATGAATGCTTTTGGTTTGAAGCCATTTGCTTTGAATTTACTTTTTGAACTGATGGGATAAGGTGCCAAGGGAAGAGATATGAGAGAGAGGTTCAATATGTGCAAGAGCTTTAGCAATCCACACTGTGCTACAATCTTAGGGATGCTTAAGGGACGTGGATACTGCTGCTCACACTGTCAGAAGTGCTGGGAGGGTGAGGGAAGGAAGGTCTCCCTCCTGGATTTTTCCACTTGCCTCTTCCTTCACAGTTCCTGAAATTCTCATACGTGTGGAGTGCACAGGGCACAAAGAACTGTCCTGGAGCCTCATACTGTGCTGCTGCAGGTCTTGAGAGAACAGCTCTGGGGAGACACAGCAGGCAAGCGCAGAGATGAATGAAGTGCTGACCCCAGCACAGCAACCCAGAGGCCACATATCTGCAGAAAGTCAAGCAGAAAGTGCAAGTCCTTGAACCTGGGGCATCGATCACAGGTCTGCTGTAAGTGAAAAGAGGGTCTGAAGAACAGGAGAGAAATCCATTTGCTTCCTGGGATCAGAACAAAATTGTTTCAGTTTATCTGTTCACATGCTGACAGAACTCTGCTCTTATCTGGCGGGCACTGAGAGCAAGTCTGTTTACTTTCCTGATGTAGTAACACTTCCAAGGGAGAAGAAACTAGAAATCTTCTGAGGACTACAGACTACTTTATTCAGTCTCTTAACTTTTAAATAGGCAGATTTGGGAAGGGAATCTGATATTCCTGGTGTCTATTAGAACCACAAATGAAAAGGTTGAGAGAAGAGAAGCTGTTAGTAGTAAGCCTTAGAGTTGTACAAAAACCTGGTCCATCCAGTCACGGAAACTGTTTACTGACTACTCCCCAAACTCTTGCAAGCTTGGATGTGTATGCAAAGTCCAGAAATGAGAAACCTCAGAGTATTTTATATAAAGGCTACAATAAAAGACAATAGCAAGCTCCTGATTAGTGCCACAGTAGTGGAAAAAGAAACGTCACCAAAGTAAACCAATGAAACAAGTGGAACTTGCCCAGAAAATTGTATGAATGCTCACTGGAACTTCAGAAGCAATGACAACTATTTTTGTAGACTCACAGATAAAATCTGAGGAGAAAGATCATTTAGGAAGATAGAAGAATACAACCACAGAATTACAGCGAAAAAATAAGTACAGTTTAAAATAGGCAACTTGTAAGCACAGTGACAGACAGGTTTGATTAACTTAGTGCAACAGGAAAGGCAAGGAAACTAAGCAATAGGCCGTACAATGTAAAGTACAAACCACTTTTAAGTCGTGCTAATAATTTTACATTCACCCATTACATTCTGGCTCACACTTAAGACCTTGATTTCTCTATTTGCCAGGGTCCCAGACTTACCTTTCAGTTCCTACTTAGTCCCCTGAGAACTGCTTTCTCTTTTATAACATAGTCCCTTATGATTGTCTACACAATGCTTTCTGCAATGAAAACCTGCTTCTTAGTTGGGTCAGATGATTGGAACTCACAAAGCTATTCTGGGTTTTTTTTGTCTGTTTGATTTTAACTTAATGGCCATCAAGTCCCATACCCCTCTTCCACCTTCTCTGTTTAACAGATAAAGCTGCTTTTTTAAGAACAGCAGTAGACACTGCTTAATCAGCACCTGGAGGGTACAATTCCAAAGTCTGAGAGAAACAGGTCTCTCCCTATTCAGCATCTTCCTTGGTGCCAGTCCCGGACTGGACACAGTGTACACTACCTCAGGTCACCGCTGTACTGGCCAGTGTCTGCTCTGTGGATATGGCATACTTAGAAAAGGAAATCTCTGACACATGCATCCATTATCCCTACTCCTATTTGATTTTGCTCTCATCCATGCAATTTCTGACAGTGAGAAACAGGAGCTGGGGGGGAAACCCTAACATTCAATATTGCCATTGCCTGCATTAGCCTCTTTTAACTTTCCTTCTTTTTAGCATTTTTAAAGTCCTTTCCCAGTCAATTTCTCTCACTCCTTTACTGAGCCTCCCAAAGAAGCACAGATACATAACGAAGTTGCCATAATAGATGTGGATTCCCTCTAACAGCTCTTTTCAGTGGAACTAAATTTATTCTTAAAAAACTAATGCATAGTTGATGCCTGAGAAGAAACACCCACAACTCTTGCTGCTTCTCCCTAGCTTAGGGTTTTGTTTCCTTTTAAACAGCATGACTCCAAAGGAAGTAACTCACTGGAGCTGCTTTACTTATTCACAAATAAAAAAATTCCCTCAGGCTAGAAAGTCCCAAGAAACCACAGCAGTGACATTTCTAGAGCACTTGCCCAATCTCCTTAAACCTCAAATCTCACTAGAGGAGGTGGTCAGACATTGGTTAGGCAGTCCTGAATGGAGCCTTCCCCGTCAGTTCATCACAGCACCTGGCTAATCCAACAGGGGCAGAGAAGTCTGGCAGCATTCATTAATCTTCACAGCATTCAAATAAAGCCAGGATTTGTCTCTGGGATAAACACTGTTCTCAAAAGTCTAAAATTTCTCTTAAAAAATGATATAAAGAGCTGCATGTGTCATAAAAAAAAAAAGCTGTAGAGCAGTACTAAATAAAAGCACCTCACAACAAAATTTTATCTCCCTAAGAAACACTGTCTTCCAGTATTTTTAATATTATCTATAGAGGGAAAGAGGAAATTATATATTGAATATATATGTATAATAAAATACATTTAATGTAACTTATTTCTTTCATAATTTTTTTACACCACAGTCATTTCACTGGACACATTTCAGATAAACACTTGCTCAGAACTACCTCACAATGGCAGCACACCTTGTAAAACACTTCTGAATGGAAAAGCATTCTTAAAATTTGCAACTCTGAATTCCAGTAGCTTCTGAAACAATAAATGTCAATTGTTTCTCCTTCACTGACCTGTGCTTTTCAAAATAAGACCATCAGTGTGAGTGATCCAGTACTGCCATAGAAGGGACTAAATCAGTATTTTCTTTATTTCATAGTACAGTAACCTGGTTGAGTGAAACACTGATTATTCTCATTCAGCCTTTTCAGGCTAGATATCTCAAGACAGGCTCCTATCAGCACACAAGCAGAGTCACTGATTGTGCTGTCTCCAAACAGCAAAGTTTTGACCCAATGTCAGACAAATGTGACAGTGACAGCTGTGCAGAAAGGAGGTTCCTTTCAAGCAGACTGTAAAGTGTCCATGAGCTATAAGAGACCCGGGAAACAGTTCACACAGGGACGACACAGCCCTTCCCTGGTTGCATCCTTCCAACCTTGCAGCCCCTGAGCCAGGCACAGCAAGTGCCATCCCATGCCCAGGGTGCAGCCAGGGAGGAGACAACAGTGCACATCAGGACCTCAACAACTGCTGCAAAATCACCTCGCTTTACTGAACCCACATGTTTCCAAGCTAACAATCAATGGGCACATCCAATGGACTGTGGCTGCTGAGATTTTAATAAAGCCCAGCTCAGTCCTACTGCCAGAACTCTCTCTCAGACCTGGGGAGATTCTGCCATACAGCAGCTCTGAACTCCTGGCACTGACTGAAAAGAAACAGCTGATCCATGGGGTTGGAGCAGAAGCTGGAAGTCAGCAAGAGTTACTGCCAGGTGATTTTGACAGGCTTTTGCAAAAAACTTGCAATGAAGTTATTTTTTCTGGAGCAGGACAGGGCAGCAGACAGGAATGCACCACAACTGTCCTGGAGCAAATCAACCTCTGTGCAGCCTCAGGGTTAACTCATCCTTGGGTAGGACCACACACTCACAGCTTGGTCCCAAACCTACAGAGGAACACCCTCCTGTGGTGGAGGGAGGTCTGGTGAGATTATGATGAGTGCACAACAACAGCAGTGCCTGCATGAGTCCATGCCTCCCTCAGAGGCTTTCCCCACCCCTGAATAAAAGCACACACTTCCCCCTACAGGAGCTCCACAAAAGTTGCTGTTCCCACAAGGACACGATTCTCCCAGTGCACTGACCCCACCTCTGTGTGCAGCAGTGCTGCTGCCAGATCCACAGCCAACATTCCTTCCCTCTCCACTGCCTTATATTGAACGCTGACTTTTCTCAAGACTGCAGTTTATTAGAAAGTGACTGGGAGGAAAGTCTCTTAGGAGTGGGGATACAAAGGTAAGTGGCAGAGTACATTCTTGTCTGTATGGCTTCTGTCACAAAGCAAAAGCAGTCAGTAAGACAAGGACCATCAGACTCAACTGTGGCACAGTCAGCTCTGTACAGCTCCCAACCATACAGTCATCTGTGACTCCTGAAAGATGGGAAAGGGGAGGTGTCAAATTTTGAAATATTTTGCCACATAATATAAGGAAAATTTACAAGTGATGAGCACTCTTTTAACCTCATAATGACTTTTTTTTTCTCATATAACAGGATGCCTCCTATATTCTAAAGCTCTTAAAACTCTGAGGCTGCTTTTGTCCTTTTTTTAACATAACTGTAGTTCTAATCCACCCCAATAATTAAAGCCATTAAATTATTCCTTTACTAGATGACCTGACAGAACTAGTTTAGTTCTTGAACAGAATTGAGATTAAGTGATTATTTCTTTGATAGGTATTAACACAATTCATTACAAAAGCACTTCTGTCAAGGCTAGTACCATAATTTATAGAACTATGACTATACTATTTATGTTTGCAACCTTTAAAAAGCACTTAAAACACTTGAACAGAGCTCCAAGTTTCCATGAAGTACTAATTCCAAAAGTAATCAGGTGAATTGTCGAGGAGAATATAATGAAAATTTCTGTTCCTTTGATTAGCTTAGTTGTTTACTTAATCATAGGAAAATTTCCACCCATCAATCATCAGCCCACCAGGACATACAACACTCTCTTCCCTCCACAAAAGCTGTTACTCAGCATGTATGCACTCCTTTTTAATATTATTGTTTCCATCTCTTTCCCACTTCCCCTTTGGTCCCCACTCTCTCAGAACAGGGGACAAAGCTAGCAGTCATACTGCTACAAAAAGAAGGAAAATGACAGAAGAAAGGAGAGATGAAGACATAAATAAAAATAAGATGTGAGGACTTCTTTCCAAGAGAACACAGATATCAAAGAAGCAGCAGACTCGTTCTCAGGAGCGCTACAAAGCATGTGATTCCTTCACTCCAGCCATGCTCTGTTACAATAAACGTATCTGACTAAGCTGCAGGTACCCTCTGGACCCTTACCTCAGACACAGAGGACAGGCAGTAGCAGATGGAAATACAGAAGTGAGATGATAGGACCCTTTTCACAACAGACTCCTAAAAGGGTATCCTGCCAGCCACCTGTCCTCTTATGGCCCCTGGTCTCCAGTTTTGTTTCTCAGGAAATGACTGCTACCTCAAGTATGAGACGTCCTCAACTTCTCATTTAAAAGGGGCTGTTGGGGAGGAAGCGCTGGAGGGAAGTGGTGCTAACTCTTTTCAGAAACAAAACAGTATCAGAGGAATCTGGCACTGTACCCTGGTCAGATGTGGCCACATACTGTAACCTTGCTCTCCATTTCTATTTTTGTCAGTTTACATTCATGAAAGAAATTATTCGCTAAATAAGACTTAATATATCAGCTGCTTTGTCCCATTCTGCCCCAGTTCAGAGACAGATGCATGTTACTGCTTTTCTCAGCCAAGCCATGAGGATCTCCAAACAACCCCTGCTCTGGCAGCAGTAAAAGCTGTGATCTCTATCAGGGACACAGACCCCACTCATGCACCACAGGTGACAGAATTGCTGTGGTTTGAGAAGTTACCACCTTCAACCAGGATGTGACAATTGTCCAAAAGGTCTCCAAATAGAACAGCTGAATTCTCACTGCTCTCCCCATTAAGCCTAAAGCCACAAAGACACTTGAAACTCATCTCTTTTGCTTTGCCACTGAGGCTTGCTAAGAGCATGGCTGGCAGCCAGCCATTCTGGCCCATCTGATGGGCAGAGAGGATCCCCAGTGTGATTGCTTCTGACAGCACAACCATCCACACGCATGTTATTTCTGCACTGAGCCCTAAATAACTGCACAGAGCAGTGGACATCAGCTAGCCCCCACCTGGCAAACACCCATGGAAGTTCACAAGTTTAGAAGAGCCTGGCTGGACTGTTACATGCTCCTTCATTGTTTCTGTGACTGGGATCTCTCCTCTCATGTGCTTTTAGACAGAGAAGCGGGCACAGGAAGGGAAGTTCAGAGGAAGTATTTCCAACACCCTCTTCAACAGAAGGCAATACACCAGCAGAAGTCACTCACAGCAGGAACAGTCCAGTAATGCCTAGAGACCATCTATCAATTCAGGGTTACTAGAAACTGTATGTGGTACCTGCAACATCTATAAATTTAGCATGAAAAAAAAAAAGGACAAGCACCAACACGTGAACATACTCCAACTGCAGTACAGCAGCATAAACCTGTGTATTGTCCCATCAGTCCCCTGACTCATCAGTGTTCAGTCCCACACAAAGTACTGCTTCAAGACTAGAACCAGAGAGGGAATGCACTCTGGAAAAGCTCTGGGCACAACCAGTAAGGAGGGTGGCTATCCTTGACCTAGTTGTGTTCAATGGCAAGGGAACGTGAGCTTTTATGCTATTTTATCTTGACTAAACACAGTACTCTTGCCAAGCAGTTTTAGATAAGAATTCTGCAATTCTGTGCTTAATGCTGTACAAAGAAACTGCTGTCCTGAAGAACAAGGGGTTTTTTTTCTCCTTTAGCTAAAGAGGATATACAGGAAATTGGAAAACTGAAACTTAGCTCCCCAGAAAGGAGTTAAAGAAAAGCAAAACACTACCTGCCAGTGGTTATCATAATATGGCATTATGATTCACAGATAAAAAACAGGGAAAAGTCAAACCAGAGCATAAAGAAGGTCTAGTAGATAAGTCGCCTTCTGGATATCAGAGGTACACAATTTTCCAAGGCAGTGTGTGTATGAAAAACACCCCAATATTTTGGAAGTAAATCCTGGTTCATTCTGTACCAAAGGGGCTCCCACTTACAAAATGCTTTAAACATCAAAGTAAATTTCTGAACATTCCCTCAACATTTCAAGCCAGAAAAGAACTTAGAGTAGCTAGTATAAGAATGCTCAAGCCAAACAAGTAAAGGGAACAATGTGAACAGACTAGAGGACAGAATTGCTGTGGTTTAGGTGTGGCAGGGAGTAGTTACTTGTTTTGACCAAAGTAAAAATTATCCCTGCAAATTTAAAAGCAATGAAAGAAAAGTAATTACAAAACAATGAAAGACAGCTACAGTCACAAATTATCACAATACTGTGTGAACTGAATTTGCTGCTGTACTTTTTCTACGGATCAATGCACTGATGCACTGCAGTGAAGGTCTTCTCTCTCAAAAATTTTTACAAGTTGCCTTCGCAATTTGGAAATCTTAGTGTTATCGCTGACTTATCCAGTAAACAGTATTAAAAGATAATCTTAATTTAACACCCCAAGAGTGGGCACAAGATTAAAGTTTTCTGTCCCACACTTTTTTACAGAGCGTTTCCTAGTCATGACTGTAAACGTCTCATTTGAGCTTTCTTAAATGTCAGTTTCAAGCTTTGACACAAAAATAAATACTCATGGCATTTGCTACAAATGTAATAATGGATTATGAAAAAGTGATGAGTAGATATGTGAGAAAAAGTGGTGAGCTAATATGTGAGTTACACTGACAGTTATTCGCTGCAGGCTCCAAATACTTTCATCCTCTTTATTACTTTTGACACGTAAGATCTCTTTAGCCCATTTCTAATTGCCAGTGTAGCACAGCTTGAACTGCAATATGTTGCTAAGGGCAACAGCGGTAGTTTCACGTGTTTCTTTCACTAAAACCTGTTTCACCATGGAACCGTACAGCTGGACTTGGACAGTGGGTCAGACCTCAGAGGTGTAACGCAGCTCCATTCTGCCTTCAGCACTGCTGCACCAGCTCCTACTAACAGAGAGTCTACTCTGACAGCTGCTGTATTTTCAAGTGAAAATAAGAAACGTGACAGTGCCCTCCCTGGAAAAGTACTGCAACACTACGCAGATAACCCACACACAGAGACTCTGACCTGCTTTATGCAGGACAAACACCGTACCTCATTCCTTCCGTAGATCTGTTCTGGTAGTTGCGGTAGAGCTGGGGAACGCCCAGCATGGCCTCAGTGAACACTGCGAGGAAGCCCAGCGTCTCCACAAAGAGGGAGGAGTCCAGCCAGAGGTAAGTGATGTAGCCAGTCACACCAGTGAAGGTGAGGACACACTGCACGTAGTCTGTAAACTTGCTCCAATGCCAAAAATAGTTCAAGTCAAAATCTGCAACAGAATTGGAACGGAAGAAGAATCAAAGATGTTTTCCCAACCAACTCAAAGTTAATCAGGGTGAAGTTGAGAACTGGGAAGCATGAGGGAGTCACAGTCAGTCTTTAGACACAAGGGATGGTAAAAAATGAGGGAAAGGATTAAATAAATAAAAAACAACCAACCAAAAACCATCAAACACAAAAACAACACGAAAACTAAAGAGTAGTGATTTCACAAACATTTTTGGGGGGTGTTGAGTAAGGACACAACGAAACAAAGTCTTGCAAACCAACAAAATACGTATAAAAAGATGACTTTTTAAAAGGAAGCATTTTAAAAATACCTTCACGTATCAAACATAAAGGACTCTGGATACCACTCTAGTGGAGCTGGAGTAAGAAACGATTCACAATAAACTTCACAATACTAGGAAACAGCCCCAAGCACAGCAACCTAAGCATTCTCTCTATTAGGTCATTATCTCTACCTTCAGACTGCCTTAATCCAAGCTCCTTAGAAGGTCACCTCAAGGTCACAGCTCTGTTCCCTGGTGCTGTGCAGCTGCCTGCAGTGAAGGGCAAGCTGCCGTGTGCAGGTGATACGGTTTTACCAAGGCAAGTACAAGACTGTGGCAAGATTCCCCCCTGGACAAAGGTCTCCCACAGACATCACCACTTCCCACTCCAAGGGCAAAATGTGCTTTGCTCTCACCTTTGCCAGTACCAATGCCTGCAGGGTGCACACCCGTTTCTATATCCATCAGAACAAATTGCTGTTACCAGAAAACACAATATCCACTGCTGAGAGCAGGAGAAAAAAAATGAACCAACTATGGCATCTGCTTGGCACATTAACAGCGTACTGCTGGAAGATATGCAGGTGTCATATTGATGACTAATAAAACATACAAACCCATAACCACTGACTGTATAACAAAATAATAGCATCATTTTTAATAATAAGAATGCAAAAATAACTGTAGGTGCCGTTTCCTGTCTTCCTTTCTTAAAAGCACTCTAAGCTAAAAATACCTATTTCAGACCAACCGGACTCTGTTCCAAGACGATGAATCACTGTCCTAACAGGGTTATTACAGCCAGCCCAAATACATGCAACACACAGCACATCACTAGATTTCTGTCACTGCCACCTCAGAACTAGTAGAGAAAGCTACAAAAAAAGTCCTATTGCTAATTCAGGCAATGAAGACATTTACCTCCACTAACAGTAAGAGCAAATTCAATGAAATGGGAATACAGGCACTTGGCTGCCTAAGGATACATATACATGCCAAATAACTGTTTCATTTTCTGTAGCTTTTCACACCTTCATATCATTATCAGTCTGGCTCTCAGACTCTCCTTATTAACTAGTCTCTTTTTTGTACTTGACAAACACATTCCTTAGGACACCTACTGACTGCACCCAGCTGAACCATTTTACTTTGCCACACAAAGACTAAGGCAAACCTGTCCAGGAGCCATAACCAACCCACAGCATTGTCAGCCATTACCCAGAACTGAATGAAATAACCTGTGGCAAAACCACTGTCAATGAAATATGGTAGTGGCTCCTCAGCTTCAGAATTCAGGGACACCAGACATGAGCATCATGCATTTCTGGGGCTTTGTAAAAGCTTTCCTTTTTGGAGATGAAGGAAGAATAAAACAGAATGAGGCTGAAAAAGGAAGGCAGAAGACAACCACAATGGCAGGAAAATCATTACCCATTTTAATTTATCTCTGTTGCATTTTCTGGAGAGACAAGAGAATCAACAAGAACCTCTGACAAAGTAGAAGGACTGAGAGACACTCAAAACTCCCATTTCTTTTACTTTGCCTTAGCTGCATCTGCACAAGGTAACAAAGCAAGAGGCGTAACAGAGTAAATTTACACTACTTTTGCCAGCTTCACAAGCAATATCAAGCAAATGGCCTGACACTACACAACCATTACAGTTGCAAGAGATGCTATCTGGGACAGAGGTCTTTGGGCATATCATGGGGCCAGAACAGTAAACAGAAGAAGAAAACAGGATTAAGAGAAAGAAAAGTTGGTGAGGCCTCAGGCCATTTAAAAATGGAGAGCTACTGATGTCTTTTGATTAAGACATAACTGCTTTTACCAGATTACTTCTTCAAACCTGAGATGCTCTCACATAGCCTTTCATTTCTTCACAGACACCTAAAGCACTAGCTTTCAATTCTCAAGAAGGCAAGTGTTTCATTTTAATTGAGAGCTCTCGCCTTCAAACCTGCCGAGTGGAAAATTTGCTTTTACTTTACAGCAAGAGTCATTCAACTTGGACACTGTGTTCAACAGGTACTGTCTCAGACTAACACCTGAAAATCAGCAATTAGTGGCAGCTGGAAGCAAGAGCACACAGAATCACATAATCACAGAATGTCTTGGGTTGGAAGGGACCTTAAAGACCACCTCGTTCCAACACCCTGCCATGGCCAGGAACACCTTCCATTAGGCACAGTTGCTCAGAGTCCCATCCAACATGGGCCTTGAACACTTCCAGGGATGGGGCATCCACAGCTTCTCTGGGCAACCTGTGCCAGATTTTTTCCCAATATCCAATAAATCTACTCTCTTTCAGTTTGAATCTACTTCCCATTTGCCCTGCCACTACACGCTCTTGTAAAAAGTCCCTCTCCATCTTTCTTTAAGGCTCCCTTCAGGGACTGGAAGGCCACAATTAGGTCACCATGAAGCCTTCTCTTCCCCAGGCTGAACAATCCCAATTTTCTCAGCCTTTCCTCATAGGAGAGGTGCTCCATACCTCTAATCATCTTGTTGGCCCTCCTCTGGACTTGCTCCAACAGGTCAATGTCCTTTCTGTGCTGGGGGCACAGCCTTTCAGACAGTTCCAGCCCTGGAAGAGACCATCTCAGCTCTCAAGATGACTATACAGTCATTACTCCTCGAATCCTGGACTCAACAGCACCAGTTTGGATCTGGTTGCCATGCGTGGACACACAAGAGCCTTGGCCCCTCTCATTAAACTTTCCTACCAGATGCCACATCTGCTCTGTGTACCCATCCCTGGCCACCAAATCCTTATTTCCCCAAATTAATTTTCATAATAACAATCAAAGAACTAAAACTACATAGGGAGAGCAGAAGTTTAGAAAGTTCATCAAACTAAAAAAGTCAACACTCACACAGCTACCATGAGGCCAGCTACAAAATCCATGGATCCATGCAAACACTTGAACACAGATGAGAAAACTATTGTGTGAAAAAGGACCTTGGCTAAGGCAGGAGAGCTAATTAGAAGCACAGGAAGGAGACTGAGATTCTCTTGTGTTCAAAACTGCCATGATGCTAGACAGTGTCCACTTCACTGTGCTAGTTTATTGACTAAGTTCTGCTTTCTGCTATAAGTTTTGGCTGGTAAGGTTTTTGGGGAAGAAGGAAAGAGAAGAAGAGGTAAGAACCATCATAACCAATAACCTTGGTAACAGCCTCGCAGGAAAACATCTGAGTTATTTTCAAAACAACCCAATACATAATCACTAATTGCTCTACTTAACAGATGTATTTTCCAGATGCAGAAGTCTATTTTAGGACACTACACATCACCATGCTGCATTACTAAAAAACCTGACCTTTCATATGGGCTGTAGTTTCTCTGGCCCTTACTTGAACTGTTGAAGTGTTTTGCCACATGATTGCTTCTTTTTTTAACCAAGGCTAAAGCTTATTTTCTTTGACAAATGGTTTCAAAAATTCAGAAGGAAAAAAATCACATACCCATCACTTCAAGATCTGGAAATAAACTGTGACTCATTTTTCCAAGTTGCTCCCTTCTCCAGGGGGTCTAAACACGTTAGTTCTGTAATGGGAGCAATACACTTTCAAAGAAAAAAATGTTGATTGTGCTGAGCACTGCTACAGGTACATGCAAAAAAGGCTTTTAAATGCTAAAAAAAAAGAGCAAGAGTTTGTTTTAAAACCAGAACAAAATCCACACATGTGCAGACTAGTCCTGTCCCAAGAAGCAGACAACACCAATCAGTACCCTGGACCATGCTATCTGAGAACTGAACAAAGTTATGACTATTATTACAAACATTATTCATATTAGAAGAAAATTATGAATAACAAATATGCTGTTGGGATTTTTATCCCCCCCTCCCCCCCATGATCCCTTTTCTTTAAAAAGACAAACAGTAAATCCCACTGCACCACAATTTTTTTTCTAGCAAATGTCTTAAAAACTGCCCAAGTAATACCTGGATGCATCTCTTTCTACTCCCTGAAATGGGAAGGCACTGCTTGCACAGCTCCCTCCATTCACTAGCTTCCCTTCCTGCCCAGAGAGGAATCCACGAGGTGAGTTTGTGCCCATACCCAGCCAATGCTGTCCAAGTGGTAACTCCCAGTCACCAATGCCCTGCATGGATGGGAATGGGCATTGCTGCTGTGAAAGGTACTGTATCTTATTACCCACGCCTGAGCTCTTTAATCCACTCAGCAAGTTGCATTTTAAGCATGTTAATCCATTGATAGATGAGAGATTTATGTTGGAAAATCCTACTGATGCTGGGGGATGGAGTAGCTCAGTAGGTTCTTTGTGCACAGACTGAAGAAAACTCTGCACAGCTTGAGGGTGAAGAAGAATGAGATTAAAAGACCTCCTCTGGGAGGTATACTGTGTGTCAGATATGAAAAATGTAAAGCAGGCAGAGACAGCATTGTAAATAACCATGGTTAGCACTAGTCGGGCCAAAATGCAAGCAGTAAATTCAAAATTCTGGTGTGAAATAGATGCCAAGTGGCACAAAGAAGAGTCCACAGTATCAGCTTTCACTTGAGGATGACACACAGGTCCAAATAGTTACATTATTTTTAGTCAAGAAGCATTTTATACCAAGTCAGCTACCATGCTCCTTCCTTTTGGGAAAGTGAAGCAAAGACTTTGACATCCTAAAAATTATTTACTGCAGTTCTCAATTTCTCCTGCTAGTTACACCTTATTTTGTGCCTTGACCTTTCTAATTCTGTGCCTACATCCTTGGGCTATATTCACTTATACTCGTCCTTAGATATTTCACCCAGCTCCCACTTCTTGGTTGTCTCCTTCCTGGTTTTGAGGTCAATGAAAAGCTCACAATTTACACTGTAAATTGTGTCTGTCTCTGCCAGGTGGGAGAGCTTACATCTGAACCCTTTGTAGCTTCACCTAGGAAATAAACTCCTTCCTTCTTATGAAAGCTACTGGTTTTACTTTGCTCTCTCTGCTTCTTATTACACCATTTATTCACAGTCATTCACCCAAACTGCCTCCCATAATTAAACTCTTGACCTTCCGTATGAAAAACACTGCTCACTTAATTCATTCTAAGAGCATGCTGGACAGTCTCTACCCCTGAGTGCCTTTCTAAACAGATGACTGGGTAGCTAATTCTCCTCCCCCTGGTATACATCTATTAATTCCTGTGTTTTGGGAGACTGTGGTGCTGTTCACATCAATTTCTGTCATATAACTGTGGACCACAGTGCCTGCCCACCTGATCTGTCTGCTCCTGTCACACGATCAAAGGAGTCCAGCCCAAGTAGTGAGATGTCCAGTGCCTCCTTTGACAACACTAGAATCCAAAACCTCAAGGCTTAGATGCTGTGAAAGAGCCTGATAATGGTACTTTAGCCAACCTGGAACAGTTACAAAATGCAGTCATGGCTGAGAATTATTGCAGGTTATTATCCATGGTCTGTTTACTGTAAAATCTTCATACTTTAAAGATGCAGGAGCTGGAACCTGCAATTCCCTGCTCTGCCTGTGGGTTTTAGCCACTGGGCTATGGGGCAAGAGCCTCCTTCTCATGGGCTTTTTGGCTTGTCTCAAGAAGTTGTGGTCTCTGCTATAAAAGGGGTTCAGTTCTGAGCAGCAGGCAAATAACACGCCGCTCCTCATCCCAGCCTGGCAACAAGGGCAACTCTTCAGACAGTTCAAAGATGCAGACTTGTATCTCCAGGCTGACAACAGAAATTAACTCAGACCTCACACCTCAAATGAGTGCTCTAAGCTATACACAGTTCCTGCACTCAGCAGTGGCATCTTAAATTAAGTAAATTTTGCCACATCCTCTGAAGAGGACTTGGGAGCCTCCTGCCACAGGAGGTATGGCCCAGGCAGTGGATTCTGAAAAGGAGACTTTTACGCTTGCAGTCCTCCAGCTGCGCCAAATCCTCAGACATTTGCCTCAGGCACTGGCTGTCTCCCTGGAAATCCTCATTTCAGCTGCCTCATCTTAAAACAGCAGCAGGATTACAGAGAAGTATACTGCCTAGCACTCCTCACCTTGCTCCTTCTGAGCAGCTCCCAGCCAGAAGGTGGGTTTCTCTGATCCTCTGTCCTGAAATTCCAGCATAGCCCACAGGGCACCCAGGAAATAACTGGGGTGAGAAGAGCAGCAAGGCTCTGCATGACTGTTACCACGTGATCCATAACTTCTTCTTTCACTCTCATCCTCTACGGATCCAGAAAGAAGGAAGAAAGTACATTACAGACTGATAGATTTCGATTTTTTGTTCCTTCCTTTTTTCAGAAGTGATAGAAACCTGCAAATGCTGTCTCAAGCCAGCAGTTCGTTTACACTCACTGGGACTGAAAAGGGACTTGTTACCTTTCACTCGTGGTATAAAGGAGAAGAAATGAGAGCTTAGCACCAAAAACTTCTGGCTCTGATCCAAACCACTGTCCTTTCTGAAAAAAGTTAAGGAATCCACCATCTTGCATAGTCTCTATAAAGAGACAGTGCTCCTCATTTCCATTCCTTCACGCCTATGAGGAATTTCTGCATCTCTGTGTACTTCTATGTATCTGTTCAGCTCTGTCACCACAGTACCTCAGCATCTATCAAACCTTCCCTTCTGTGGGCTGTTGTCATCTGGCCTTCACACTGACTTGTACCCAAACACCATCACTTTTTCTTTTCTAGCTCATATAAGATGGGAGCAAAATATTCCATAGGGTCTTCATATTTCTGAAAATATCATCCCAGTCTATACTAAACAAATTACTCCCTCCAATGAAATTTTTTGCATCCCTTGGCCCACAGAGTGTCTTCTCTTGGCCATATCTAGACTAAAATCAGTCCTATTAGCATTTGACTCTCCTTAAAGGCCCAGCACAAGTCCTTTAGTTAACAAAAAGTAACAGCAGTTTCTCATGTGAGAGGGGAAAACCATCAAATCTTAATTACAGCCAAAAAGTCTGAAAGCTTGACCCATATAAAACCTGAAGATGCACAGAAAGACCTTTTGGTTTTAAAAGCTCACTGGAGGTTTTGGTACTTGATGGGAGGACAGAACACCTGATATTAGAAGTTCAGCATGATGAAACCTCCTCTAAATCAACATTATCCCTATCTCCCCTCAGTCATCTCCTTAGTTTGAAGGCAAGTATTTGCCTTGGTTTTCTTAGCCTCATTTTATGTGGTGTCACCACCTCCAAAAATCTTTTATGCTAGTTCTCTGTTTTGTCACATCAGGTTCCTCAGCAACTGCTCTGCCCTTCCCCTTCAGACTCTATGAGGTCCACTCTACCCCCTCGCTAATGGGAATTACTAATTGCAAGGTTAAGAGACACCTGTTAGTTACAACTACTTTAAAAAAAAAAACCACACAAATGCACTGGTACATATGAAAAAGTCAAACACTTCACACTCTATTTTGTAACACCCTGCCTTTCCTGTTAATGTGCTACTTCCCTGACTTTACAGCCTTTGGTTTGGGAAACCTTTGAATACCACTTAGCACAGTGGTCTTTACCAGAGAGAATTAGCAGTAACATCTCTACTGACTATTTTGTGACCCTTAAAGATCAGCTATTTAAAAGTTACACTTTAGTCTGAAAGTTTTACCCTTGCTGCTAACAACACACAGGACAAGAAAGAACGAAGCGCTAAATGAAAATATTCATACCCTGGGCACATCCTGTGCAGCTGACAGCTTTCGCTGTGCTATCTGCAGTGTAATTTACCTTGTACACAGCTCAGTTTACAGGAGTCTCAGAAAAAAGAGAAGAAAAAATTCTAGAGAAAAACGCAGTTATATAAATCCACAGAATTAGGTTGACCTTTAACTCGTCTTTGAGATTTTCCACTGTCTTACAAAAGGATGCAGAATTGTTTATAACACCTGTGCTGCACTGTTACCAGCCCTGTCAAAATTTTAATTTGTTTGTTTATATATACACCTAAATATGCCTGCATACACATACATACCTGTTCCCTACAGTAGAACTGCAAATGTTATAAGCATTAAAAAGAAAGCAAAATTATAAAAGCAACCAGGGAAGAACAAAGGGGTTTTTATTCTAATACTGAGGAAGTTTTAGCAAGTATGGTATCTGTGAATGGGGCTCCGGTTGCTGGGCTCAGAAACTGCTGGTGAATGCCAGCTGAGCTGGGAAATCCACACGGTAAGGTACTACACATCACTGAGTGTTAACAATTTCAGGGCAACCAGAAGCAAACTCCTACCCCAGACCACCCCCACAAAAGCCTGCAGAGGAGTACTCTGGACTAGTCTCTTCAAAGCAGGGACATTTCTTGGAGTTCTCCAGATGGAAGATGCTTCCAAGGCAATCTTGCAGCAGGTACACTTGCAACTCCCTACCAATCTACCTCATGAACATATGGTAACCAAACTCTGCTTGCTTCCCAAGTCCAGCTGGGAGAAAACACCAGGTCTGTACTTCTGGTGTATCAGTAGACTAGGCCAGTAAGATCAGGAGAAGAAAAAAGACAGACAACCACCACCACAGATACCTGCCAGTATTGCTCAAGGGCAAGGCACTTGAGCCCAGATATATCTAAATCAAGGCAGTTATAGGACTGTATTTCCTCTGTGAAGACTGGCTTCCCCAGTAGCATCACTACTGAAATTACCTGCTGTGTTACTGCCACTTTGGCTGTTCAGTACAGAACTCTCTCCTGTTTCTATTCCAGCGTATTGACGTTCTTCTTAGTCACTGTGTCCATGAGATTGTCTCAGCTGCTGGCAAAAGCACTGATTAGCTGACTCATGACTGACAAAGGAAAGCCTAATAACTAGGCAGATCAGGGGGCTTGGAAAGCCACTGGAATGAGGTAGCTGTGGCCCAAAGGAATTAGTGCTATGGAAAATAAGCTGTGTATTTAAAAGGTGGAGTGATGGCAGCATAAACAGCTTCAGAAACCACGTGACTCAGAGAGAGCACAGACCTCAGGAGGAAATCTTCCTCTAAAGGTGCAGCATGGCAGTGAAATGAGAAGCACAGGGAGCACCACAGCGGAGTTTTGATGATTCTGGGCAGCCAGGGCTTTCAACACTCCTGATTCTGCTCAGCTCCTATACCAAGAGCCTCAAAAATCCCACTGCAAGTCAAACTAAAGTGAGTCCCCAACCCCTCATGTGCAAGCACAGCTGTGAAGTAAGGCATTTGCTCCCAACAGTGCTGATGATGGAGGTGGCAGATAAGAGCTAGGCTCAGTATTCTTTTGGTCAGATACGCCTTCCTATGCTAACTATAGAAAGAGACTTCTTTTTCTGACAGCAAGATAAGCAGGGATGATGAGAATGTCACTGCAAGAAGAACGTGTAGTACCAAGTTACTATTTTTACAATTAATTTTAACAATATTTTACCCTATCCTCAGCATGGTTTATCTAAGCTATCACCCACAGCGCTACCAGGCAGTACACAAAGGCCTCCAAAAAAGACTAAAATGGAGCAAGTTAAGCACTGCAGAGCAGGCAGTCGTTACTCTAAAATTCTTGTAGTTGGGGGAGTTATAAACTCTCCATGAAAACACTGTAACTTGTTTTGAATAGTACTGAAACTGATTCTTTGCAATTTAAGTCTCACAAAATATCAAGACTACTATAATATTAGAAACAATATGCACTTACCATACCCCTTCTCATTCAAAGACTGTAATTAAAGAGATGAATAAAGTTCTCTGAAGTGTTACAAAGCCAAGCTGTGCATGAGGCCAGAGTCAGGTTGCCTCAGATACCACCATGCTGGGGATCACCATGCCAGGTTACACATACAACACAGCAAGTTACTCCCAGGAACTCTGGAAGGAACCGTCAGATGATGCTCCTCCACCTTCTGACCTGCAGATCTCTGGGAAAATGAAGAGTAACCAGTGACTTGTCTAAAGATAAATGATCCCTCTCTTTTTCAGCCTTGTCAGAGCCTCACTTGCCTGAGACCCCATTTCCTCTATTGTGAAGACACCACAAATAGAAGGCATTTATGTGATTCTTTTTTTCAGGTTCTGAAGTCAGGCACACATACCTGCATACGTAAGTATGTATACAACACAAAGCTAAACACTCTTCCTAAAAATATACACTTGTCTTCTCATTTAGGACTTTTGGGGCAAAGTTTAGTCCTAGTTTCCTAGGTAACCCACCACCAGGCAAGACAACTTCTAGCCCTCAAAACTGCCCCTTCTAATTTAGCATCCAAACAGAATAATGCCTTGTGCAGCTGATTCCTTTGCTAAAATAATGTGATGTGACCTGATGAACATCTCTTGGCAATTGCCTCAGTTAACCTCAGAATAACCCATTTTAGTATTGATACTTCAACGTTCCAAAATCATTACAAGCATGTAGGAAATTGTAGGAAGCTCTAGGCTCTGTTTTTCCCGTGTCTCTCTCCTCTGCCCAGTCCCTGCCACACACAAAAATGTCAGACATGTTTTCTTTAATTATCTGAACTGCATTACAATGATGTTAATATCTGAAAACGATGGCACAATCTACTCCATTTTGCAGGATTTCCTTCAAATATCTATTGTAGTTAATAGGGTAGACTGATGAAAAAGAATCCCTTTTTTTTCTTTTTAATTGTATTTCTGGATTTTTGTTCTACGCTGGAATAAAAAGAAAGACTTTGGGAAATCTGGGGGAGGATGAAGAGGGAGGCAAACAGATGAGATCTGGGAAATAAGTTCAAGTTTTTAACATCTCTGATGTGAATTAAAGACCTTCCACCTAGGTTTTTCCATGTCCTACAGGAGTACCTGGTCATGAGGTTATTGCCCACTCAGGTCTGGAAGCATCTCCTCTCAGCCTAAATTCTGATCAATTCTGACCAAGCAAATTCATTGAAATCATTTACGTGCATGTGTTTCTGAAGACACGACAATTCACCAGTGACAATTCTTATCCCCAAACAATCAATTCACAAACTTCAAGCCACCAGTAGCAGAAAAATCCCAACTTACAACTTCTCATTTGCTACTGCAAACATAATTTAAGTATACTGAAATTTGTAAGGTTGACTGTGGAAATTCATCTACTGGGTTTTTTCAAAAACGTAGGCAGATAAAGCTGGCAATAATTTCTAACTCCATGTGACTTTCTAGGGAAAGGGGGATAAAAGGACTCCTTGTAGCAGGTTTTCCACACATACCTGCAGTGTTCCCTCATGACACTTAAACCAAAACTCACTCTGTTTTACAACAGCAAGTCTACACATACCTAAGTTACTGTATACTAACCCCAAACAGCACGAATTTCCACACAAACCACTTCATTGCACTAGCAAAAAGAATTTATAGGAAGGGAGACCAGTACAGTTTCACTTGAGTGCCTGCAGACTGCCTTACTGATTGCAGCACTTGTAACTGGAGGAGCCGAGCGAGACAGAGCTACCCTGAAACAGAATTTCCCCTTCAACTTCCCAGCTGTTCAGTTTGACCACAGATAAATCCCTGTTTTGACAAGAGCAGTGGTCGTTACACAAGATGCCACTGCTCAGTACCACAGCTTTTGAACACCTTGTGCCTGCAGTTTAATACTCCGTTGTTAACAAATCTGGAATATCTGGGAAGAAAGGTAATGGCAGCAGATTTAAGCAAGTGGCTCTATCATGAAGAGTTTGGTGGTGACATAGGTGTGCATTCACAAATTGTTCACATTTCCCAGCAGAAGTTTAAGCCCTTCTCAACCCTCTCAAGCTGTAACAGGACAAATGTTTAGCTCACTGAAGCCACAAAACGTGGGCTTTTCTCTTTTTAAGATTTCACACACAAAAAAAGGAA
Organism: Scytalopus superciliaris; assembly: GCA_013400415.1. Taxonomy (NCBI): domain Eukaryota; kingdom Metazoa; phylum Chordata; class Aves; order Passeriformes; family Rhinocryptidae; genus Scytalopus; species Scytalopus superciliaris. The sequence goes on along the minus strand of VXBX01009313.1, from coordinate 496,198 downwards.
CAAGGCTGCATTTTAAGCCAGATCTGTTCACTTACTTAGTTCAAAACATAATCCCACAAACTGTTCTGTCAATACAACTGAGGGGGCACGAATGAGGTGGGGGGGGGAACAAAAAGAAGCTCAAGAATAGCGTTGCTGCTAAGCATCCTGGCACCCAGCCATTGCTGGAGGCAAAAGACTTTCACTGTTATGCCCTTTTGTAAATATTTTTACTTTTAAAAAGAACCTCCACACCAAAACAGGCAGAAGATACTGCACTGGCAGTGTTGACCACTGAGGTGACCTTGCCACCACAGGGTATCATCCTTTTATTCCTGGCCAAGTGACACAGGGATGTGCCCTCCACTGCTGCGCCCCTCACACACTGGGTACTCAGGAGTGCAGGGATGAGGAGAATAAAGACATTACAGTGAATCATAAACAATGAGCTGCCAAAGGAGAGTCCTATCCACCAATTCCTCATTAAATTTCTGAGTTCTGCTGTGAAGAAACAGTGAATTTCTTCAAAGAGTGAGCAGTTCTTTGACATCTACTGTACACAGAAATTTAATGAGGAACTTGTGGATAAGACTATTTTAAGCCATTTCAATATTAAATTTGCTCTATTCCCCAAGTGCACAGTTACTTGTTCTACTACAACCTACTCTCAACAGGGGGTGAAGAAAGGCATCAGGGAGTAAGTAGAGCCTCTGAAGACCCAGTAAGAATTATAAGGCAAAAGACATTTTCTTAAAATAAACCAGTCCTGACTTTTACAGGCCAAGGGGGGCAAAGACAAGAAAGGGCAGCAGTGGAAAACCCTAATACAAACAGGGAGTCATGGCAAGTTTTTCATGGTTTGTACAAATGGACAACAAAACGAGGGTGATGGGAAGCAGAGAATTTCAGGGCCAGCAACTGTTTCTTTCCAAGGCTATACAACCCAATAAAAGGAGGGGGAGAAAATTTTACCTAGCAACAACTGCACAGTTTGTGACATTTAGAAAGCAACCTACTAAAAAGTCACTTTAAGTAAGGAGGAGATGGCATAATTTTTATTATCGTGAATATAAATGTCAAGTTTTAAAGATTAACTATACACACATGCACACACGAAATGCAGCAAGCTTGCAAAGGCTACTGAAGTGTGTATAAAACCAAAGCACGCTATGTATTTTAGAAATACACACGCAGCACTCGTCCTTATTTTGATGGGGAAAAAAATCCTGATACTTGGATACGTTATGTGAAGAAACAGAGATGTTCTGAATATTTAAAATGTTGCATCTCCCAAATTCTCTTCAGACTTTTGAGCTGCAATAGGTAATATTTAAAAAAACAGCTTTAAGCAGCTATTAAAAACAAAAAACATTTCCTTGAAATACTCATGATGTGTCTTCCTTTCACTGATTTCTATGTCTCCCTGGAATCGGACAGGATGAACAAGACCCTTTTTTTTTTAAATGTACAATGCAAGTAAAAATAAATCTGTCAGAACAGAATGCTGGGATTTGGATTTTTTCCCCTACCCATGGGAGGGGACAGAGGATCCCGATGCAGTAGATGTAATGCATACTGATCATGGAGCAAGCAAAGAGAAAGTAGGGCACATAATAAATGCATTTGAAAGGAGACCTTCATAACTTCAGGAACAATGGTGGTGTAGCTGTTCCCTCCACAAGAAGGGAAACATGCTGGTAACTTGCAATCTAAGTGTTTGGAGGGAGACTGTGCACACTGTGACCCTCACCACAAATTTCACTGAAAAATAACACCTTTTCTGCTGTTGATTCCAGAGGATGCAGGAAGCAGAGGTGAGTTACATCCTTTCTTCCCCAGCCTCGCTCAGTATTATGCCACCCTCTCCTACAGAGACTGCACAACATTCTCTTAGTTACACGACAAAGCAACATTTTGAAGCAAAAAACATTTGCTCTGAAGCATAAAACAAAATTTTGAAATGTGATTAAGCACACTTCTAACGAGGCCTATGTTTGCCAACCCATTAATACCATTTAAATCACTACTGCACAGCTTTTGCAAGTCAAATAGTACATCTAAAGAATCACTCGCTGGTGGACTGGAACCAGAGCTTCGAAAGCTTTGTCTGCTTCTGCAACAACAATTTTTTACTTTTTCAGTTTAGCCTAATAAAAATATCTCATTTATTCTAATAAGAAGAAACTGACTGGAGCTGAACAACACTTGCTTTGTTCTGTGTCTCTGAATAGTGAGTGTTTTAAAAGGATGACAAAAGAAAGTAAGTTTTACTAAAAACCTATCTAAAAATAATATCCACTTCATTTGTTTTTTTAAAAGTGTTTCCACAAAATGAACCCTTCAGAACAAACACTGCAGTTCATCTACATTTTTTAAATTTAGATTATTTCACATTTCTGTTTTAAATCAATTTTGAACCCAAACCAACTGCTAGAAGTTACAAGTAAAAGTAATGCAGTATGTGACCATTTCACACACTTTTAACATGATAAAAAAATGCAATTTGAATGGATCATTACTAAAATATACTGGTACTACCTTTACACATAATCACTACATGAACCAAGCTTTCTTTAGTAAAGACTCAAAATAACTTATTTTATTCTCATCTTTCTGGGCAATTTCAACCATGATTTGCAAAGACAGCTCAAATACCAACGTTTCTTTTTACAAAGAAAGACTGAAAAAACTTTTAAAATGTAAGATTTCCTCATCACAGCTTCAATGAAGTAGAGTCTTTGGAAGTCAAAGGGAGAGGGTCTGGGCCTTAATGCAGGAACAAGTATTTGTGGGACGAGACTCTGAAGTGAATTCAGGAAGTGATATGACTTAGAAAAAACACCCTTCCACCTGAGTTGTCTCTTCCTTGACACAATGACCTGCGTGACCCTCCAGCAGTCCAGGCCACAATGTGGATGTGGCTGTAAGAGACTCTGTGCTGTCACACCACTCAGTGGCTAAATAATTTCTCCCAAAATCTAATGCAACCACCCCTCGTGAGTGCATGCGAGAGTAAAAAATATCAAGGTGGATGGCACAGAAAACCCAGTAAGAAAGAATATGGCAACAGGCAGTTTTCCCTGATGCAGTGCTGATCTCAGCACCACAGAACACAGTATTTATTTCACCAGACCTGATATATGGAGTCCAACCCACCAGCCTGAGCTAGGGATTCAGACCCTTTGCAATTCATGGATAAGCAGGAGCATCTAAACTCCTTGCCTTAATTCATCCTTGCTTCACATTTCCAAGGGACAGAGATACAGAGCACCAAAGTTCCACTATTAATTTTACTGCTTCAGAGTAGGGACACAAAATGGAATTTCCTGTGTCATCTCTCAAAAGCAAAGAGTCAAGGGAGAGTGGCTAAGATCTCTCTTCTTTCTCACCTGAAACATCCTCCTAGGCTTTGAAAACCCTTTACTAATAAATAATCTTTGGTGCATCACTGCTTGCGAAGGGTAAGTGTGAAATGGAGGGACAATGGAAATCTTTCAGTAAAATAAAGCTATCCCCAATTGTTTTCAGTCCAGGATGGTCAGTGTACTGCATGACATTTGTGTGCAAACAGAAAAGGGTTTATTTTGTTTTCCCGATACAGCAATGAAAATGGCAATGTTTCAGTGGTAAGTGCCTTTCAATACCCAGCAGAAGAAAACTGTCTTGTTAACATGGCAGTTCTTATAAGACCTTCAGAAACATTGATTTATGAAACATATTCCCTATTTCTAGCTTAGTGGAAACTAGTAACTTCATATTCCCAGAGAACTTTAAATCATTAAAGAAAGCTAATAAAATATAAAGGAAATAAAATGTAGTGAAAAAATAAATCAGGCCATGTACAATAATCAGGTTGTACCTTGACTATTACCACCACATACAGCTCATGGAGCATAATAATGTCACCTCAGACACCCTACTGTCACACCAGCCCCCTGTAGCACCATTTTGATTGGGACCGAGTGAGCACCACCACCCAGCTCAGCACTGGGGTCACCTCACTGTCCACTCCTCCCACTCCATACACTGCAATGGGTATGATTATCTCAGTAGGCTCATTTCCAACAGACTGAGACAAACTGTAAACAGCAGAAGTCCTGAGTAAATGATGCCCTCAAGGCCACAACATACCCATTGGGCAGCTTTCCATAGGGATGTGTCTGCTTTTCATACCGAGTCCATGTTCAGGAGTCAGTAGCAGAAACTGAGTGCAAGCTGTACCCCCATCTCCCATGCAGGACGTAAGTTTGATGTTGACAGACACGTTCATTTGTCAAATTGCTGATTCTATATCACTTACATAAATGCAAAGATAAGGTTCTTTAAAAATACATGGAATCTACAAAACGTGGATGTACCAGAATCTGTAACAAGATTCTAAAAATGTGCTGCAACCAGAAATGTTTTCCCTAGCAAGCTGTCTAGACAATCCATTATGTCTGAGCAGGTAGCACTGGGCAACAGGGCTTCTTTGAGCACACACCACGTCACCCAGTTACAAACCACTTAGGGAAATAAAAAAGTGAGCTATCAATGCATCTGTACTAACAACTGAAAGCCCCTCAACTTGAAAGTTTATTCTGAAATCTGTGGAGAGTTGAGTTACTGTTTAAATATTTCTTTATTTGTATCTTTTGCACTGAACTGGCAACTTGGCAATCATCTAGAAAATCATTGTTTCTCTTCTCCCTTTTTTGCTTACAGAAACTGGGAGAGATCAGACAAGCAGCAAAGCAGGCTATCACAGTGAAAGCTAGATCACTAATTGTCACCACAACTCTAAACTTACTTCTTGCCTTCTTGCATTAATAATGCTTTAATGTGCTTTCACTGGTGAGGGAGGTCTGCCCCCTACAGCTCTTCAGCCCTGCTAGCAAAGCTGAGGGAGTGAAGCAGTAGTTTAGCAGTAGTTTGGAAAGCAGGAGTTTGACAGTCCCTGAATTTATGCAAGGTATGTGACAAGGATGGGATGCACGTGAGGGTGTTGAGGGTGGGGGCTGATATCTCTGCAGGGCTAGTCTACTATCTCTGATAGATCAGGGTATTAGGAGAGATTTTCTATGACTGGGGACAAGGGTAAGAAAAGTTTAAAAAAAAAGAAAAGAAAAAAAAAAAAAAAAA
>VXBX01009313.1:468892-491081 GCA_013400415.1 Scytalopus superciliaris | reverse complement strand
AAAAAAAAAAAAAAATCACACCTATCTTCAAGGAGATCCAGGGAACTACAGGCCAGTCAGGCTAACCTCATCCCTGGGGTGGTTATGGAAAAAGTCCTCATGGAAGTCATTTCAAAGCACATGAAGGACCAGAAGGTGACTTGGACAGCCTGCATGGCTTTACCAAGGGCAAACTGCACTTGACCAACCTGACTGACTTCTGAGATGACTGGCTTTAAGGGCAAGAGGAGAGCAGTGGGTGTTGTTTACAGTGCCCTTAGCAAGGCTGCTGAGTCTCTTACAGTATCTTTATTAACAAAATGTTGATTGGCAAGTGGACAATAAAAAAGGCAGAAAACTGGCTCGATCATAAGGCTCAAAGAATTTTTCCTCTCAAAAGAAAAATATACAATTTATGACCAGTTACAAGGCAGCCCACAGTGATCAGTACTAGGGCCAACACTTCAATATATTTTATTAACAACCTGGATGTTAGTGAGTTCATAAATACCAAATTAGGGAGAGTGTGCAATAAACAACTTCTCCACGAGGGGAAGTGAAGGGACAGGCACTGATCTCTTCTCTCTGGTGATCAGTGACAGGACCAAAGGGGAAATTTAAGTTGGATGTTAGGAAAAAGTTCTTCACCTGGAGGGTGACTGGACACTGGAACAGGCTCCCCAGGGAAATGTTCACAGCACCAAGCCTGACAGAGCTCAAGCAGCATTATCCCATAATCTTGTTTAAAGAATAAATCTCACCATTCGGATCTAGACGTGACCAAGTGGCATGTGACAAGCTCAGCAAGTAAGCAACTGCAAAAGCCTCTCACATCTACCAAACTGAAACAGTTCCCTGATCCACAGGACGAGCAGACAAACCAGTTCTATTTGAACATTTAGGTGTTTCATTGCTGATGTTATTAAGGCACCTAATTATTCTGGCTCCCACCACGAAGGACAATATTTTTTCAAAAACTCTGTTTATAAACTATTTCTACAGTTACCACCACAGCCCTGAAAGCAAGATCAGACCTCTCTCACAGGTTCTGGTTCAGTGGCTCAGCAGGCAAGTTTTGGAAACCTCAGAGCACCCTCATGTGGCTAGATGTTGCCAGGAGCACTCCTTGCATGCAACACAAGCAAAATTCACGTTTTATTCACAGTAAATAGAATAAATAAAGAGATAAACTCTGCCCACCTCACCACTAACTGAAAGTGGTCCTTGTGTCAGAAGGAACATTTCTGCCACCACACAGATCTTCCAACAGAGCTGGTCTCAGTCCCCTTCCCACCAGACCACAGCTGGATGAGAGGACTCGCAGGGACTGCTGGAGGTCTGGGCAGGGGCATCAGCAGCCAGAGCAAGCACACTCCAGAAACACAGCGCTGACCCTCTTGTGATACCTTCAGGTATTACTGCTCACTCCCAGTTGGTAGCAAACAATTTTATTTTTTTTTCCCTGCTCACCTTTCTTTTCTTTACTTTTTTTTTTNTTTTTTTTTTTTAAATAAAGGCAGGCTGGGAGAATAACAGCTGCACTCCTCCTTCCAGGTCTCCCAGCCACTGCAGTGTGTTTGTTATGCTGCATGGCTAAGGAAAGGCCCCACCACTCCACAAGCCTCCCTCACTCCATATAATCTGTGCCCTGCCTGTCCATTCCCTTTCTCCTTGTAGCAGGCAGGCTTTTGGTACAGGCAGGGACCCTTCACATGCTACACCAAACCTGGCAGGTCTTCTTAAACTATAAACACAAGCACTATAAACTGCATTAGAAGTAAATAAAAAGAACATCCTGCTTCCAGAGTAAATAAAAAGAACTGCTTCCATTTTCACATCGAAGCCACTCAAAAGCAGTAGCAAGGCTGGTATAAGAGCAGGGGTCAAAAGGCTCAGGTACAAACATACTGGTCTGCCACCAAAAAACATCCTACTGAAACCACTCTGACTCCGAAGAGATTCTGTGAGTCTGTGCTTGGCTGTTTTCCCTACTGCCTGTAAGCTGAAAACTTACAGGGTGCTAAATACTAATTTTAAAATATGGTGGCAGCAAAAACAGGAGAACACCAGCCTCCAGGTCCCCATCACAAGTAAACACATTAGCACCTTCTTCTCAACTCCCCGTTTTAGGGATAGAGAAGATGTATATCATTCGATTACCACCAATGACCAGAGCCGAATGAACTAACATGTGACACAAAACATTACAAAGCTAATATGCCTGACAAAGGAAATTACGACAATCCCACAGTACTCTGGATTGGAAGAGCCCTCTGCAGGACATCCAGTCCAGTCAGCTCAAAGGCAACCTGTTAAAAATCTGAAAACAAAGGACATTTCACTTTGCCAAGTGGTATTTTCAGCCTTACAGATGAAGAATTGGTAAATGTTTAGACTACGATGAAGAACCAGTTTGACTACAAGTTACTGTGTGCACTACAGTAAAATAAAAGCAAAATATTATTGTCCACATTACACATGAGATCAGAACAACCCTCCAGTCCTTAAAGCTTTGGAGGTTTCAGTTTAAGAACCAAAAGAAGTTGTGGGTGGCTGCAATTCCTCAAGTCTTCTGAAAGAATCCTTTTACAATACAGCCTTCAAAGCACAGGCATGCTCCCTGCACTTCTCACTGAACGTAAAATATTTCATTTAGTACATCAGCTGGCCTTGTAAAAAACGTGTGGTTAATCTGAAACAAGCACTAGTCACCAACTCCCACATACAAACTCTAAGGAGCGTTTACTGGCCAGATAAGGTTTTAGTTGTTAAAGATGCCATCTCTGATCTCTGACTGAAGTTTCAAAGAAGAAAATTTTTTTGTCAAGTTGCCAAACAAGAAGTCTGGAAAACCAAAATTCATTCAATGGTTATAAAAAATTACAGACACTCTAGAGCTGCTGGCTTCGCTGCCTGCTAAAAATATAACCTGAAATGCAACTCACCCAATCCACATTCCATGGTGGTTGTTCATTTCATTCTCTGTCCCACGGGGGACAATGACCTGACAGGTGGCAACTGTTCTTCTCATTTAACTGGGCTGGTAAACAAGTTAAACTTGGAGAAGAGTAGTTTCCAAACTGAACAGAGCTTGAAACTCACTGCTATTTCAGACCTGCACAAGAGCTTGCACAGCTGAAACCACTTTTTCCCTCAAGTTGCCTGTTAAAGGACAGACAACCGATCTGCCTACCAATTTAGTTTCATCCTAGATGAAGGTAAAATATATAAGCTCCAATCCAAAGCCTGAAATCAGCAGGAAGCTGTTCGACCATCACTGGCATTTTCTGGACTCTGAAAAAAACACTGCCTTCTTTTTGGATATAAACCACATTTCATCACTTTACCCTTCTCCAAGAGGAAACTCAAATCTGTGTTTAGATAACACAGGCCTGTGATAAGAGGCACCCTATCAAACATGCCTGACATTCCTGCCCTGCTCTGGAGCAGATCAAAACACAGTAGATCCTGCCTGTGCTGGCTCACACATTCATCAAGTGATCACAGAAAGCATAAGCAGCATGCTCAGGAGGAAGGAGGGATGTCTGGAATTACAGTTTGTCTTCCCATGATGAAGCCCTGTTTTCCTGGAAATGTCTGAATATTCGCCTGTCAATGGGAAGCAGTGAATCGAATCTTTATTTTGATTTGCCTATATGCACAGCTTTTGCTCTATCTATTAAAGTGTCTTTATCTCCACCCAGTTTTCTGACTTTTACCCTCCTGATTCTCCCCTCCAACCCACTGCAGGACAGTGAGTGAGTGGCTCTGTTGTGCTGAGCTGCCTGCTGGGGTAAGCCCACAGCACAGGGACAGGTGTGTTATTCTCTGTGGCTTCAGTACAACCACTGACGTTATGTCTGCAGTTCCTGAATGGAACAATCCATCTGAAATCAGTTTAAAACTTGTCAGCTACTGCTTCATGCAACAGCTCATGCAGGTAATGTCAGTGTCTTCCACTTCTATTGCCATGAAAAGAAAACACTTTTAGCTTTTCTAAAAGTGACCACTTTTATTCTCATGCAAGTCACAACTTACCTTTCAGGTATGAATCTGCTACATGCCATGCATTCCCAAAGTGACCTGCCCACCTGGATCCCTCATCACAGTATCTCTAAGTCTGTGGACAGATTTACTGCAAGTCCTCCTCTCCCCTTCTTGCTTCTCCCTCCAGAGCCATGTGGCCCAGTTGCCTGCAGCATCACAAATCAGAGAATAAAAGCAAAGTAGAGCTCTGTGTCCCACTGGGTAAGAAGCACAGGGGCATGCAGGAATCAGACTGGCCTTACGGCACCCCCTCCCTGCTGTGTGTGTTTCTGGGTGTGTCTCACCTTAAGGAAAGTGCACGCTGCCACAGGCAGGGAGCACAGCTGCTCAGAGACTTCCACAGTCATAAAACACTCTCTGGGTTTTTCCCTTCCCAGCTGTCTTTTCTGAAAGGAAAATGTCTCGCTGGAATACAGAATTTAATTAAACTTATTCTTCCCTTTCGTAACTGCTGAATAATACCAGATAAGCCTGCAAAATGGTATGTCCTCCTACTGAGTAACTTCTAATATTTTCAACAGGACAGAAAAGGCCACAGTACTTTTCATTTGAGGCCTGATAGCCTGAAGGCCTGCAGAAATATTTACACTAAATGGAACTCAGAAGCCTGAAAGAGAGTATCTACTGAGAAACACAATACTGGTACCAGAAAACAGACTGATCCAAACCCATTTTTCTCATGCTTTCTGAAAGAAAATTATTTTAGCATTGGTCTTGCAATGGCTCAGGAAACAAATTCCCCATAAAAGAACAATTTTTAAAAATTAAACTATTCCTTCTCTGTGTGTCTGCAGTTTAAAAAAAAAGTTCTCCGTTCAGTATGTGTACAATTTCTACGCTCCTTTTAAAAACAATCATTAGTGTTCCACTTGGACTGAGACATTCTGAAATGCCTGAATAGTAAGCAACTTAGACCTCCAGCACAGACCCACACCTGGAAAGACAAATTATTTTCCAGGTTGTTTCATTTGCAACATCAAATAAAAAGAAACAAAAGTTACATAGTATTAAAAAAAAACTCAAACAAACAAAAAAAACACCCTACACTGATGTTTACAACTTAAGTATTTGGTTACAACAAACTGAAAATTGCCCTTTCATCCTTAGAATCACCATTTCTTACTCTCTTTTGTCTCCTGACAAGGTCTAAAGAGAAAGACAAGGGGAAATAACTGTTCCCACCATACACAGAACTACAACCAAAGTGCCAATGCAGCCAGGTATGGTTTTCTCAGGCAAAGTTGACCTAAATTCCTCGACACTTAGAAGGCCATTAATAAACAAACAAACAAAAGAAGATACCATTTTGGCATCCTGCTTTCTCACAGACATGCCATTATAATCCCCCCTTCTGAACAACCTCCCCAAAATACCAATAGAAACACTGAAATCAGTCTGACAAGGACACGTATGTTCCTGAGAAGGGATCTAAACCCTTCCATGATCTCTTCCACGTTCAATTATGTACAGACAGAGGTGGTGACAGACCAAATACTCTGAGCAGAAGGAGCCAGAGAGTTGATTAAACAAAGTTTAAATCCTTCATGGCAGATGTACTATATTAGTGCTGTTCTAGAATATGTCAACACTTAATTTATCACAAGCCAATTGATGCACTGAGTTCACTGAAGAGTGCAGACAAAAGGACATGTGAAAGCACAAGTTATTCACCAGGCAGTCACTCTGCCCATGAAAACCAAGCAGGAGATGCCTGCACCTGCTAAATTCACATTACTATTTCCTCCTCACTGTGATGGAGATACTAAGTTTGTGAAGTCAACTACACAGGCACTTTACATATTTTTTGCCCCTAAAAAAAGTAGTTGTAAATATTTTGCAACAAGTCTTCCGTGAATTTACAGTTTTGTCAGTTTATTACTACTGTTTTAAAATTTAATGTTACTTGATGGATTTTTGTTTGGGTTAAAAGCCAGGTTCAGGGTCCAGTAACATGGAAAGTTTCAAAAACATCCTCACACAAGGACTCAGAACCCTTTGGAAGTGTCTTCCAAAATGTTTAACCACCTACCTGAAAAAAACAAGTCACATCCACTTTGAGTCTCATCTGCCACACCAATGAAAACTCTGAACAACTTCAAAAGACACAGCCTCTTTAGACGAATGTTTAGCATTTTGTAACTTGTTTTAGTGTTACCTCAACAATCTCCAACACTCACAGGGCTCAAAATACACCTATGGAGGCTGTATTTCATTGCAACAGATTAATACATTTATTCACATTTGTTCTAAGACACCTTATCAAGTAAAAAGAAACAAAAAAAATCAAACATCACTCAACTGCAGTTTTGCTCAGCCTTAGCAGCTGCCTTGCTAACAGGCACTAGGTAGAAGTAGATACCTGCATTAGAAAACACAGGGAATAAAGAATTATTCCTTCAGAACTAGAACTACAAGTTTCTTTTTAATCCTTCCTTTGTTCAGGTAAAAAGGGGGAATAATTTTATTTCTGTTTGAAATCAGGAAACCCTATACTCTGGGGCTATCCATACTGTAAATTTTATTTATTTTATTTATGTCACTGAGACTGCAGCAACCTTCTCACATACCCTCAACTCTCCCCAGTCCTGACTGCTAGAAAGTCACTTTTCAGAGTCATGTGCCAGAGATAAAGGCTTTTTCAGATAACATGTGGAAAAACAGTGGCATTAAGTGGTTTGTTGGATTACTGACAATAAGCAAATGTGAAAGCAGTCCCAGGGAGCACAGCAGTTCAGTTCCAACTCAAAATGAGGCATCAAACAACAGCTTCGGCACCTGTCTGATGAGTTCACCTCAAATTCATTGCTGGACCAGTAAGTTTTCAGATTAATCATTCAACAGCTCAGTAACAAAAACAGTGTGCATGGATAATCTTCAACTACAAGCACAATACACAGAGCATTTACTACGTAACCAGAAAAGGGAAGTAATATAATTGTTTCTGAAGCCTAAAATTATACTGAAGAATACTTTTTACACCACTGAAATAAACGGGGAAAATTAAGAAAACAATGTTTTTCTTGACCAAAAGTTTTAATTAAAACTCACCGAAGGACACAGTGAAAATGCACTAGCACATGAAAGCATGGCAAATATTCCCCTTACCTAATCTCTAAGGGAACTTCCCAAGAGCTGTAGCAAAACACAGCACTGCAGGACACAGCTCAGTTAAGCCCTCTGTAAATTAAAGTATGACATATACTGCAACATAAAGCACCGTGCCTCCCACTCTTTAAACCACCAGCACGTGCTTTTGCACGTACATTATACCAAAACACCTCAAAACATTTCTGATTTGTTTACACCAGTAAGAATTGCCACATTTCAGACTTGCTCACCCCAGTCTTTAAACTCCTGAGAGCAGTAGTGTAAGACTGTCTTTTTTCCCTTAGTGATAATTCAATTCACCCCATTTTGCTAAGCAATTCCAAAATGAACTTCAAGTAACGCCTATTAACCAAATGTTCTAGACTTTAATCAGCTGGATTACAAGGTATGGTGCTTTCCTCTGCAACCCTCATCTTCTTAAGCTATCAAACTACCAATAAATAACTTTTTAACCAGAAAGACAAGGGAAAAAAAAAAAAAACCTGAAATAATTAAAAGGTCGTATTAAGTTACTTATTTCTGTTTAATTTTAACTACTTGAAGCAGACAGCTGTTTCTAGCTCTGGTGCTGTAAATAAAGCATTGCTGAATACCAGTAAAAGACAACAAGAATACAGGCACAAGGAAGACAGGACTGTTTAAACATTATATTACATTGGTTAGTGTTGCAAGACAGTAAGAATGACCACAAACAAGAATTAGAGACAAACAGAAAAACCAAATGGCTTGATACCAATTCCAGAAAAAAAGGTTTTGAAAACACAAAAGGAAAAGGTGCTTTGCAAAATACTGGTATCAGACCAAAAACACAAGAAGGTAAATTTCCCAAAGCAATCCCTGAATCTCAAAGGGAAGATCCAGAAGATAAGACATTAAAAGAGAGTCTATTTAACCTTAGCAGGAATGGTCTTACAGCTTCAAGAAAGCACTCGGGTTAATACCACTCCTTGGCAGTGCTTCTCAGAGCAAACTCCAGTTTAATTAACTGTGTGGGGAGAAATACAGAAGGAGAGCCTCTCCTTTTGCTGCAGTAATGCATATTTTCTGTTGACCACTTACTAACTCAAGAATTACAACAGAGCACAACTGGTACCAATGTGGGATTCTGAATCAATTCAATTAAAATCAATCTGAAAGTTGACTTGGTGGAATTTCTGCGTCTCTAGCCAGTATAACTTCTTTGATGCAATACCCCAGGTAATTTAAAACAAAATTGCTATGACTTTACTAAAACTGTCTTTCCAAACTAGTAAGAGTCAAAAAAGACTGCAAAGCTGCTTCGCACCTATTTCCTCTTCCTTAGGGAAATTAAACAGCTCTGAAATCGAAGCTCTCATCATAAGTGTTACTGGTTCTCAAATAAAAATTTTGAGGCTGCTCTAATGGAAGAGAGGAACAGGCCCAAAATTTCACAAGGATTCAGGCATTTCGCTTGAACAAAAGTGTTATGTGGAATTTCTTATCTAGCATTCTGAACAAGCTGAAAGATACTTCTGTATTTTTCGTAATTTCCTCCCACAGTTAGAGCTGATAGAGGATGACTGAGCCTGAAGAGGTGGATCTCTGGATCATGTAATATTTTGTTTGTCCAGCTTGAGGAAGGAGTAAGGGAGATACTCCTGAGACACAAAATGTGATCAGTTCAACTGTCTTCAAAGGACTGGTTCTGAAATAGAGCCGAAAGCATCTTTTCCTCTATGAATATTAAAAGTGGGCAGGGGAAAATTAAAAAAAAAAAAAAAAATCAGACACCAGGTTTTAGTATGTCAAGAAAAGGTAATGCAAACATGCTCTATAGAAATGGTCATGCAATCATTTCCAAAATTGGTCACAAAAAGTAGCAAATAATGAAAAATGGAGTTAAGAGGACAACTTCATGCAGAATGGGTTTGTACAGTACATACCCAGATAGGATCTCTTGGGAGGTGCTTTGATTTCTTCATCCTTACTATCTGCAGCTATATAAAAAATAGTTGAAGGGGGAAAAAAAGAAAGGAAAGACAAACAGACTTTTATGATTAAATGCAACAGTGGTTATTTTAGTTACAGTTTAGTCAGTTAGTACATTTTATCTACTAAAAAGTAATAGCCAGACCAAAACATGCCAGAAATTTTAGTCCCCATGCTTTCTATAAGGCTGCCACCCCATGATGGGGTTGAGCAGCAGGAAGTCCCAGAACACTCTCAATGCACAACCCAACAGCAATGTACCTAAGAGGGGAAAATAAAGGCTTAAAAGCCAGTGAAACAGACAGCTTGATTCTTAGACTATATAAACTCTTACTTTCCATGATCAGAGAAAACAAGCTGTTACCTCAGCAACATTGAGATATGTATGTATGAACAGCTGAGACAATACAGCTGTCCTGCCTCTGGTGGAAAATGCTGTTCTAAAATACTTTCACAAAGGCCATTGTCAAGAAGGACAGAACAGACCTCATCTACAACCATGCTGCATGTTAAACTTTCTTCACTCTAACCTTCCTCTGCCACTTGAAAACCAAGAATGTTTTCCATGTCAAAAACAGAGCTCTTCAAGGTATCAGTGCTATAACAAGATACAAGTTACAAAGCAGATTAAGACAACCAGCAGCTGGAAGGAAGACAAAACTGGCTGAATAATCAGAGGAAATCATCTCCATGTGAAAACACAAGAGCCCATGTTCTGCACTACAGTAAGGAGAGACATCTAAGAGTGTTTTTAACAAAGGCTATCCACTGGTTTTCATACATTCAAGGGGCTCAAAATCTATCACAATGTCTTGGGTATGACTGAAACTAAATCTTTGTTGAATGGAGCCCGATGGAAGGATTATTTGTGGAAAGAAGGAGAAGGTTCTTTGCAGAGTGTCTGTCTCTCCAAGAATACGGAGAAACTGCTCTGGCCTGCCAACATACTCAAAACTGACCAGATGTTTGCAGCTGTCTGTATCTGTGACCACCCTGCTTCAGCCACCTTGTGACTCTCAAGTCAGGACATAGTAGGTGCACATTTTGCTTTACAATATTCAGCTCTTCAGCACAGCTGCACCATCATGCCCCAAAAATACAACACATTGAACAAAAACAATGACAAAACACTACCCTGAGCCTTTCTGCACTGAACCAACAACACAGCACACAAACAGAGGCACAGACACCAATTTAAAACTTGGGAACAAATAAGGAAAGCTATTGTTACCACGACAATGGTACCAGTAGATCTCCACTAAAGCAGTTAAAAGGCAATTAAAGTGATGGCAACTACAGGACAAAAGATAAGGTACTGTTCATGGCTGCTGATTTTGCCTCAGACTCTTAGTAGCTTTCAAAGAATCCATATGTATGAGAGAACTGTCCTATCACTGGAGGTTTTATAATCAAGTTGGGGGTATTTGTTTTTCTCATATTTTGCTTGGTTTGGGTGTTGGGTTTTTCCCATTCTGAAGTATTAAAAACAGGCTACCTAGTCAAGTTTAAAAAGAATAATAGTTGGATACATAAGGAGGACTTACTCTGTTTTCAATCAGTATTGTAACTGAAGGATAAAATCTATGTATCCAAAACAAAACACCAGAGAAGGCAGCAGCAGAAGGGCTCCACCACTTTCAGCTCACTTTTACCTTACAATACTAGAAGCAAGGGTGGGAAACTCAATAATTGAGAAGTAACTGAGAGAAGGAAAAGAATCAAGGAAACCTACATAATCTTTTTAAGTTCTCTATATACACTCTACAAAAAATAATCCGAAATTACTAGAAAGGGTCCAGGAAGGCTGCATTTTTCATGCTATGACAGTTACTCTACGAATCAAAGTACAAGCATTTCAAGTGAATGGCTTTATGTCTATGTTTGAAGTGGTACTGATACATATTTTGATATATGCTGCTATCTATATTGGTATGTATTTAACCCAGTAATACCACAAAACAGGTTAGAGAATATAAAACAAGCTTGCCAGGATTTGAAGAGACTGCTTCTTAATGCTTCAAGATAGGAAGCAGATTCTGTCTGAACTAGTTATTACTCAAGGAACCTTAATTGTGAGAATAATAAAAATAAAAGGAAGAAAAAGAAAAGGCAACTCCCACATAACTCAAAACACAAAGGTAAACATACTTACTGTGACTTGGAGGAGTGTCACATTTAACAGCAATGTAAGAAAACACTGAACTCCCTTCCACCGAAACAGTCTATTCTTTCTAAATATTTTGGATTATTTTGCAGAAACATTCAAAGGAAAGATAAAAATTAAAGAAGAAAAATGTTTGCAATTAAGAGCAGACACATGGCAATTAATAAATTATATTATACAGAAATTGTGGACCTTCCCCTCAGAATTCTGCAATGGTAATCAAAAACACTGACTGCAAACCTAGCTTTTCACTGCCCCAGAAAGCTATGAGGAAAGAAAGTAAGTACACAGATTTATCAGCTTGCCTAAATCACCATAAAACTCAAGAGATGTGATTAGAGGTAGGACTAGAAACACAGATCTCACTCCTACTCATATTGTGCTTGAAACATATCATTCTGTCTAGCTTGAAAGGAGTTTTGTACACATCTGGATTTCTATTGTGAGCCATCACATAGTTGTCCTCAATAAAAATCAATCCCAGGTAAGGAAAATAATTTCACCATTCTCACAGTCTGTGGGAGGATGCAAACCCTTCAATGAAAACAAATAATGAAGGTCCACAAACAATCAGTAAATCAGGTAAAAATCAAGTCTCTCTAGCAAATTCCATATGACAAACTGAGTTTCTGGAAAAAGGATCAAATGACACAATGCAACCTTAAGGAGTTTCTATCACCTGGCAAGGGAAAGACTGATAATCCTTTAGGAGACCGTATGTCTTTCAGGGAGAGTTGTTTAAAGAGTGCTGTATACTGAACTGAAGAGCCTCCCTTTTTGTCAAAAGGTTACTGAAGGAGCCTGCAAGAGTCTGTGTGTGTGTGTGTGTGTGTAAATGTCCATAAGGATAATTTCCTCTCAGGAAGGGCAAACAGACTGCAGAATGCTGAGCACAAGACAGCAAAGGAGGGAGAAAGCACACATGCCCCTCCCAAACGTTTCCTGGATTTTAAGGGCTGCTAAATCTGGCTGAAAGCAGTTTTTAAGTAATTCATCCTACCTGCTACATTCAACCACAGACTGACAACCCCTGTGAACACAGCAGCTTGTGTTTGGAAGCTGAAGTACAGCTCCTCTTCCACATGAATTCACTTACCTGAATAGTTTCACACTACACTCCACAATGAGCAGGAATGGAAGTAGCTTCCTTAGCTATTAGATAAATTACCCTACTGCACAGCCAGTAGCTGCTGCCTTCTAACGATGGCTGTGGATATCTGGAACTGGATCAGACTCCCAATTATTAGGGAGTGTGGAAGAGAACAGATGGAGAGCATAAATTATACATCCATAATGGCAAAACAGCTGACAAAAAGCTGACAGTGTTAATTCTGTTCTTGGTGGTAATAAGCTGTTACATAAAACGTTTGAGTCAAAGTCAACACAGAGAAACAAAAACCTGCCCCTCTCACGCTTCTTATCTGGGGGAGGAAAAAGCAGGTATTTTCCACAAAGCCTGAACATTTTATTAAATAAAGAATAATACTCTGGCCCGACTGAAATTATCAGTACCTAAAAATTAACAAATAGCCCACATAAAAAATATGCAAAAATTCCCATAAATTCCAACTAGTCCCACACTAAAGCCCAAGGAAATGGTATACAAAAAGAGCTAGTTTTGCAACTATGATATGACAGCACCTCCACTTTCAATGGTTAATAACTCAAGTAAGTAGAAAATTATTACAAAAGCAAGTGTTTGCAACTGCAAAATAAAATTTCAGATAACAGTGTATTACCCTAAAAACTTCATAAAAGGTACAGGTAAAGAAAACAACTTCTTATTCCAGACAAGATCTTAAAAAATAATCCAGGTTAGCACAATGGCATAATAAACAGCTCTATATTCAGATCACGGTGTGAAATATTAAGGAGAATTCCAACTTCTAGACTGAACCAAGACCCATCTGAAATAAAATTACAGCTGCAGATATTTTCCTGGGGGCGAAAAAAGCTGTTTCAAATAAGAAGTTTACAAAGTGCTCCACTGAGTTATCAAGAAAAGAGACCGGACTGCAATTCAGACAGAACCTCTGTGTCAAACACAGCACACCACACTCCCAAAAACGTTTACCCTGCCCAAGCCAGTTGCTGCCACTGACCTGCGAAAGAGCGGCGTTTGACGTTGAGCTCGTTGGACACGCGCACTTCAGTGCACAGCTTCAGCATCAGTAACATCGTGATGATCATGATAATGCTCTGCCACAGAAGAGGGGACTCAAAACGCCTTCCAAACCTAAAAAAAAAAGGAAACGGAAAAGGAAACGCATAAAACATCCAAGCACCTGGAAAGAGAAATGCTAACAGCGATGGGTATGAAAGGCTGAGGAAGTTAAAGTTACCAGCCAAACCTAGAGGCACATACAGCTGCATCTGAGAACCTTATTTCAACAACCCACTGGACTGATCCCAGAGATTCTGAAGCCAGAAGCTTAAGTTTTTGTTTCCAAAGCCAGCAGCAAACCTATTATTTTGAAAGGAGAAGCATATTCATGAAGCAGTCAAGTTGGTAGAGAGACCAGAGAGTTATGCCACAATAAAGCCAGTTATGTGTGCTCTCCACACACACACTCCATAGATTTCACACGGACTTCTGTGCAAAACTTACCTTTCTCTATTTTTCATTTTTCAAGGTGAAAGCATAGACAACAGCACTTGCCCTATAAAGACATAAATACCTACAGCCCTGTCTGCCTCCAGACATCTGAGTGGAAAGATCAGGTCTGCAGAAGACACCAACTACTTCATCAATTTTTATCTTACTTGGACCTAGACTGGGGGAAGTAAGGAAGCACAGATGATGCTTGATGGGGGCTCCTAACCACCTCCTGTACATAACAGAGAGGTTATTATGTCCAGTCTTGACTGAAGAGGTTACTCTTATGTGATTGCACAAGACCCTGACACAGGAAAATGAGAACCTTTCAGTGAAGGACAATGATGCCCCATGCTCCTCTTCCTCTGTTACTTGATGAAAGGTCAGCAATGCCTACCCCACACTCAGTAAGTGCATTAGGGGTAAAGGGTGGAAGCTTTTCATATGCAGCCCTCAAAGTATATTGCATTTACAACAGGAAAGTTGCACACACGTCCCTGTGAGCTGCTTCTCTGTGCTTATTTCTGCCAGGCTTAATGCTCTGAAGACAGAGATGTTAGGAGGTGATTTGGTGAAAACATATTGCTGTGGTCCCCAGTTCCTTCAGCCTGCACCACGAGGCATGCAGGCTTCCTGTATTTCCTAACAGCACGGTTACTAAGGTCATTCTCTGACCACATCATGCTGACCAAGTCCTAAGCCACACAGGCACAGCAACTATTGCCCTCTTCTTGACAGTGCCTATTTTACAGCAACCTGGTAAAATGCAATTTGTTATGCTTGGGCTACTTTAGTGGCAGAGCTCTGTGCTAGTAAAAACCAGTTAGGTTCATCATCATGCTCCCTCAGCAATCCTGCATTTCCACTATAGCCATTTCACCAGAGAGGTATTTTTTGTTACGAGTCAACTAATAAGGAACAAGGAGAGATACTGGAAAGTCCTTGACTGGCTTCCTTGGAAATCTTCCTGTGCAGAACAGCCAAGCAGCCCACACTGGTGACAATGGCCAAGTAGCTCCTGCCTAATGGCACACAGCTAAGGAAAAGTACCACAGTGCCTTGAGCCCCCACACCACTGCCAGAGGCACCCCCAGGAGTCACTGCAGGAACACCAGCTCCCTGTACCTTAGTCCCCCACTTCTTTCTACTGCCAACAGATGTGGGGTGGGCCACGTGGGAGCCATTACTGTCACAAATTCAGAGGACACTCTGAGGAGGCAAATCAAGAACACAGCTGATGTGCTCTCTGGATAAGGCTGTTGCTCCACTAGGAAAAATGCAGGGGAAAAGAACAAAAGCTTGGCCCAGCCTATGCCACATACCCATGATTCTAAAGCTCTCTCAGCCTCTGTTGCTGACTGTGACCAAGTTCCCCTGAACTACTGGAACTCAATATTGTTATATTTGTCTCTTATGCAGGGAATGAGGAAAAAATAATGGGAAATACTTACTCAGAATTACAGAGCAGTTAAAACAAACTGTTTACATCAGGTCTGGAAAGCAATTTCCAATTACAAATGTATTTGCATGTAAAAGTATAGTAATGCACTTAAGAGGGGCTGAGCTTGCAGTTAGAAGCTATTACAATGGTAAATCCAGCCACAGGTTGCTGCAAGGTTAGTTTCTCCCTGCTGATGAGATTATTGGCCATTCACAAAAGTATTGCTGCAGTATAAATACCCACCCATTACAAACACAAATAAGCATAGCCACCTGCTGTATGATCACAACAATTTGCCATGAGATTGAAGTCTTGCTGCAGACCCTCTATCCCTAGGGGAAAAAAAGTAAAACAAACCTTACAAAACACAAGAGAGTTAAAATGGAAGTTTAAAAATTCTTATGGGGACTTCGAACAAAGCACATGACCTGCAGGGTTTTTTACAACCCTCCAGTCAAAAACAATGAAGGTTATACAACAAAACATATGAAAGACATCCCCCCCAAACACCAATGCCCCAAAATGAGTCTTGCAGGCAACACAACCCTCTAAACTAGGTCACATATACAGGAAAACAAACAGCTGCCACGAAGACCAACAAGCAGAGCAAACATGACATGAACTACATCACACCAGCTGGACAACACGACTAAGGGAAACACCCATGTCAAGGACCACTGTTGGGTTCTTGAAGCTGTAAAAGTAAAGCCAGAACACTCATTTTGCTCAGGAGCATGGACACAAACACCATCCCAAGCTGCTTACCCTACTTTGCATTAATATTAGGGCCTGCCAAAGCAACACTAATCCAGTTTAAGACTCCTCAGGCCAGCCTGAGCCAGGAGCACTGTGAGACATAAGCCCTGCAGGGAGAGCCTGCCATTCCAAGTTCTGTTTACTTTCTGCCTTGCAGACATTATTCCTGTCTTTGCCTAAGCAGGAGCCAGGAGAGGACCATTAAAGTAATAAAGTACATTATGAGAGAGAGATGAAGAGCCTTAGGATACTAGAACAGGCTTACAAGAATGAACAGCTTTGAAGTCTTGGGGTGAGGATGTCACCACCATTATTCTGCATTTTCACCTGATAACTACAATGTTGTGTCATAAAGTGAACAGTGACACTTGCAGTATACAGGGAACTCACACTTCCCATGTCAGACTACAAAGAGACAAAGAGCTTTTCCACTGTTTACTTGGTTTGTAAAAACAAAAGAACTCTTTACTTCCTGTACTAGTCAAGTGCACAAATAAAGGGAGAGGCTTACATTTTATCAGTATTTCCACAGCCTTAAAATGACTAATGTGTGTTCAGGGTGATGAAGACAAGTGAACATTCAAGCCAGAACAGAGACTAACCAGTCATTGAGAAAACTACATAATTCCATTGGTAGGATTCAACCTGTTACAGTAATCCTGCTATTCCAGTCCCGGACCTACTCAAAACAGCAAATGCCAATTGTGCAAAAGAAGCCTAAACTAGACCAGACACAAAATACTTGCTTGTCTCTTTTCCTAGGACATCTCTGAAAAGAAACTGACTGCTGGTGGTGCAACCAGACCACCGTCACCCTCCTGCACTCCTGGATGCTGTTTCAGCTTCCACCCATTGGCTGCTATAGACTTGTCCAGCTCTTTGGGAAGTAACAGACTCCAGGCACCATGGAAAGCACAGAGGGTACTCCACACACCACCATGGCCACAACAGACAGCCCAGGTTAGCAGCATGGCAGCTGCCTTGAAAGCCATCCCATGCAGTTACAGAATTCCATCAGCAGGAAGAACAAGAAACAAACTAGTTTTGAAACAGAATCTTTTCATATCGGTTTCTTCTTGACATTGTAAACTTCCAAGACTTTATAGTAAACATTCCAAACCAAGCTCTTGGACATGCAAAATTCCACCTTACTTTCTGGACAGAAAAGCAGTGCATTTTATCCCTGCTCTGTGGCACCTACAAAAAGGAGGAGCAATTGCATAACGTTTTTGCTCTCAATGTCTGAGCAAGATTCCACCAGCAGGCCACACATAAGGCAATCTTTCAAAGTTGCAGTCACTCTGTCAGCTTGATTTATAGCATCATCCCACATTCCCCCCATGGTAAAAGCTGGCAAGATCCATTTTAGTAACAGAAGCCTTAAAAGCAAAAGTTTCTCTTTTTCACAGAAAGTCCTACAAAGAGACAGAGACATCACTGCTCCACTTCCTGAAACCAAACCAACATCGGACAGCAGAGACCTGATCCACAAGTGGCACTGTAGGTGTTACAGCACAATGAATACAAAGGAATCCACCCCAGACAACAGCAAGTCCAGCATTTTTCTATGAATTACCTCCAGCTGCATACTTGCCTCCGTAAACCTTTCCTCCTAAAGAGGGAGCTTATTCCACTGACTCCAGCACAGAGAGCTCCCAGTTCTACTGATACTGCAGTTTTAAGAAACCTTTCCGTTTCAGGTTAACTGATGTAGAATGGGCAGAGGATTACCTTTGCTCAAAAATAACACACTCCACGGTTTTCATCTTTCCTCTGCCAGTCAGAACATGTTCCCACAGTTTGTCTTAAGGCAACTACTTTGTGAGAACAACTCCAAAACTGGACAGTTTTATTTTCTGTTGTTTGGTTTTCTGTGGCATTGCTGTATGAGGTTCAGGACAGTGGCCCACAGAATTGCATCTCGAAACCCTTTGAAGAGAATATTGTCTTCTTGGAAAACACAGAAACCATATTTTACTATGACATCCATTTTATGAAATGCAAAACTGAAACAAAAAAAGTCCAAGAACTTCTGGGAATAGCAGGGAGCTTAAGTACTTTTGGTTGCACTTAATCAAGATACAAATAAAAATGCCTACTGTTGATATTCTAAGAAATCTGCAGTTCCTTTTCCTCTAGCTACTTATTCTGATTTTAATATTAAAAGAAGTAACAACTTATCTCATCATTAGCTCTGTTTTAAAAAAGAAGGGGTGAAGAGAGAGAGAGAGGGGGAAGAGGGAGATCTCCAAAGTAAGTTTCTCTGCATCCTCCACCCCCAGCTGATTATACAACTCTCACCCGCCTTCTTGTTCCTGTTCTCGATCATGACAGTGCAAAGCTACTCAGCTGACAGACTGCAGGCCACACACACGGACCCAGAAGGTAAGTCCACCTCGGTCACAACTGAGTTAAAGTGCCACAGGGCCATCCCACAATTTCAGAAACAGCCCTAGGACAGCTTAAACAGATGATTAATCACCTCTAAGCTCAAGCATCAGTAAGAATCAGGTTATCCCTTGAGCAAGAAGAGCTAACTCCAAAAGTCTAATAAGACATAAGCTAACAAAAATGTTAATGAAGTGTTTAATTAAAAATGCAGAGGGGGAAAAAAAAAATTGCTATCAGATTTTTTTGGAGCAGGCCATGAACCCTCGTATGTAGCAGAATTACAAGGGCATTGAGCTTTGCACTGCCTCTTGCTCTCTATCCAGAGCATAGACCTTCTCCAGAGTGACCAGTCCAGAGACTGGGCATTGGGAAGACAGGCAGAAGAAGCAATACTGACAAAGGCAGAAGGATTAGAACAAAGGAGCAGCTGATGCAACCCTAAATCATGTCCAGCAACTATACTGGCACCCCAAAAATAAACACTGCTTTGATGTGTTATATAAAATTGCAAAAATAGGTTACTACTAAAGTTAACTTGGTACCAAGTCTACTACAGCACAAAATCTACTTTTCACTGTGGTAAACAGAGATGCCGTTGTGTGATGCACTCAGAATAAACTGTCTGTTTTTCAATTTGGCTTTGGTTTGGGGTTTTTTTTTTGAACAATCCTCTTCAAAAGGGCCAAAGACTCCAACAGGGTGGAACTTCTAGTTTCTTTTTCCTAAACAAAAGCCATGTATGCATAAACAAAGTGAAGCAGAACCATGCCCATTGCTATATGTACACAACTTTTATTCTTGCAGACCAGCCCTTTCCCAGTGTTTTTACACAAAGTTCTGGCACAGAACTCATTGTTGGAACACAGCAAGGCCAAACACACACAAGTGAAAGCATAAATGCCTCTTTAAAGATGACATTTTGACATATCATGTGAAAAAGAAGCAAAAGAAATTACTTAATGGATAATGAGTTACTGTCATCACCAGCAAACTAATGATCTTTGAGCACACCCTGAAACTAAGGGATTAGATGGAAGGAAGACAAGGAGAGGCACTGAACTGAGACCTCCTGACTTTAAAAGATGGTTTACCACTGGAGACAGTCTAATTGGAGGAACAGAATTTGTGAAAACAGGTAACTGGAAATAGGATTGTTATCCTTGATCTCAGTAGCACTTTGTTCACTGACTATTGTCACAGTGCAATACACCTGCTGCAACTCTATTGACACATAAAATATGCCAAGAAGAGTAGGAGACAAAAGGTCAGACTTCTCCCACTGCAGAACCAGACATTAAAACAAACAAAAAAAAACAAAATAAAAAATAACATCTGAAATAAACAAGCACAGTTACTGTATTCCAGTACATGTGGAATATGTCATTTCACAAACCAAAAATGAGGGAATTGCCCCCATAGCAGAGGCAAACAAAGTATAGCAAAGACATAAGGGAAAGGTGGGACTGGGTCTGTTCCAAGTGACAAAAATACAGAAAGACCAGCACTACCCAAGAGTGAAAATACAGAGGCACCGTGGCATAAAAGGCAGAAACTGTCTGTTCTGTAAGCCTCAAATTCAACATATGAAATTCAGGAAGTAACAACAGAAACCAGTTATGGAAACATCTTTGAAGTTTTTGGCTTAACAAAGAAACAAACACCACAAACGCTAAGAAATAATTAAGTCCTGAAAAGCAACACTATTAAAACTTCAAAGTTTTTAGGGTCTATCACTTTAAGTGCTTATTTTTGGATCAGGATGGAGGAGAAGTCAGGAAGCATGACTCTGGCTCAAATCATGTGCTTAATAAACAGGCACAATGAAGAGAAAATAAAAGCAATTGAAAGCAGCAGCTATATGGCAGTAAAGTTTTCAGAAGAGAGACATGGATTAAGACTTGGTTTGCTGGAGGCAAGGAGATGTCAACTGGTACACTTTGGAGGGAAATTATACACAGAATAAAGTTGCTTGTAGGAACAGTTCTGTTCTGGCACCAGAATGGATTTAAATTACTTCATGAATTTAAAACAAAATGAACAAAAATCTCCTCATCCCCTCCAATGAATATTTCATACACAATTAAGATAATTCTGCTGTTTATGTCATATTATCTAGAGACTGTGTTCCAAATAATGCATCAGCCATGGCTGACATTAACCAATTAATGCAAAAATTGAGCTGCAAAGCTGTTCTCTGGGTGCACTTTAACCATGTCCACAGAAACCAGAGGCTTTTGCTCTACTGTCTTTCTTTAATCACCCACAAGCCCAAGGATAACAGTCAACCCCAATGCTGCTTTCAAGACTTACTGGTGTTCATAACTAATTTTATGCCTGATTTTTTTAAGCAGACGAGCAACATATTCTCTCTCAGGGAACACTGAATTGTCATTATGCAAGTGTTCTTTTAGAACCAGAAAGAGACGATTCATGGCAAGTACAGACAGAAAGGTTTCTGCAGGCTCATGCCTGCAGTGTTTCCCCACACAGTGGCTGCACCCCAAGGCACCTGCACGCCACCTACCCCTGTGCATGTGCTGTGTGGAGCCATTCCATGCCAAGCTCCAGGATGACCAGAGCCTACATAGTGCCTGAGATACTATTATGTAGCTTAGACACTCACAGTAAACAAAATTACATACTCTCTATCAATATAACTGCATCCTCTCTCTTTTGAAGTGTTGACAAATCTTCTAATATCGACATAAATTACAATTACAGTATTTATTCTTCTGTACATCTCCTCACTAGACATACTTAAAATCAATTCAAATCAGAGATCTTTCACTTCTCCCACGGCCTGAGTCTTACTTAAGAGATGCATTCAACTGGGTTACCTAGAAACTGCCAACATCTCCACTCAGGTGTAAGCAATTTGTGTATTTTGACTACTTGCAGTTAGACAATTTCTATTTCCCAAACTGTTAGCTCAAGCTTTTCACTTTTCCTCCCCTTGACAGTTCCTCTTACTTCCCTTCTACTCTCTACTTTTTCCAACAGCTGCTCCACACCCTTCTCCCCAGGAAAACGTAGGTCCAATGCAACAAGCAGCTCTGCTCTAGTGATGACTCCTCCACTTGACTGCCAGCTTGTGGTGCCAAGAAAGGGGTCCCCTGTTTCTCCACTCCAGCACAGCACGTACATGTCCCGTTTCGCTGCAGAAGCACCCAGGAAGCCATTCTACAGAATCAGAGCAGCTGTGGAGAGAAACTGGAAACCAGCAAAAGAATGCAGCCTGCTACCTATCAGCTCTTCACGGACTACAAAGCAGTGTTTTTTCAGTCAAAACAGAATCACAGAGTAACTGTTCTCGGTCGCACTAACTTCCCAGACCGTTTCATCTTTGGTTTCCCACGTACGCTGCCAGTGCTGTAGCATCTCTATCATCAGCAGTAACAAGGAAGGTGCTAATAGAATTAATTCACAGAAATCATACCCTAATGACATATCCTTCGTCCAGCAGCACAAGCCCCAAATACGGAAACAAGCTTGCGTTTTTAAATACTGAAACTGGCGCTGAAAGCAAAAGGAGTTTGCTTTGAAAGGCAGCCCACCTTTGCCTGCCTATCCAAGAATGAGTGTTTCCATCTGTAGCCGTGCATGGGAACTCCACAAGTGTGCCCCCTCTGAAGGCAGCTGGCATCCCGGGAAAACATACGGCAAGTGTTCCAGTGACATTAATGGACACTGGGATAGGCAAGAGGGACAGGAGGCTTTCACTCTGCCGATGGGGCCGCAGGGGCAAGGGGGGTGTAAA
>VXBX01009313.1:414674-468312 GCA_013400415.1 Scytalopus superciliaris | reverse complement strand
GGGCCGGCCGTGAGGGGGACCGGCTATGATGAGGGGGATCGCCCATGAAGGGGGGGCCGGCTATGAAGGGGGGCCGGCCGTGAGGGGGGCCGGCCAAGAAGGGGATCGCCCATGAGGGGAGCCCGCCCGGGCCGCCCATGAAGGGGGGGCGGTCATGAGGGGAACCCGCCCGAGCCGCCCTCTCCCTCCCTTCCTCCCTTCCTCCTTCCCTCCCTCCATCCCTCAGCGCCAGGAACCGCGGGGAGGGCCGGGGCGCCCCACACACATGGGGATGGCTTTAAACTGAGACAGCGTGGCTTTAGGTTAGGTGTCATGGAAGGAATGGTTGGCCGTGAGGGAAACTTCGCCGCTGAAGGCGCTGGCAAACTTCGGGCACGCTGAAATGGATGGATCACCTTCCGGGCACCCGGGTCGTCTAGGCGGCTCCCCCTGGCTTCCCCAGACATGCTGCCTCCTGCCTGCCAAGGGCCCTGCTGCTGAGGCCAGAATTCCTGCAAAAGACTCTCAAAGCAACGTCAGTGGAGATAGATGAGGTTAGCCCCCTTATTGAAAGCTTTCAAGGTGCACACCAGAAGTACGTGCGCCTCAGAAGCTCAAAAGAACTGTATCTATCTGTTTATCCATCCATCTATCCATCTATCCATCCATCTATCCATCTATCCATCCATCTATCTATCCATCTATCCATCTGTTCATCTATCTCTCTATCCATCTATCTATCTATCCATCGATCTCCACTAATGCTGCTTTGAGTGCCTTTTGCAGGAATTCAGGCATTAGCTTTGGTGCATTGGCTGCGAAGTAGAATTCCGGGAGCTGCCTTCTCTCGGTCAGCTTACACCTTGGAGGGATTCTTCCTCCCCGGCACTGCTTCCTTCACCCTGGCCAGGGAAGCAAACAGCTGCAATCCCGTGGGAGGTGCACATAGTGAATTTTGGATGGAGAGCCTGAAGTTCCTGATTTCAGAGTATCTCACGCATTCAGAGAGAGTATAACAATCAATTTATGTATAAACTGCATTATTTAAGACATATTTTACTATTTAATGGCTCATAGTCCGTATATCACTTGCGCACTGTCATCATTAGGCAGTTATGCCAACTTCTTTCCACGCTTTCCTTGGAAGCTGTTGCCACGTTATTTTTCCTTAAGCACAAAGTTCTAAAAAAGCCTCAGGCTGAAAATAAGAGTAGCCCAGACTGGGAGGCAAACTTTTCATGTTAACGTGTATTTTGAGAAATTATCTTGAGAAAATAGGTATTTTCAAGTAATGCTTACCTACACAGAAGAAACTGCCCAGGTTGACACCAGTTCCCCAGGTTAGCTTTCAGAATAATTCCAGGACGCTTTTACAACTAGGTGATAAGAAATTGCATACAGTATTATGATTCTGAAGTATCAGGTGGAAACAGACCACAGCTTTAACTTAGGTTGTTCACCCTTACTTGAAACTGAAGGGGTAAAAACTCTGAATTACAGCAGGTTGCTGAGTTAATGTAAGTCAGTTTTGGTCACTGAAAAATGTCCTTAATCCATGGATGTAAGGTAAACTGATCCATGACACCAGACACTGGGTAGCAGTAGGAATGACAGGTTGGCTTGAACTCCTCAGCCTGAGCAGCTGCACTAAAGCTTGTGCCAGCATCAGGGAGGGACCTTTCAGGTCTCAGGGCATTCTATGAGCCAGGGGTAATTTTCTTTGCAGTGGTGCCATCCTGAGGTGTTTCCTGGCTCCAGTATAGCATCCTGCCCAGCACACAGAACATCCAGCCACAGCAAACCCAGCAAGACTCCAGTAGGAGAGTGCCCTGGAGGAGCTTTATCTAAAGCCTGGGTGATAACAGGTGTTTGAAGAGAGTCTTGTTTCGTCAAGGAAAAGTTCTGCAACCTGCAGGTCTGAGTGCAGTCACGTGAGAACGCTCAGCCTTGTGAGGCTTCATATCAAACTAGATTTCTTTATCTAATAGATAGTGACTGAGAGGGAACTCAGAAGAGCTGCTTTCTTGGTGTAAAAGCATAGCCTACCATAGAAACAGTACTGCTTCACTGCCAGACAGCAAGCCTCTGTTTTCAAGTGAGGAGAAGAAGAACAGGTGCATTTATTTTTCCACACTGAATGGCAAAATTCCCCCCTTAAAAAACCATAAAATCTCTATTTGCTAGAACTACAGTACCCATTCAGAAAACAGAAGCAGATAGAAAGTTTCACACTGGGCCTTTGAAGACTCATATTAATCTTTTTAGGACAACTGCTGTAGGAAAATTGAAACTGAGTATGTGAGCAACATTAGCCCCCTAGTTATGAACCAGCTTCTACCAGTTAACATTTTGGTGACAACATGTTTCCCAAACCTCCAAATGTAACAAGAATTTATATTTATTCCACATTATGAAATCTGATAAGAAATGTTCCTATAGTATCTTTGGATAGAGTTTAAGCAAGCTGAAAGTGGTGAACAGACATGGGATCTTTACAAAGGGGTTTTAACTTTGGTAGAGGTAGTAAAAATTGTTATACGAGGTGTAGTTTTGCAAATAGGTCCAGTGACTTAATAAGCAAAGCACCATTGCTACAACTGGCTCCGCATGGGCATATTCCTAGCAGGACAACACTGGGGCCAACAGGATTCAGGAATCAACCACCCAAATCGGACCAGTTTCACAACAAACCTTAGCTGCCTGTTTGCATTTTTTTACAGGAGGAGGAGGAGTAGGACGGCTGTTGGTGCTTCACTTGTGGTTACTGCAGTAGCAAAACCAGCAGATTGCTGCAAGCCTCCTAACCAGCCTGTAGTTCTGTCAATCGATTTTGAAAGATGAGTATTAAAATTGGTTTATATTCTACATTACAGGAATGCTGTTGCACTGAAGCAAACATAGGAAGTCCCTGCAAGACGTTGGCTAAAGTGCAGATAAGCTCTAAGTCACTACTTGAACACGTTGCACAATAAATGTTGTCATAAGGATTATGTGAATTCCTACAGTAGCCAAATTCCCTTCAGTTATCACATTATATCTCATTCTACAATCACAACCACGGGGAGATTAAATGGAAATGTTCACTGTATTGTTCATAAAACAAGTAAATGGGTCTTAAAGTGCCTTGAAACTGGCCATCCCACCATGACATATTGTCACTAAATCAGCTGTCCTCTCAATTTTTTGATTTTCTACAGCAACCCCACTGCAACTGCTGACAGAAGCTACCTCCTGGCACCTTCTGACACTGGTGAGCCCCTGTTGTGGTAACTGAGGGACAGAATCAAGCTAGCATTTATAGGAGATACTGTTTTATTGCACATCGTAACCACTTTTTTCTTTCTCCTTCTCCTCTGGCTTCTGCATGAGTGGAACACCCACCGGCATGCAAAGGAACACCCTCTCCACTTCCAAGGGGGATCTCTGCCAAACATGCCCAGCCTACAAGCTCATCTCTGGGCAATAGTGACATGCTTTGCACTGGGAAGCAGGAATCAGGACCATGAAGGCTGAGATGGTTAGACTCCTCTCTCTACTTGGGCTGCTACCATCACCAGAGATAAAAGCAGAAAAAGCCCTAAAGCAAACACGCCAGAGCAGAAATCAGCCTGACAACTGGCATAGATAGATAGACGAACCCTTCTTCAAACCATTACAGCTATGAAACCGTGGGCAAAGTTCAGGTGAGTGGAGAAATAAACAAACAGCAGTTCCAGTTCAACTTCTTACCTCTGCAATATGTATTACTGCTTAACCCACAGCCTGCTCTTCTGTCAAACAGGTCCAGCTGACTTACAACCATTTCTTCCCCACCTGCTCTTGGTATTTCTTTGCATGTGTCCCATGGCTGCAGGGTTGCAGAGGAGCCCACAGGCAGCTCCCACTTGGCACCAGCCACAGAACCACCTGCACATCCCTGCCCAGCAGTGCAGCCAGAAGTTCTCACTTCAACAACCTTTAGGAGTAGAATTGCTTTCTCCTAAGAAAATACCTAATAGCTCAAAGGACCAGAAGCCAGGAACATCTCCACAATGGGATCTGCACAGTGTGCTATGAGAAAATACCATGCAGGCTCCATTCATGGTGCTCAGCATCCGAAGGGACATAAGGTCTATTCACAATCTAGATTCCCCTTTTTATTCTGTCTTACTAAAATGTCTATTTTAGTAAGCAATTTCCTGTAGGACCTTTCTTGACACAACGCAGAAAGAGCCTTGCGTCATCTCCCTCTCTCACACGCTTCACCCCTCCCTGGAGCAAACTACTTACTAATTACAGGATCAATGTGCTCAGCAAGAAGCAGCTGGTACTGGGGACTGAGATGGGAAAGAGGGAGTGTGGTGGGATGACCCCAGGCAGCAGTGAAGTCCCCACCACCACTTGTTCACTCGCTCCTCCCAGCAGGATGGCAGAGAGAATCAGGAGGGTGAAAACCATAGGAAAAACACTCACGGGTTGCCATAAAAATCTAATAGTGAATAAAAAGAACAAAAATAAGTGATGCAAAGGCAATCACTCATCACCTCCCACTAACAGACCGATGCCCAGCCAGTCTCTGAGCAACAGCTACTTTGGAAGAAATTTCCCACCCCCAGCCTGGTTTTATTGCTGAGTGTGATGCTATGTAGTCCGGTACGTCCCTTTGCTCAGTTTGGATCAGCCCTCCTGGCTGTTTCCTCTCTCACCCACCCCCAGCCTGTTAGCTGGAGTGGGGGCAAAGTGAGAAACAGAGAAGGCCTGAAGGCTGTGCAAGCACTGTTCAGTAACAGCTAAACCACTGGTGTGCTGCCAACACTGTTTTGGTCACAGATCAAACACAGCATTAAATACGGGCTGCTATGGACAAGGTTAGCTCCATCCCAGCCAGAGCCAGCATTGGGCATGAAAAGCAATTTGGGAAATCCTTAAACTGGCTGTATCTCTGAAGAACAGGCGAGGGTGCAAATACAGCGTCTAAAGTTTCACAAGAACTATCCCTAGCCTGTTCTGACTCATTTTCTCTCCCTTTTGATGAAACTGTGGAGTAGCTTGGAAGCAGAGAGAGATAAGAAAAATTACAGAGAAACTATGGCTTCATCCTGATTCAAAATACCACCACATGACCTGGAATCTGTGCCATTACAGTACCCAAGCTACTTTTTCTTTCTTTTGTTCTAGGACAAGGACAAAGTTCTTCTGGTGGCATTTTACACACTGTAGCACACTCGTGGTTTGTTTCTGTTGAGATAAGCTCAGCATCTCCAGTACACATAAGAACATCTTCTACACATAAGAACAGAACAAAACAAAATTTATGCTGCCCTTAGCAGAAGGAAAGAGAGCAGAAGGGAGAAAAAACTCCAAAGACCAACATAATTGCATGAATAACACTTGAGTCCAAGAGAACAATCGAGATGAGACAGACACATATGTTGCAGTCTGATTTTTCTGAAACCCCAAGGAGCTGCAGCTACAGGTCCCGTTTGACAAATAAGAGCATTTACCCCAGACAGAAAATTAACATCCTCATGTGTCCTCTGAGTCCCTCTGGCCAGCCCCAAAAGGGGGAGCAGCCTTGGGGTCCCATGCCATTGCTATGGCAGGGCCAAGTCTCCAGCACTCTTCTGCTCAGCTGACACTCGTGCCAGCCTGCACTGACAGTCTCCCTTGGCACCCTCCGGTCCCTCTGTCCTTGTAATTTCAGATGCCTTTTGCCAAGCATGCTTGGAATATGCATGCCTAAGTCTCCTGATGACAAACAGCCCTGTGGAGCACTAAATAGAGCAGGGGTGGGAGGGCCTCCTACAGCACCCAAGCTGCATAAAATACCTGTCATACTCTTAGCAACCCCCTCTGCCATGAATGTTTCACACAAGAAGCAAGCAGGCCACTGTCAGTCAAGGTTTCAGTCCTAGGAGCATATTTGCAAAGGATCTTTGTTTCAGAGGAAAAAGGGCAAGATTTTTCTCAAAAAATAAAAACCAAAATCCAAAGTCAAAGAATCAGATTTCCACCCTTTGGACTTTTTATTAGTCATTGCTTGCTGACCCAAACCTTGCTGTGTGAGTACTCTGATGTTCCCCAGTGTTATTCCTCATATTTTTCAAAACCCACCCATGTTTTATGCAACCATATTAAGTGTTTTGCACTAATTCAAAGTAAATTTAAACTTCCTGTACCAGGAAAAAAATCCAGTTGTCTTCTCTGGGAAAAATTATCTCTGAAGCTGTAGGGAAGTATGAGCAGAGCTGCAGTTTGCTCACAGGAAACTTTACCCACTTTACAGCTTCTGGAAAAGTAAAATGTGCATCTCAAAATGAAGGACTCCCTGCTTTGCCCAACCTCCTGCCTCTTCAGCACAGGCTCTTTTTACCAAATATTTTAGAAAAGTGCTCTTTCCATCACGTACCCCGCATGCCATGTTTAATCTCATTCGGTAGCTGGAAAAGAGCCACAGCAGGCTGTGGGATCCGAACACCTGAGGTCAGCTCCCTGTCCTTGTGCCACAGAGGCTGCCTCCTTTTTGCCCTCACGGCGGAGCCTTGCCTGTTAAACTCTGCATTTTCTTCAAGAAAGCTCCTCTGTGCATGTGTCAGGAGCCAGTGTATGGAGCAGGACCGCAGGGTGGTTCGAATGCAGCCTCCAGGTGCAGTGTCCAGCACGGCAGCACTGGGCCCACCAAGCCACAGAAACAGACCCTGCTCCCTTTTGCACCAGGGTCAAACCCCTCCGGCTCCCTCCTGCAGCCTTTCAGGAGGGCAACTCTGGTGAACGCTCCTCCAGCATCATTGTCCAATGACAATGGAACAAGGCTGGAGCAGAAAGAAGCATGAGAAGCAACATCTCTCACTGGCCGTGCCTGGGAAACATAGCTAGAGATTTCTGGATCACCACGTATTAATTCAGTCAACAAAAACAGCTAGGCGGGTCATTTCACACAGCCACGAATCACACAGAACCTCTGTAGTCACATTGCTGCTGCTCCTACATTTATCCCCAATGCAAAACATTTAACGGGGAAAACTATACCCTGTTTTCTGTTACAGCTGCTTAGTGATACGTGATGCCCATGACAAACATTATCCTTAACCCCTGTCAGTTTTCTTTCTTCAGGAACCTGCAGAACGGGCTGACTGAAAAATTCCACACTAAGGGGATTTGTGAGCAGCAGTCCCAAAACTGAACACTTTTGTTAAAGGCAGAACACCTCCCTCAGGGATCAGGTTTCCCAACTGCTGGAATTACACTTTTCTCTTCAAAGATACAGAACCTGAAATCTGAACCCTGAGCAAACACCCAAGCTTTTAATATTCACCTCAAATGACTTTGTCTTTCAAAGGAGCACCAGAGTTGCCTGACACCAGAGCCGGATGCCTTTCCCCCTGCCTGAGGCATTTGCCCTTCTCTCACTACCTCTTTCCAGGCTTTTTAAGTAACAACTTGTTACTTCTGCTGCTGTTACCATATGAAAGAAAAGTGACGTCTTCACCAGGAAGCATTCCAGTGGAACCAGCTTTCAGTGAAGAGCATCACACTGAATCAAGAGATCAGGTAAATGTTAGTAGTTTGCTGCAAGGACAATCAGCACCACTTAGGATTTCAGCATATGAAAGCTGATGACCTAGCAAAGCCAGACGTTTTTTCCTGCACATTGTGTCCCTCTGAATCACAACTGCCAGTGACACAAGAGAAGCTACCTGAGAGGGAAGGACCAAGCACAGCGTGACTCAAAGACCCAGCCCTACAATTTGTTGGCAGAACCACCACGACTGTGGTGCAAGCTTGTACCCAGGAAACTTGTACAACTGACCACACCTCTGCCAGGATCCAAAAAAGAAAAGCAAACTCCCCAAATCTGCAGTGCAATTGGCATCCTGCTTTCTGATCAACAGCCAAACAAAATGCCAGCATGGCTCAGGAATATTTGTCTTCTTGTCTCCTTCCAGGACTAAATTTCCTGTGTTCTTTCTTACCACACATGTAATATTTGGCCTCTCTTTGAGACATCTCTCTATTCCCAGCTCCATTTCAAAGCGACACTAAGCCAGACATGCTTGGAGTATGTGACATGGGGATTCCTGACTCCAATACATAAAACCTAATTTGTCAACAAAGAGGAGGGAGAGGGATTTTATGTAACAACCAAACAAGAGTAATGCATTTCTACAAAATAATTCTTTTATCACTCCACACTTTTACAGCATGGCATCATATAGTAGTGGCATTGCACTTAGAGTTTAGGTCTGTAAATGTTTAAACATGCTTTTATTTCCTATCCTGCTACCCTGACTTCTCCTTCCTGCAGTGGAGGAACTGGAATTTCTCTAGGAAAGAGCAAGATAAATATGCTTTGGATTTGATTTCAGTGCACACTGTGAAGACTTCACAGCACAGGCCTGCAACTCTGAAATAGGATGGAAGCAGATGGCACCCCAGCCTCTAGGTCACCCTATATTTTATTTCTACTTCATGTGCTTCATACCAAGAAGACATATTTAAACTGAAAGCAGCTAAAGTCTAAGCTTCTTACTGAAAGAAAGTAGCACAGATCATATTTTTACACGAAAAAAGAATTTATGTTGTCAAATCTCTTTTGCTCCTTTCTCAAACCCACTCAATACCTGTTTTTGTGTTCATTGCCAAAATGAACTTCTTGTTATCCTTATAGTAAATAAAGTATTCTTTACTTATTGGTAGTACTGGTGGCTTACTGGTCCTCAGCTAACCCTTTGCTTTTTGAAGGTGCACATCTGACATAGACTACTGCTTTGAAAATATGGCTTGTTTTATGTTCCCAGATTTCAGACCCTGGAAATGTGTGTAACAGCCCAACTCTGAACTACTGAGCCCTCTGAGGAGGGAGAGTAGAGGGACGGAGCAAAACCAAGCACACTAGTTCTGTTGTAAGTAAATTCATTGTTAAGCAAAGCCTATTTGGTCTTGCCACTTGTCTCCTCTATTCTTAGGCTTTCCGAACTTCAGAACTTTTCCACGACCATTTTTAACTTTACAGACACTTCCCTTTTTATTTCATAAACCCAGCTGTGCACTATTGGCCAAATTTAGCTCAAGATTTGAAGTAGGAAGGTCATTCAAATCAGCTGTGGAGCCCACAAAGAAAAATAACCAGACCTTTAGAGGAGGAATGTTTCCTTCAGTCTCTTTCACACTTTTAGTCCCCCATCCTCCCTTGCTGTGCCACCTGGATACCAAATTTTTTTTGTTCTGTCCCCTCTGAGTTGCCTCACAAGAAGGAGAAGCTAGTTACAGAAAGCCTTTTATCAAGTCGTGGTTGTTTTCAGTTCAACTCTAACCTGGCCATCGCTAAAATGTAACACTACAAAGATTTAGTGGAATTCCTGCTGGTTGGTTGGTTGTATAACGCTTGCTCTGCTCCATTTCCAGCTGGCTCTTCATCCCTGCCAGCTCTTTGCTGCCAGTGGGACACTCTGGCTTTGCTCAAGATACCTGGACAGGAGCAGACAGAGCCCCTCCGACTGCCTCTGGGGGAAAGTACTGCTGCCCAAGAGGGAAGCTTTTGCAGCTCTTCTGGAAGGAGGGAAACCCAGAAAGACTATGGCTGTTATCAGAAGTAAAAATGCAAAAATAGTGCAGCTCTACTACCTAGCCCTAGGGGAAACAAGATTTATTAGCAACAAATAAACAGGTGAGCAGCAACAACTGTTTCTCATTACTTATGCAGCAGAATAAAAAAAGCTGCGTGGTTGCAGCTGGTGGCTATGTGCAGAAGCAAAGCGTATCTATATGCCTAATATTGTTCAAATTCTTTTATATGGAAGCTTTCTAGAGCTGCTAGAGCACTCAAGCTCTGCAAAACTCGGTTTTTCTTTCTACAACGGGAAAGTCAAAGAGGAGAGCCTGCAAGAGTGGGAAGGTAAGGATGTACAGAGGAAAGCCACAGTTAAGGGGAACATGCAGCAATGCGCGGGTTGGCTTTGATGCCAGAATTTCACCTCGGAGGTTAACACACCCTCCCAAATGAGGTGGGGAAGTTCAAGAAGGAAAACAACTAAGTTTGTTAAGAAAGATTCTAAGTGGTAGGCTTACAGGAGGTAATCTTCCCAGCCACTGAGGTCACTCCTAACTCAGAAAACTTTTGTGGATGAAGGCACACGTTTGGCATATCTAAAATGTGATCGACTAAGGAAATCTATTGCCCAGCAGTGATACGCTCCTAACCCCATGGGCACAGTAAGCTGAAAACCTCTTCCATTTACATCAGGCAGCAGTTCCAGCCTGCGTAAGGAACAGGACACCTCTGCAGTGGATGCAGCGGGAGGTTTCCCACGCCGTGCAGCCCAAAGGCGCGGGGGTGACCTACAAGCTGTAAGAGGGCGTGATTCCTGCCGGTCCCTCGGCGTTGCCTCACCCGACACCGGGGTGGGCACGGAACTTCGGCCACCGCGGCATCTCTTACCGCGTCTGCTCCGCGTCGCAAGGCGGAGTACACGGGGGGAGAGTAATCGAACCTTAAAAAAAAAAAACAAAAAAAAAAAAAAACCAACAACCACCAAACCTGTGAAATCGTAAGGCCTGTGAAGATAAAGAAGGCATCCTTATTTAGTTAGGAATGGTTGTCCAAGGCTTGCCCGGCTCCCCGCGGAGCATCCCCAGCCCGCCTCCCGGCTGCGGGCGGGGCCGGGACCGGGGCCAGGGCTGGGACTGCGACCTGGACCGGGACTAGGACTGGGAGTAGGGCTCGCATCCCGGTCCGGAGGGGATGTCGGCGGCCCCGGCGGGAGCGATGGAGCTGCCGCAGCTGGTGAGCGGGGCCGGGATGGGGCGGGCGCGGCTCCGCCGCCTGCCGTCTTCCCTGCCTTTATTCCCTCCCTCCTTCTCCCCCGCAGGCGGAAAGCGTGCTGTGCCGGCTGCAGGAGAATTTCCAGGCCCTGACGGAGGGGTTAACGCTGAGAAATATCCTCTGTGGACCGCGGGGAAGCTGCCCCGCCGCGGGGGTTCCGAGGGATGCCGTCCCGTGTCGGGGGGGAGGGCGCTTTGGTTCTCACATCGGGATGGGCTGCTGTCCCCGCGGGATGCAGGAACAGCACTGCCCCTTTGCTGAGGAAAGAAATCCCGAGAAAGGTTTTGCCAGAAGCCGCGGGGTGGTCTCCGTGCGGCTGTTCTCGCTTTCAAATAAGCATCAAATCAGGCGTAAAGGTTCCGGAGGTACACTGAAAAAAGGCAGCCGTCTTCAAAAACGCGGCTCAGGCCAGCCGCGTGTTGTTGGTTTAAAACCAGGTGTTGAGCAGAGCAAGGTGAGCCCTCAAAAAGAGAAATTAAGACCTGAAGGGGCCCTGAGCTCCCTCATATGATGCACTCACAGAAACTACCTCTGCTTTCTGAAACTGCACGTTTATTACATTTTCTGTTTTTCCTGAAACCTGACATTTCAGAAAGCGGCTGCTTTATTATAAAGGATGAATAATGTTTTGGCAGCACTCATATTCTGATTGTGTAGGTTGATTGTATGGTTATCACCTAAGATAGTTCCTCAGAAAGAAAACAATCTTTTAGACAGAAAATACTGCAGTTCACTCACGGGTATACACAAAGGCCTTTGGCATTAAGAACTTGAATGCTTATCTGTTGCAAGAGAAAGTGGGATTGTCTTGTTACTGTACAACCTTGGAGATACTTCATCTTGCATTAAGTGTGGGTAAGTAAGATGCTGAGACATCTAAAAAAAAAAAAAAGCCGTCCGTTTTTCTTACAGAAGGAAAAACCACCTAAAATTATATAATTCTTATTTATAAATAAGTTGTCTTTAACTTTTTACTGGAAGAAATGGGCGAGCGCATCAGTGACCTTGAGAAGCGTGTTGCTGACCTGATGACAGAGGCTGGGATAGAAGAGCACAATGATGAAGAGTCGAGAGTAAAGAAAACTTAATTAAGCTTTTTTTTAATGTATTTTATATATTTCCACTTGGTTTTGAATGATGGGCTGGAATTAGCATGAAAATAAGGTTCACGTATTTATCATTTACTTAGATTTGAATGTGTACTTTTTAAAAATGTATTTAAAATTACCTTGGATTTCTTTTTGCCAAGAGCCAAAGAATGCCAGCACCTTTACAAAAGAACTGCATCTTGCTGCAGCTCTCTCAGCTGAGTGAGTGCCATATACCAGGGGGGCAGTGCACACAAATCCTGAGTATGTAAACTGAGGCTGTACATTTGTAATGAAATCTGTATGGCTTAAAGGCCCCTGCCCACCAGTCCTGTCCCTCAGGTATGCTAACCCAGCTGACTGAGGATTCTCACTGGTATAAATTTATGTGCATCTGCTTTTAAGGCTGCTTCAGCTTCCCAGTGTGGTGCAGAGCACAGCTCTTACGTGCACTCTTAGTATTTATGAGACAGCCTTGCTTCCATGTCCTGTGGGTGCAAGTGATGTTGTCTTCCTGTTGTTGCACACTTTTCCTGATTCAAAGTGAGACACACCAATTACTCATCATTGAGACTGCTTACCCAGTGAAAGAGGAACATCTGTAAATATTCGGAAGTAATTTAGGCCTCTACTCGTTCTGATGCCTTTTTCATAAGCTGTGAAATGATTCTCAGAAATGCAGAAAGACAATCCACAAAGATGTATTTAACTCTGCAGAGATCTTCCTATTTTTGTGCTGAATCACATTCATGAATAATTAAATAACTAACCTACTTACTCACTGTTTCTTCACAGCACTGAATTGAGGATGTGTTCAAGACAGACAAAGGCAGAACAGCACTGCACTGACCCCAGGAGTTTACAATCAGTGTCACATTGACAAAAAATGTAAAAGGAAAAACAAACATGTTTGCATCATGTCGTGATAGAATCTCAAAAGATTTTGTTTAAACTACTGCCCCAGGATAAAAGTAGAATGCTGGGTTTATTCATCTGAATGGGGCACTGTCTTTCCTGGGGCTGAAAAAGAGCTGTTAGTTTCAGAGAAAGCAAAACCACTATTTTGGATAGAAAACTGTATCCTGTATAGTGAACTTACCCAATCACAATTTTTTCAATGTATGAAAATGTATCTAATTTATTTTAATAATATTAAAATAGTAAGATTTCTTTGTTGCCTTTTTAGCTTTAATTCTCAGAATAATACGATCCTTCTATGACAAAACTTTGTTGTTTGCATGTGCCATTTTGTTGCTGCTTTAGATGTTTTACATCACTAAAGGCACTGCTGTTTGTGGCTGTAACTCACTGAAAGACAAAGTAGGAGTTTAAGTGTTTGAAGTCCTGGTTAGGGTGTTGCTGCTTGTTCTTTTTGTTCTATATATTTGTAGTAAAGAATTGTTACCATTTTTTCCCATATTTTTTGCCTGAAGCCTCTTAATTTCAAAGGCTGGGGTGGTTTGAGGAGAGAGAGGTTCTCTTTCTAGTCCAGGAACATTCCTCACTTTCCCTGACAGGCATCTTGGGTTTTTTTTTTAAACTGAGACAGAAGGCTCTGAGATAAATGAGGAATTCTAGTTACCAAACACATCCTGAAGAAGACATGGTAGAGTCAGAGAGAACAGGGCACCTGCACTAACTTTAAAGTTGTTGTACCTCAAAACATTGGCACTCTTTGCAGGAAAGATTTAGTTTGAAATGTAATGGAAACCTTTTACCGTAAGTGCAGAAATTGGTGCATTGCGAGGTAAATACCTCAGCTAATGAGGAATAAATGCATCTATTACATCCTTTGTTAATATCAAGAAATCATTCAGATTGGTGCTTTAGTCAGTGTAGACTTGCAAGCACTGTCATGCTGGGAGGAGAGAGTGATGTGCTGGAGGACAGGCTGGAGAAATGGGCCAACAGTGACCTCATGAAGTTCAAAGGCAAGAAATCCATTGTGAGGGAGTTAAAAAAGAAAGCCACCAAGCTTGGAGTACAAAGCATACAAGGGTTTTAGACAATTCTGGAATTCTCTTAGTTCAGCCTTTAGAAAAAACTGTGGCTTGCTGCCAACAACTACCCCATGGTAGAGCATGGGGAACAGTTGGAGGTGCTTTACAGGAGAGAGTTATTTGAGACAAACTGAAACAGAAAATTCCAGCTGGACACAAGAAACACCTTTCCCTGCTGTGAAGGTGCTCAAGAAGCAGAACAGGCCTTTCAGAAAGGCTGAGGAATCTCCACTCTTAAGAGAATCATCAGGGTTGGAAGAGACCTTCAAGACCATCTCATCCAGCCAAGATACTCAACACCGGGCACAGTCCTGGACAACCTGACCAAGTGGGACCTCCTGTGACTTGAGTTTGGTGGTTCCTTCCAACAGAAACGATTCCAAAATTAATTACCACAATTGCATTGGGTCTGGCTGAGATGGAGTTCATTTCCCCACACCAGCCCCCCCAAGTGCTTGATAACACTGGTTGGTAACACAGCAGTGTTTTGGCCACTGCTGAGCACAGCATCAGTGCTGTAACATCCCTTCCCCAGCTGGTAAGATCCTGGGAGGGGACATGAGGCCAGCTGATCCACACTAACCAAAGGGATATTCCACACCATATGATGCCAGCTCACACAGAGAAGCTCAGGAAATGAGGAGGAAGGGCTGGCACTCATTTTACAGTGTTTGCCTTCCAGAGCAGCCGGGTGGGCACCTGGCATCCAGACAAGGTCCACCCACCATAACTGTAAAGCACATT
Source organism: Scytalopus superciliaris (assembly GCA_013400415.1). NCBI lineage: Eukaryota > Metazoa > Chordata > Aves > Passeriformes > Rhinocryptidae > Scytalopus > Scytalopus superciliaris. Next base: position 453,700 of record VXBX01009313.1, on the reverse strand, counting down.
AACTTCAGCAGAAATTGGGATCCTTGTGTTTTACTTCTGTGACTCATTCTAAATCCTCTAAAGTGCACTTGATGGTAAAAAAAAAAGCATATTCTCCTTTGCCTTGTGGCAAACTGGACCAAAAAGTAGAGATATCTCATTTCTGCATAGCCTGGTTTGTTTTTTTAATTAATCCTGTAAATATGCAAAGGGAGTCTGTCAGCACAAGTCAGTTATGCTGATGGGGGGTGGTGTCCAAAGCCATGGAAGATGTCTTCTCTGAGTTTTGTCAAATATTAATAAATATTTGTCAAATATTAATAAATATTTGTTTGTGGTAAATATTAATAAATGCACCTTAGTGTTCTATTCACATTTTTAGTGGATACATAAGACTAATTTGCTATGCAAGGAAACCCTGAGAAAAGTGGTAAGCTTTCATGTTAACATTGTGGATTTGCATCCAATTACTTCTGTCTTCATTCACAAATTTAATTAGCTGAAAAAAATTAAGTGAATAAGTGGAGCTGACTTTATTCTTTTAAAAAAGCTATAGTTTTCCTGGATATTTGTGTAACAAAAGGAGACAAAACCAGCTGAAATGTTTTTCTCCAAACAGGCTTTCTGTGTACAAAAATACATAATTCCAAAAGGACAACAAAGAGTAAAAGTCTTTAAAAAATAACCCCCAAAATTCAGCTACAATATTACTGCAGTCAAGACAGTTACAGGCTTCAAGTCTTCTACTTTTCAAACAATTAAAACCTTTTAAATAATTCAAATTATGCTCAAAGTTCAAGGATTTGTAGGGTTTTTTTTTTCTTTTAATATACATATATGTACACATACACAGTAATAATTTTAAGTGGATGTTGGGTTGAGGAGGAAGGCAGCCCAAAAAAATGTCAGTATCTGTATTTAGTGGAATAATCTTTTGGAGATACCACCAAACCTCGACCTTTGCGGGCTCCTCTATAAACAGTTTCTATAATGTCAATCATCTCCTGCTTATCTTCCATTGCCCAGTTGATCTTGTTGTTATTACCTGTACCCAAATCAATCATGATGTGTTTGTTCCTTTAAAGAGAAAGAAAAAAACCCCAAAGTTAATATGGTGTTATATTTCAGCAAGAAAACTTTATATCCCCCCCCCAAAAAAATGCTCTTTAGGATTCAAAAGAAGCCCTTTTAACATAAAGAAGCTTTCAAAATAAGCACCCAAGAAAGAGTATCCACTCCAGTCACTCAAGCTGACATTTTGCTGCCAATTTCTAGAGCACTAAGGACTGCAAACATGGCCCCAAGATGGCTATTTGGTGCAATTATCCTTCAGCATATTCCTCATTGTTTGTATTTTCCCCCCACTACTATCTTCTGACTGTGCTTGTCAGTAAAACATTTTATCTCACCAATGGAGATGCCTTAGCTCCAAAAAAACTTGGGATTTATCTTTAAAGCAAGCTTGATTGCCATATTGCTGCATCATTCTGTACATCTCCTGTTTGAGATTTAAAACAAAAAGCAGTGGGTAATAAAAGAAGCTCTCACTATCAGTAATTTCTACTCTTATCAAGCCACTGTTACTGGGCTAATTGAAAAACATGCCCTTTTCCTATTTAATCAGCTTGCTCTTTTGTAGAGCAATGAAAATATAAGCCTCAGTATGCCAATATGCATCTGGAAATCATTACTGAGACACTGCGTTTGACAAACAAAACATTTACATGAGTTACATTCTGGAACCACCACGTACCTAAAGAAAAACATGACGGTACAGGGATCGTACAGCTCGTACATCTTGTTAAAGTCTGGTACTTCAGTGATGTCCACAAGATAAATGACAGCAAAGTTTTTAACCTAAACAGAAGAAAAAGGAAATAGAAAAGCAATATATATATATATATAAAACCAAACCTTTCACTGTTTGTACTACCAATTAAGAGGCACAAGCTTTTGTTGTTGTAACATTTGTTTTCTAAACTATTAAGTTGCAGAATCACAATAAACAGCCTTGCTTTTATTTTTGACCACTACAACCAATTAGCATGGGAAATATTTTTACGTATAGCCAAGATGCTCATTTCACATCCAGTAACAAGTGTAAAGACAAGCTAAATCAACATCCAGAGAGACAAATGCCCTTTGTATAGAACTGAGACCTCACTGTGACATGCACAGCTCTAAACAAGTAGAATCACTGCTTTGTGCAAGCCAAGCTGACACATTTTGCCTCTGTCAGCAGCTGCTTATAGACTTCAGAAAATTAATGATCTACAGTGCCCTGGTGCCTGACTCCAAGCACTCTTCCACCTCTATAACATCCAATTTGTCTAACAAGACTCATTAAATTAAAATAAAACTGATAATTTAATAATAATAAAAAAAAAAGGGCAGCTTTTTTTGAGAGGTGCAAAGCTTTAGCTTTAGCTGTTTTAACAGGAGCTTAAAAGTGTAACTGCTAATGAAAAAAAGCCCTTGATGAGAAGCTATTCTCTGGGCAATTCTGGTAAAAGCAGCTTTCCTCTTGCAGGGTTACTCAGTTAAACGCACGAGAATCCCTCCCCTTTAATGTTGTAGTTAATACCTTCATTCTTGCAAGAAAACTACGTCACATTTTTGTTCCTCAGGTGTAGCATATTTGACCTTAAGTGGAATTTAGGGAAGTTTGAGTTTCTAAACTTAGCTCCTATGTGTAGAGTAGAAATGAACACACTCACAGGTGTAAGTTTATAAGTCAGGAGTCACCTAAATGACACAAACCTTTACCTGTAAGGCACATTATCAAATGCTCATGCATTGTACCATGACTGCACCACTGTGCCTCCCCATCCTTAGGCACATGCTAGCACAATTTTGGCCCTTCCCCATTTGACTATGCAGAATTACCAACCTGGGGTTATACACACGTGGTCTAAGCTCTGTGACAAACTTACTGTGTGTGACAGTACTGCCCACTTGTTAATTCTGCTATCAAAAGTCTGGAAATGCTGTGATGAGTGTAATATCTGCTTGATAAAACAGTGTTTTGTTTTAGTTCACAACACAGTATTAGTTTGTACAAGAAAAATATGATATATTTGTATGCTCTGTACTTAAGACATGTCAGCAGGCACTTTAACTGAGGAAGTGGAGAGATGTTTCTTTGCAAAAAAACCCAGAAGCACATTGTAAATAATTTTTTTATGGATTTCTGCTCCAAGACAGTTTCAAAATTATAAAATACAATCACACTTCGAAGATGTAAGTAAGTTTTGCTACCAAAGGAAGTAAAATGTCTTCTGGAGCGAAACACCATGTAAGTAGTTTTTACTGTGCTTTTATGGAGCTGATTATAGTCCTGGAGTCAGTCAGGAACCTAAGGAAAACATCCCATTTAAGCCACGTTCTAAATCAGGCAGGAAGTGAAGCCTTATAAACTCAAGTTAGTCATAATATCCAACCCTCTGGAGGGATCCTTCAAGCCCATTTCAATTTTACATTAAAGGCTTCTAAGGAGCTTAATGGGATGTTCAGAGTCAACAATTTAGCTGAGAAGTGACTGAAGTTATTNAGCTGTTTTCATTTTATCTTATTATTTCTCCTTCCACCTTTCTGGATTTTTAGCATCAGCACACCTTTGCCATGTGGGGAAATTTCTACAACACATTCAGCAATTTGGACACAGCAAACAATCTCTGAATGATTATTTGATATTAGAAAATAATTTTAAGGTAAGCCCAGCACTAACAAAACATTCCTAAGACCTGTTTTGTGCACTAGTGGAAGGAAGTTTACATGTTGCACCAGAATACTACTAATAAAAGCACTGCTAAACCAAAATTTTACTGCCACAAACTGTGTACTCCAGATAGTACTGGAACAAAAAAACTTCTGAAGTTAGTTTTATACAACGCACATTTAATTTAGTTGAGCTGTTGCAGAACCAGAAATGCTTCTCACTAGCAGTGAACGTCAACAGCCTCAGATTTTATGAAATAGAGACTATTCAAGTCTTAAATAAATTATTATATAAATCCTCCTGAAAAGGACTGGATCACTCAAATCACCTTTGCACATACGTGCAAGATTTCACCATAATTCAAATATCCAAGACATTAACTGAATCTACCTTCTCTCCTGCCTACTTTTAGAGAAGTGAAACTGATGATAATTGCCTGCTGAAAAGCTTGCATGAAGTCTGGAGCAGACCTTAAAGCTGGATCCTCAGCTTCATTCAAAACTTCAGAAGTGGCCCTGTTCTTTACCCCTGGCCTTCTTAATTTCAGATCTGACAGGATGACCACCCCAAAAGGACTCAGCCTGCAAGCCCATGGAACAAGGGCGTGTTTTGTCGAGTTTGGGCACTGGCTGCTGCCAAGGCTGCCCATGATGTGCCCGTGGCAGCAAGAGGTTGGGATTCAGGCCCAAGGAGGAACTAATAAAACCATGAGTAAGGGGCTAAACACGGAGAGGGTGATGCAGGAGCCCTGCAGTGGCCACATCTACCATTTGGAGGCCATGCCAGGCTGTGCAAGCTCGTCACCAAGAGGCATTTTATATGGACATGAGACAAGCCCTGCAGAATTACTCAGGTGCTTCTCTCAAGTTGAAACAAAAGCAATTGAAGTATTTATGGGTCCAGGCTGATCTGGAGGCAGGAGTTGATCCATACCTGAGCTACTAAGCATGTGGAGACAAACCAAAGCTCTCCCCACTGGGATGTGAACCCATTGCTCAGACAGAGTGATCAGTTCAAAAACTGCATTCCTACATGGAAAAAGCTTTGCTATCCTGTCAAGGCAGTGGTTGCTAACAAGTTTTCTTTCTGAGTTATGAGTAAGGATACTGTTTGGAGACCTCAGAACAGGAATGAAACACAACTCTGAGCAAGCAAACCACAATCAATAAAAGCAGTTGCAGTTTTAACAGTGGAGACTACACTGAGGTTGTTATTGGAAACCAAAATTCTACTATACAGACAATATGCCAGAAACCTTGTGGTATTTTAGAAGTTTAACATACAATAACACAAGTTTATTCTGAAAGTAGTTGACTTCGCGACATACACTAAATATATTAAATTTTTTTCGCAGTAAGTCTGCTGCCTTTTGAAAAACACAAAACCAAAGCTCTAGTGAGAGACCTCCTTTTCAACACCACCTCACTTGCTCAACACCCGAAGATAAAAAGCATTTTCAGCAGAAAAAAGACACAGATACCATTTATTTCTGACACTCTGACTTCCTTTATCTGTCTTTCAATCCGAAACTTTCTCTGTCTTACCAGGCCATTGTAGCTGCTGTCCATGGGGACAGCACAGAGTAGGAAACTAAGTCAAAGAGTAGGAAACTAAGTCAAAGAGCAACATGGATTGAAAATTTTATGACTTGCTCTCAAGGCTTGGGCTTCAATTTACCTTCAGTTTTGGCTTTTTCCATCCCCAGTTATGGCAGCTTCATAGATCACTCCACATTACTCAACACACATACAGAAAAAAACAAAGTATGTCGCTGCCTAGCCACAGTTAAAGGCTATTTTAATACTTCACAAAACTGTATCTGTTTGGGGACTACTATTAAATCTTTAAACTGAATGGCTCAAGACTGTACAGCAGAGGAATCTACAGGACCTTTAATATCAGATACAGATTCTGTATACTGTCCTGGTGAAGAACACACACTTTGCTGGTAAACAGGGAGCAGATACAAGAAAAATCCTATGTCAGATGAAACAAGTATCATTTGTCCTTTGAAGTTCTCCCTCCTGACTTTCTTCAATAATTATATCATTCTAAAAAAATGAATGCATTTCTACAACATGAGATTGACACAGAAGTGATTCATGGCTGGGATAAATGGCAAAAATCATCAAGTTTTTTGAAATTTCTGTCAGAGGTAATGCTCTTCTCTTTGCTTTTGTTAAGATTTCAGCTGCCCTTGAGGAGCAAACCTTACATCCCAGATATGTAAGGAAATCTGAAACAAGACCTAAGATTTCATCTTCTCATCTTCTTAACCAGTTTATAGGCAATTTTTTTTTTTTCTGTTCAGATATCTTTATGGACAAGGAACTTACAGGAAAAAAATACAGGAACTGAGACCAGCTTTTTCAACAATCATTCAAGTTGAAGGCAGCTGGCAGACTTGCATTGCTGAGCAGAGTAAGTACAATCTTGAAGGTCTGTACTGTCAATACTTGATTTTCTTTTTTTGCTAATTATGCTGTAAGTTTAGGGTGTAAACTGCTAGGGGAAAAGAAAAATACATTATACTGCCAAGAGCAATGCTTACAGCTAATAATTTTGAAAACTGCAGACATCAATAGATGGATTAGCTCTGCTCAACTTTACTTAGAAATCCACCAGTAACTGCAATACCAATATGCTTTTTTCATAGCTCACTCTCTCCCTGCCCCACCTTCTCTTCCTTTCTCGCCTTTCATGTAACCTTATCAGAAATGCAGAGGCATAACTAATGTCTGAGGAAAAGCCACAGCTACTCACACTCCTGATCATGGTTAAATAAATGCTCAACATTTGAACAATTGTCCTTAAATCCACATCGACCCAATACAACTGTTATCTGATTTAGAGCATTCGGTCATAGATAATTCATGGTTTTAAAGAATTACTTAAACAAGGGGTATTGATTTAGCAAACAAAGACCTGTAATTCAGGGGATGGGTTTTTATAATTGTGAGTTTCCTTTAAAGCAAAAAAAAAAAGTTTATTTTGAAAAAAAGGTGTTCAAGAGGAAATTTGTGAAACTCAAATCTTATATGTTTGGTTGAAAATGCTGACAAAGCTTAAAATCTGACATCTTACAATTCCCATTTGTTTTGACACTCAGTGAAAGCTTGCTTCTTTTTCATATAACATTGGGGGGGGGAATAGTCAACTGCAAGTGGAGTACATTTCAGTGAGAATAATCTACTTTGTATTTTCATACAGCATTCCAGTCTCCTCTCCCCAAAAATATCCAAAATTAAAAAAAAAAACGGTTTTCTTGTCATAATGTACAGATAAATATTACTGATACCCCAAAATATGCTGCAGTCTATGGTAACAAACGTAAAGTATGGCTACATTGTCTTTGAATGTAGACTGCAATCACAGCACATTTAACATTCTGCATTATTCTCCAGTATAAACACCTGTACAATTGGAACTTTTACTCACTCTTTAAAACAGCAGAGATCCAAACATGGCTTGTAAGCAAGAGGATGAGGAAGGATCTCCCCCTTTAATTTGCCATTTCTGCAGAGGGAGATTTTTAAATAAGAAGTTACATTGTTCTTTCTTCCCCCAGTCACCCTTACCTGCCAGCATGTCTGCCAAATTGCCAAGCATCCTGCCACAAGTCCACACTAACAGCACCTGAGCATAAGACACTCCCACCACACTGAACACAAAACAACTAAAGCAAAACGTGTCACAGCTCCTGACTGCATTCTGTTACTTCTTAACCCTCGGCTGCAGGTGTAGATCTTTCACTGTGGGGATTCTCAAGACGCAGTTTATTTTAGAATAACATTAGAGGACAAAGGAGAAGACCACAAAAGGGAGTACACTGCCAAAAGAGCACCATACCCAGCTATGAAGCATGTGCAGAATTTGGTATGAAGGCAGCAAAGCTGTGGCTGCCCCATCCCTGGAAGCGTTCAAGGCCAGGCTGGATGGGGCTCTGAGCAACCTGGTGCAGTGGGAGGTGTCCCAGCCCACAGCAGGAGGGTTGGAACAGGATGATCTTTAAGGTCTCTTCCAGCCCAAAACATTTCATGGTTTCTATGATAGCTGATGCCTTTTCCAACCCAAGTGACCATTTAGAGTTCAGATGTTTTTGCTGCTTTTTTTCCATGTGGTTCAATTATAGAGCTGTGGATTTTCTACACCTATCACTATACAAAAGCTTCAGCAAGTGTATGAAAAGGCAAATTACAGCTGAGTGTATATTTTAACAGTCTAAATTTTCTTCAATATATATTTTCCTTAAGTGAGTGGCTCCAGCTAACTGCAAGCACTCAGTTTCCATCTGAAAACAGATTTGGAGTTTGGCTCCTAAAATTTAATTCAGACCATGCAACTCAGTGGAATGCTACCTGTCTCCACAAATAATATCCCTGACAGATTAATCAGGATATCACTGACAGATACGACTGACAGATCAACACCATCCTGTGCATTTTAGCACCTCACCCGTTTTTAGGAGCCAGAATGAAAGTAGCTTTCAAAGTTATTCAAATGGAAACCCGAAGCTGCTGTACCTTTTCACTGTCGAGTGAGAGTGCCCCTCACCTAGACCCACAGCAGCCCTACCCCAGGCACTTGTTCCTGTCATTAAATGATGGGGAGTTACCAGGCATCGATCTTGATTTCAGAACTCTTTTCACCCCATTAAACAGCGCAAACAGCAGGGCAGGCAGTGGCTTTAGGAGGAAGCAAAACAAAGAGCTTCCCGCTGCCTCCTAAAGTGGGAATCCCTCTCCAGAACCCGAGCTGTGTGCAGTCTGCCCCCCAGCGAGGCTCCCCTGTACCTTCTCGGCGATGCTGTACAGGACCTCGTCCATCTTCATGCACGTCGGGTCCCAGTCGTGCCCGAAGCGGATCACCACGACCCGGTCCTCCTCCGACAGGATGGCCTGATCCACCTGCCACCCATTGTGCAAGTGCGGGAGCATGTACGACATCCTGGCGGGCGGCTGGCGAGCCTGCGGGACACACAGGGATACCCGGGAGCTGACAGAGCATCCCGCGGGACACACAGGGATGCCCCGGGAGCCGACAGAGCATCCCACGGGACACACAGAGATGCCCCGGGAGCTGACAGAGCATCCCGCGGGACACACAGGGATACCCGGGAGCTGACAGAGCATCCCGCGGGAAACACAGGGATGCCCCGGGAGCTGACAGAGCATCCCGCAGGACACACAGGGATGCCCCGGGAGCCGACAGAGCATCCCGCAGGACACACAGGGATGCCCCGGGAGCTGACAGAGCATGCCGCGGGACACACAGGGATGCCCCGGGAGCCGACAGAGCATCCCGCAGGACACACAGGGATGCCCCGGGAGCTGACAGAGCANGACAGCGCCTCCCGAGGGACACACAGGGATGCTCCTGGAGCTGACAGAGCATCCCGCCTTCCCGCGGTACCCACGGGATGCTCCGGGCCAGCCACCTACCACCTTGCCCATGCCGCCTTCCCCGTCCCTGTATCCCCCCTCCCCGTATCCCCCCATCCCTCTATGCCTTCATCCCTGTATCCCCCATCTCTGTATTCCCCCGTCCCTGTATCCCTCCATCCGTGTATCCNCCCGGCGCATCCATAGGAGGGGCACGTGGAGCGGATCCAGCCGGGAAAGGCGTGCCGTCGGAGAGCCAGCAGCTCCGGTCAGTGCTCGGGTAATTAGTGTCCTTCTTTACAGAAGTTAGCGGGAGGAGGCTGTGCTGTCGACTTCATTTCAAAACAGAGCTGGGAAAAAATTCCGTAGGTTTATTTCGCCGCGGTTTGGCCAAGTCCAAAGTCTTGCGGCAGCGCCAGCCGGGAATCGGAAAGCAGGGAGTGATTCGGGCTTTAGATGGAATAAGGCCGGCTTCAATTGGCACTGAAATTAATACTTTAATTAATACTTTTACAGTCCTTTCTATTTGCCCGGCTGTCGCAAACTAAGCCGTGTTTTCAGAGTTTCCTCTGCAATGCCGGGACCAGAACTCGGTTCGCTTACATTGTGTCGCTGTGTTACGTGCGATTAGGGTTGGTTACACACATGGAAGGCTGTGATCTTATGTAAATGCCAAATGTGAGGAGAGGCAGCTTAAAAAAAAGGGGTGTTGGCGGTACTGCAGGTAATCCCAGCGCAAAACCCCAATTGTCATGTCCTTGGCAGGTGTTGTGTTTAGCAGACTGGACAAGACATCCCCATAGCTGAATAATTATGTTCGTGAGCAAAGCACTGGGCCTGTTGAAACGGATTCCCTTGGGGTGTGGCCACTCGAATTTGGCTTACAAACCTATTCGCCAAGTTATTGCTTCTCGTGGGCGTCGCTGTCACAGAGGCACGATGTGCAGACAGAGGTGCAGGACGTGCCTGTGCGGTTCTGGAAGACGAGCAATAAGTGCTGGAGCCAAGGTTGGTATCTGGAGAGCCCCCTTTCTTCTGCAAGGCTCCTTTAAGTGGTTTTAGTTTGCTGCTGTCAGTACATTTTTTTTTTTTTTTAAGATTATACCTGGTGCTAGCAAAACAGCCCTTGAACCAATGCTGCAGTCTGTTAATGGTTCACATGCACTTCAAACAGGGCTGAAATGGTGCCCACACTGATGAAAAGATCCATTTCGTGCAGCCGGGCTGTTTGTAGTGCACCAGCTGGTTTGTTTAAAGCTGGTGGCTTCCTCCTGGATCACCTGTCTGCTTGTGAAGTGTAGGAGGTGCTTCTAAAACGGGTGCAGATCCTGCTCTGCCCTTCGTGAGTGGTGTGTGGTAATGGAGGAGGAAGCAGTGGTGAAGGCAAGTGGTGTAACACAGTGCTGGTTTCTGGCACCTCCCAGTCAGTTCATTGTATCTGGTGCCCAGTTTCCCACCACTTAACAGCATAAGGTTTAGTTGCCACCTGGTCTGAGTAAATTGCTCCGGGAGCATCAGGTTCTGATCATCAGAATGCTGTTACAGCATGACATCAGCTCTTGTCTTTTATTCTATGTGTCATTTATTTGGAGGATGAATCTAGTTTATCCTTCTAAGGTTGTGTTCTGTGATACTCTCAGAAATGCAGGCTATATTTGGGGAAATCTGCACAACTCAGTTTGCAAAAACTAGATGAGATATGTTTAAGAATGTGGTCTTTCTTTGCAGTTTGGTTGCACTGTTCATCCCATTGCTTTGTTTGCTGCTGTTCAGAACCAGGCAGTATTGTCAGAGACACTGCTGATGGTGAACTGCAGGCCTGTCCTAACATGGAGATGCCTTCAAGCCCATGTACAGCAGCAGAAACTGAGGCAGAAGCACAGGTCAAGGCCAGGATAAAGCAGCATTACTGGTGTCGAGATTGTAAGCATTTAATAGATGTGTTTGGGATAAATCTGAGTTTGCTCAGGACAAGGGTAAATATGTTTGACAAAAATGTCCAATCTACATTGACACCTTTTTGTCACGGGTTTGAATTCTGGTTATTTGCAGAAGGTCTTTGTGAGAGGACTGAAGCAGCAGGACATCTCTTTGCCCAGCACTGTGTACCCAGAATAAATCAGTACACTGCTGTGGAAAACTGTTCTGATTCAGTCAGCACAACATCAGGTTTCCTGGACCCAAGTGTAGGACATAGTATGGGATGAAAACCAAAAATCAGTGGAGCACAGCAAACAGAATTGTAGGAAATTAGGCACAACTATTGTGAAGATATGCAGCAAATCTTCAGCTACCATTTTTTATCAATAAGGGCCGCCTCTAATTAGATCTTTGTTTATCTGTGAAGCCCCTATTATCTTGTTGCAGAATACAGTCTGTTTGCAGGAGTGTTGTAGAGAGGACTGGGCTCAAAACTGCCTGGGCAGGGGAAAGTTCTCATATGAAGGACAGTGTTGTCAGGGGGAATTACAGCATCACCTCTAGTGCTCTTCCCCACTGGTTCAGCATGTAGGCACGGGTGTGCTAAATTGTGCCCAAGTTCAAGTACAGATCTGGATGTTTAAAACACTGAAGGCAAGTAGAGTAGCAGCTGTCCAAGGATGGCCCTTCATCATGCAAACCTGTTAGACCTGAACCATTCCTGACAGGTGTTTGTCAGACCCATCTGAGCCTCAGTGCCTCCCTACACTGCCTGCAGCTTCAGCCACAACCAGTAGGCAAGAAAACTGAGTAACTTTCTAGCAGCCTCTGTTCCATATCACTGCTTATAGAAATGCATTGGTAAGGGAGGTTGAAAAGCTACCAGATTTGTATGAGATCAGTATTGATTCAGGACTAAAGTGAAACTGTTTGCAAAGAACACTTTGTAGGACTGGATTTTGATCTAACAGTGTGGATATTCCTTGGTGTGATCATCTAAATCAAGTCCTGGGAAGTTGTCTAACATACCACACTAGTACCAAGTGACTGTGGATTAAAGCAGTATTGAGTTCCATCAGTTTCTTGTATTACAGATGTGAGTTGAACTGATCACTGGCTCATCCCTCCTTTAAGTGTGTTCTCTTAAACAAAGGAGTGTTTCTTCTACTCCCCTGTTGCAGGTCATGGCAAAAGAAGAGTTGCCAGGCGTTTTGATCCTGGATGTAGGAGGGACTCATGGTGTGCTGGAAAACCTTGCAGCGCTTTTGAGGAAACACTTTCACCTCATCACCATGAAGGAATTCCAGGAAAACAAAGAAGAAATGAGCAAAAAAATCCAGTCTGTTTTTGTGTTTGAATGCAGGCCAGCTATTGACCGGCAGCTTCTAGAAAGTTTGCCTAATTTAAAGGTAATTGCAAACTCTGGGGTTGGAGTCGATCACTTAGACTTGAAAATGATCTCTAGCTTTGGTGTAAAAGTGACCAACACCCCGCACGCCGTGGCAGACCCAACAGCAGACATAGGAATGGCCTTGATGCTGGCCTCTGCTAGAAGACTAGTGGAAGGTAAGGTTTTAAATTTTCCTGGCTAGCTGCTTGTTTGACATATCTCAGTTTAACTATGATACAGGGGGTCTCTCCGAATCAATATCTGAGATGCTTTTTAAGGGGGAAAATTTTTGGAGGCCTCAATTTTCAGAGCCGTCTGCTTTTTGTGTGTCCATCTTCTTTTTAAGGCAACGGTGACTAGAATAAGACCTTTGTCTAAATTATGCACTTTAAAGTCGTTTGTGATATCCTATTTGGAATAATGTCTGGGGCTTAATTCTTGTCTAGCTCTTCACTGGATGGGTTGTTTGTGGCTGTAAAAAGTGAATACAAAGTGGATCCAAATGGAATGTCACGACTTTCCATTTCCCCTTGAAAGAAGCCTTAGGATCTACAGGAAGGTACAAAGCATAAATGGCCACATCCCCATCTCTAGAACAGTAATTAGTATAACTCCTTTTTTTTTCCTGCTTCTGTGATGAGTCTGTCTAAACCAGAGGGTTGTATTTCCTGAAGAGCCTCAGCATTACGGGTGAAATAGCTGGTAATCCTTTTGACAAAGTGATTCCACACTGTACCACCAACATTAGTGTCCTTTCCCCACATAGGTTCTTTCTCCACGTGTCCTTGCTACACAGTGCCTTTTTGAGGGAGGAAAGTGTCAGTAGAGACTGTCCCAAGAAGCTGCCTCTGTCTTCAGGGACTCACAGTCTTATTGTCAGTGCTGCTCTACCCCTGAGCATGAAATAACATCTCTTTCTCTGTGATGTTTTCTCACTATTGCATCTTGTGGACCCTCAAGTTCTTTGTACAAAAGCTTGCAGAGGTCTCTGGCTGAGCTGGAACTTGCAGCCTTCACCCCAGCTTGAGCAGTGAAGCTGCTTTGGGTTTTGATCCAGGAGTGAAATGCTGAGATTTACCCCAGTTAAAAACAAGGTGGAGTCAATGCTTTTGGGGTGGTAAGTGTCAAAGGAGCTATTTTTGAACTTCTGAGAAAATGCAACAGCCATGGGAGAGTTACTTCCCTGAGGAAACATTCCCCCCAGCACAATACCCAGCCAGGACCCTGCTGTGTTACTGATTCCAGTCCTGGCTGCAGGGACTGGCACCATCCAGGCCCTTCTATGAACTGGTGCAAATTAGCAAGGATGTTTTTAAGGGGTGCTGCAGAACCCCCCTGCTGTGATGGTGGTAGCTTTTTCTTTCCCCCACACTTGTGTTTATGGCTGATTTGTGCCCATTCAGGCTGCCACATTGCAGTTTCCCCGGACACGAAGCATTTTGCTGTTGACTGGCTGGGAGTGGAAGTAACCAAAGCAACTCTTGGGATCATCGGGATGGGCAGCATTGGGTACAAAGTGGCTCAGAGAGCCAGAGCCTTCAACATGAACATCCTGTACCATAACAGAAACAGGAGGTAAGAACATCTGGTTTCTGGATGCAGTTATTCAGGGGGCAGTGATGGAAGCCACAGCTCTGCTCTGTGTCCCCAGCCCCCCTACGCACTATGCAGCCTGAGCCAGCGTGCCACCACTTCCTCACTTTGGCTCCCTGCTGCTCCCCTCAGGAAGCAGTTCCCACTCACATCCTGCCCTTGCTCTGCCCTGATTAGCTACAGGAAGTTTGGAACAAGGCCTGTGTAACCTTTTTGAAGATGTCCAGGCAAACCAGGCCTCGTGTCTTCATGGTGTCCCCTGTCCTGTCAGACTCTGCTTCAGGCTTCTGGCAGCATCCCTGGTCAGCCAGTCTCCTTAGCCTAGCCATGTCACTCATCATGCCTGCACCAATGACATAGGCCATAATTTCCCATAGCTTTGTAGTTTCCTTTCTTTCACTCTTCACTTCCTCTTCATTTCTTTTCAAGCACAAATCATAACTCACATATCAGGCAAGAAAAGATGCCACAGGGATTGGCATGGACACAGAAGAGAAGAGGGGGGTCTGATTGCATCCCCAACCTCCTATACCGGGTACCATCTCTTCATCATCTTTTCATACATCACTCCTTCAGTGTCCCACCTCTCCTCTAGCCCACATCCTTCCTGCCTCCCTTCCACCACCTGCACCTATCAGTGTCTTTTCCTTTAAAGTTGTCCTTAAACCTCCCAGTCTCAGCGCTGTTCTGATTGTTAAAGCCTGATTGATTGTTAAAGCCATTTAGAAATACTTGTGCCAGTTTGGGAGGGGTGTAATGTTTTTCCTTCAGAAGAAAGGAAGAGGAAGAGGCTGTTGGTGCCCAGTACTGTGAGAGGATGGAAGACTTGCTGCAGCAGTCTGACTTTGTTATGTTGGTTGTGAACCTGACTCCTCAGACTCACAAGCTGATTGGGAAAAAGGAGCTGGGTCTGATGAAACCCACAGCTACTCTGATAAACATCAGCCGAGGTAGGATGATCTGAAATCACTGTTTGTGGCTCCACACTGAAGGCTGTGTTTTGTCTGATTATGTTGACATTCACCTCTCCAGCCTCAGTCTGTGATTATCCCACTGTTGTTTGGGCCATGAAGTATCTGGTGGTCTACAAATGAGTGACTTATTGTGGACCATATGCTATGGAAATTAGGGATGCTCAGCAGATGTTCAGTTCTCTTCAGTCTTTTCCTAAAGACAGGGATTTTAGTGGAAGCAACTGAAAGGTTACTCATCAGTGAGGATGAATGGAGTACAAGGGAAAATATTAAGTAGCATTTGGAACAGCTGTGTAGAAAGGAAGCCTCAAATGGTATGACAGATCTGTTGGCACTGAACAAGCGTATTAAAAAGATGATAGTTTCACTAAACAAAGCAGAGATAAAAGAGTGGAAAGCCTTAAGAGATTAAATGATTTGTCTGTGATAATACATGAAGTGTCAAAATGAGGAAAAGACTGAAACTGGTCTCATGCCAAGAAAAGCCTTATGCAGTGGACCATAATTATCCTGTAATTAAAGGTTAATAAATAAAATCTTAGGTTTGTTTGGTTAACGGTTATTACAAAGGCATTCTACTTTCTGAAAAGATGACGATCCCGTAATTTTTCTCACTAGACTTTTGAGACCTTTTCCCCCCTCCCAAGCAAAAACGTGTTCATTAACTCATCATGACACCAAGATTTCATTTGAATGCAGGTGCAGTTATTGATCAAGATGCATTGGTAGAAGCTCTCCAGAAGAAGGTTATTAGGGCTGCAGCTCTGGATGTGACATACCCTGAGCCTCTGCCAAGGTAAAGAAACCTGTTCCCCATTCTATTCATCTGAGATATTTTAAGCTGTGTGCACAGTGCACTTGACTTTCTCACTGTCTAAGGGCAAAATCTCAGCCTGTCTCGCACAGTCATAAGTGAATGACAAAGGATTGGCCTTTCCCACATCTGTCTGTTCTTTGTCAGCCTGACTGACAGGCAGGGCAGTGAGACCAACAGAGAGAAGGAAGAAATGGTTAAGCTTTCTGCTGGTTCTGTGCTTGTGGCCCTTTTATCTCAACAGGCCACTGCTATTTCCTGAGGTTCCGTTTCTCACAACTAGCACAGGAGAGCAGCAGAGTAAGTTCCCCGTGTAATAACATTCTGTTCTGTTCTTACAGAGAACATCCCTTATTAAAATTAAATAACATCATCATAACCCCTCACATTGGAACTGCAACAACCCAGGCTATCCATATGATGGCAGAAGAAGCAATAGCAAATATGCTGGCTGTTCTCAATGGCCAGCCCATTCCAAGCGAAGTGTTTCCCAAATGACGTGTACCCGATGATACCACTAACTCTCATTCCTGTGGGGAGGCACTATTTCTCACGGTACCACTTTTAAACTAAAAAAACAAAAAGCAGCCTGTTCCTGCACTGCAAAACCATCATCTCGCTCAGCTTGATCCGTGCTGTTGCTTACAACTCTGAAAAACAAAGTGGAACTAATAAAAAGAGGTCGCTTTGGAGATTTCGACCGAGCGGTCGCCTTGTGTCTTCAGCCTGTTATTTCAGTGAGTGCCCCGTGAGATACCGGATTCGAATGTCACTGAATAACCCTTGTGTGTGGGTGGGAGCCAACTCACGGTGGGGGTGGGGAGAGGCTGGACCTGCCACACAAGGTCAGGACAGTGCTGGGGCAGCAGCAGCACTGCCGGACCCTGCCGTGCACCGGTTGCTTTGTGGTGGCAGCTGCTCCTGTGGACCCGCTCTTTGCGCTGGGCGTTTTCGATGCCTAAAGGTTTGGTGTGTGTTTGGTAGATCCTTAGGGTTTCTTGCTCACGTGCTAAGCGGTGTTGGAAGGTACTGAAGTTATTTTCTCGCGTGTTCTTAAGCTTTCTGAAGGTCATGGTGTTTTGCAGAGACACCTGCAAGGTGACTTGAAGACAAAACAAAAGGAAGAGCCCAGAGTCCTTGGAGCTGCTCCAGGGGGGCAAAGCGTAGGACCCTTGTGGGTGGGACACTGAGGGAAAGGGGAATCATGATGGGTTATAGATATCTTATATGTTAATTATTGGAGGATTATAAAAACTGTAACATCACTTGGGGGAGGGTTCATTCTGTCTTGGAAAGGTGTGTGCCTCTGTGGGTGCTCCCAAAAAAGGCATTTATCTATCTTTCTCCATTAATGTTTCTCTGAGTGTCTATTTTCCAGGATTTCAGGCATCATTTTGGTGAAATATTTCTGCCTTGGTCATATGCTATCCCTGTAAAACCTTAAAACCTTTTGCCAAAATGTTTATTTTCTCACCAAGTTAAAGGAAATTCTCTTAGAGAAAGCGTGGCATTGTTTTTTCTGTACATGAATTCGAGGTAATAATGAACTGAAGGCTTTTTAAAAGTTCGGTTCTTTTGAAGCCTTAAATAAAAGTAATGTTCCCAGTTAAGCGTGAGGCTTTGAACTTCTGCTCCCCGTACTTGCTGCTACTCAATGATAAGCAAGTGCACCATAACACTCTCAAATCTATTAAAGATGAAGGAGCATTAATTCCCTACAGAAATTTAACTGTATCCTGGCACAGGATTTTCAGCCAATATTATGATATTCTATTTTTATACCAAAACACTGAAGAAATGTCCTTTGAAGTGCTTGTAGAAAGAGCTCTGCCTAATCTACATGTTGAAGCTACACCAATCTTTGAAAAAGTATCTTTGATTTTCCTGAGGTGATCCTTTGAAAAACAAAGTGAGTTCCAAGGGATTTAATTCCTCCATGCAGGCAAAAAATGATGCTTTTATTTTGACTGGCCATGAAACAATGGTAGAGCTACCACTGGAATCACATGGCTGAGGGCACAACCTAAAGCAAAATAAGGGCTCAGTCCCAACCTGCAGAACAAGGCCAGGCTTTTCTCTTACACTCTCTTTCCTGTCATCAAGCAAAAAAGTCAGAAAAGTCAGTAAAGTCCTTGTCACCTCCATAGTGAGGAAGCCTTTCAATTATTTTGCAGTGGTCAGGCTTCTTGAATGAATGGTAAAATGAAGTTTTAGCACAGGAAGTTTAGACAGGACAAGAATTTTAGACATTCAGAGGCAAATAGTGAAATACTACTAACAAGGCAACAGAAAATACTGCTATAGGGATTTCCAAGATCTTCAGACCTTGAACACTCTCCCCACAGTTCTTCCCAAAATTGTTAATATAAAATCAAAGGCAGCTATAAATAGTCCATTAAAAAAACCCTCAAAAACTAAAACCAGTAAACAAAAAATCCCCAAGGCAACTGTCAATTTACAGACCCTCTGGGAACCAAACCAGATGGTCAGTGACTCCTGAAAAAAAACAACCAAACCAACTAGTTTAGAATGTGTAAGTCCTTCTTGGAAAAAAACTTGCCTAAGCATCTATTATTTTGTTAACTTACAATAGGCTCGGGAGAAGGCACTGCAGTCATTTCAGGGCAGAAGGCTGCACAAATCTCTGCAAGGAGGCATTTAAAAATTAACCTGGTAACTCAAAGTTCATGATGAAACTGTGAAATTTATTTTCTTTACCTAGATTTGGTCCAACATTTTTCTGAACTACTTAGACAAGGTCATTTGTGATTTCAGGGTAGCAAAGGAGATTTATTGCGCCAGACTGTTGATGGTCTGAAACTAAGTAATTAATGAGAAGGAATTGTTGTGTTTTGAGCATGGTGGCAGTAATAGGAAATCTTGGAGACCGTGGAGGACAGAACTTGTTCAGTCCTGATTGTGTGAATATCTCTGTGTGTGTGTGCATGTCCACCTGTGTATAATTGGTAGCATATTTGAAAGAGCTGCTTTCTTGCCTTGGTTTGCTTACTTTCCTATCTAAATATGTGGCTTTATTGGATCTCTTGTCATAGATGTCATGAAACAGGACATCCTTTAAAAAGTCTGGAAATAGTTGTATGCCTTTATTCTGATGATTTGTGTCCTCCTTTTTAGTGCAGATCATGGAAGGAGAACTGCCTGGGCTTTTGGTAAATGAAATTGGTGGCATACATGGGATACTGCACAGCCACGTGCCATTCCTGAAGAAACATTTCTGCCTCATCACCATGAAGGAATTCCTTGCAAACAGACAGCATTTAAGTAAAAAGGTTCAAGCAATCTACCTGTGGTGGCACAAGCCAGTCATCGACCAAGAGCTCCTCCAGAGCCTCCCAAACTTGAAAGTGATTGCGAATTCAGGAGTGGGGATGGATCACCTGGATCTGAAACTCATAGCCAGCTTTGGTGTGAAGATGGCCAATGCCCCTCGTGCTGTGTCCAGCAGCACAGCAGATGCTGCAATGGCTTTGCTGCTGGCGTCTGCCAGGAGGCTGGTGGAAGGTAACATCCCAATTCTTTTGTGTCTTCTAAAAGTCATACAAGATTTGCCTGCCACTGACTTTTCTTAGAGTTCTCTGTAGTGCAATGTGGAAATCTAAAAATATGTTGCCTTTGGCAAATAGAACAATAGGTATTTTCACATATTTTATGTGTAATAAATATGCTTAAAATTGTTACACTACACACAGACACAACTATATTTCAACCAGGTATAAATAAAATCATACAAACTTAGTTTTCACAGGGTTGAAAATACTTGAACAGAATCTAATCACATTTAATTCAAATACAAATTCTTTCTTTATGGACCAAGTGTTCCTAGAAACCGGAACTAGTCTTTAAAATAAATACGGCTGTAAATTTAGTTTAACAGTTTCAAGTAAGCAACACACTGAAGTGCTCTTTCTACATCCAAAAACTTTAAATTTTGCTACCTCCCTCAGCAGTGCATTTTCAGTGACTGACATAAGATGTGCTTTTCAGTGTGAAAGTGTTACAATGCTATGACCAAAAGATCCGAGGATTGCTGCAGTCACAGCCTGGCACAAGAAATTAGGGTGTGGGAGGCAACAGTGGAGCAGAACAAGAGTGTATGGAATCATGGAACATCCTGAGTTGGAAGTGGCCCACAAGGCTGGCAGAAGTGTGGGCATATTCTTGGGGACTGAAAGGGATTGGTGCAGAATTGGGACGTTTCAGAGGCGTTAGAGAGTAACAAAGCAGCCTACTCCTGTTTCTGCTTATAACACCCTTTCTGGTTTCTTCAACAATTTGTTCTTGCTGTTTCCCCAAACAGGCCTACCCTTGGCTTGGTTAGGATGCCTCCTGCTTCAGGAAAAGATTCTCCAGGTTTATCCTATTAAATTTATCTGACTTTGACTTGCCACCTGTACCACAGGATTCACAGAAACTCAAAGGAGAACAGATTAAAAGGGAGATTAATTTCTTGTTTGTAGATACATAGCCTATCCCTGGTGACATTTCTGATAGCTCTGCCCTCACATTACTTGAGTTTTTTTTCTGAGTCTTTTTTTATATACTTTCACAATATTCTGTTTATGTTTTAAAAAAGCTGGTAATATCAGAAGACTGGAATATCAAAGCTTGTCACCTTCCTATCAGACTAATAAGTGCTGGCTCTGTGGATATAACTGTGTTCTGTGCGTTGTAAAAAATTGTGCAGGTTTAGCAGATAATTATGGATATTACCACAGTGATTTTTAAAGCAGTTGCACTTTTCTATCTGGGGAGAGTGGCAGATGTGAACAGGAAAGCTCTTCTTATTCTAAATAAGCAAACCAAATATGTTGCTCTCCACATGACATTTCCAAACTCTGCACTGTTACTGGCAATAATTATTTTGATTGTTAATGAAAAACAGGGCAATATTTTAGTAAGTCTAAAACAGTAAAAGGATTGTTGGGAGAAATGACATCAAAAGGCATTTTGTAGTATGGTGAGAATAATGGGAATGTCATATATACCTGTAGCAGAGAAAGATGACGTATTAGGGAGTTACCTGTGACGAAATCATGCGTTTGTAACCATTAGAAATGTGCTGTAGTACCACAACAAGTTCAGGCTCTTTTGCCTTGTTCCTCTGCATTGGACTCCATTCAGTTCTCATATTTGAGTGTTTTTCTTGCAGTCCATCACATTGCAGTTTCTCCAGCTGTGGATTACTGTGAAGCTGATATTCTGGGAGTTAAAGTTACTGGAGCTACTCTGGGGATCATTGGCATGGGCAGGATTGGATATAAGATTGCTCTGAGAGCCAAAGCATTTGGAATGAACATTTTGTACCACAACAGGACACGGAGGTAAAGATATGCCTTAACCTTAATTGCAGCAGAAACTCTCTTCCAGATAGTATTTTCTTTTCAAGGAGTTATGTCAGAAATATAGCAAGACATTAAGAAATAGGGCCAAGATTAAAACAAAACAAACAAACAAAAGAATGCTTGCTTTAAATCAGTCCTGTAAAGTGTTACTTGGTGATGAAACACTCGGAAACTAAATTTATATTTTATATTAGAAATTTCAAGGTTTCCTGAAGATGTGAGCAGAAAAATGGAAATCAAGCTTATACTTTTTTTTTTTTTAATTCATATCATATTATAATGACACATAACTCTACTTTTTGTTTATTTTTGCCTCGTATTTTGAGGGGGTCTTATTGAAACTCAGGTCTGGACAACTAAGAAACATATACTTGGCACAATGTGATTGAGAGCTGTTCTTGAGAAAGCCTTGTTTCTCCTCAAGCCGGCAGCAATTTTAGCAAGTATTTAACCTTATTCCACCTTTTATTTCTAGCCCCTCCTAACTGGTGTATCTGGGAATCTTATCCCTGTTAGACATTCAGCACAGGGGTTCCTCACTGTAAAAGTGAGCAAGATCCCCACATGCAGCTTTGAGGCCCTTGCAATCAGGCAAGGTGCAGACAGCGAGCAGAACAGGTATTTACTGCTATAAACCATGACCTACCCTGAGAGAACTTTACTCTTCTCTGGCTGAAAGGAGAAGCTGCAGTGTTAGGACATCTGGCTTTCAGTGATTTTCTTCATACACAGACTGCAGAAGGAGGGTCACTTCTCTAGTTAGCCCTAGGCAAATCATAAGGGTGTATGAGGCCAAACATTTTTAACCTTGCTTGCCTTTCCTGTTACTTCACAAAAACAGCTGAGCAAACTCCCATTAAAAAAAGTACTAGTGGACACACTCCTTAAGATATTTCAAAATTTCTTCATAAACCACAAAAAAAAAAACCATTAAAAAGGCACAAATCCTTTTATTCTTTTCCCCCCCGACCCCATGCATCATCACTAACTCCCTCTGTTTAATATTTTTCAGTCTGTAAAGTAATATTTATGTAAGAGTGCTGTGATGAATGATCAATGCACAGTGCAACAGACATTAAAAGTCTACTTATTTTAAAGTACACTTATACTTCAAGCTAGTATGTTGAATCAAGATGCACTCTGCATGCTACAAAATTAGCTGTAGTTCCAGTCTGTTCCTTTCCTATTTATTCTCTGATCGTTGACCTGAACACTGAAAGACAACGATGAAGTGCATGTGTTAAGAGACACATGGTCCAAAGTTACACTGAAGTTATTTCCTTAGTGTGACCTCTTTATTTCTAGGTTAGGGAGGAGGTAACTCAAAGCCCTTCTCTTGCAATCAGGAGCAGAAAATTGTGCACAGGTTCTCCCTATCATTGCTTCTTTAGTTCCCAAAGTTCAGGCAGCTGAATTGACAAAGAACGGGAGAAACAGCAAGTATTCCTTTTGATTGTGAAAAATTAAAAATCTCCCTCTACTTTGGTAGTTTTTTTCTGCCGAACACTTAACTGTGTAAAAGCCCTGGGGCATCCAGGAGACTCGCAAAGAGCTGCCTTGCTGATTTCACTCCTGAAAAAATGACCGGCTGACTGAGGGTGCCGACAGGATGAGGACCATCAGCATGCTCAGAGCTCAGGAGCACCTCTGCTCTGGTTTGAGCAATGACTGCTTCCTGCACCTCCCACACAGGGGATTCTGGAGAATGGACCGTGTGCTGCCATCTGCTCCAGTGCTTAGCCTTGGTTCATTTGCAGACTTCATAAGAAGCCCCTGGATCCTGCAGTGCAGTGACTGAGAGGCAGGCAGGCAATCCATCCCCCGCTGCAGGGCTTGTAGCCTTTCAGAAGGGTCTGAACATTCAGCCGAGACTAAACTCACCTTTATTTGCCACCTGCTTGCTACACGGATGTGATAATCAGATCCTTTAGTTTGTGTACTGGTGACACCACTGAAGAAAATACTTTCAAGACTGATGCCCTGAACTTCTTCTCCCCCTAGGAAAGCTCAAGAGGAGCAGGCTGTCGGCGCCACTTACTGCGAAAAGATAGACACCTTACTGCAGCAGGCAGATTTCGTGGTGGTGGTGGTGAGCCTGACGCCTGAGACACGCCACCTGATTGGGAAGAGAGAGCTGGAGCTGATGAAACCCACGGCTACTCTCGTTAACATCAGCAGAGGTAGCACAGCTGACTGGCCAGCTGCTGCTGCGTTATAGCATCACAGGGTGTTATAGCATCCTCTGCATGGATGAGGCATGGCAAAAATTCCTCTCTCTCCCCTTCCCTTCTCTTTTCACTCTGAGCTCGTCACCTGCGAGTTGCACTCAGGGACACTGTTACTCCAACCCAGGTGCAGTGGTTGACCAGGAGGCGCTGGCGGCGGCTCTGCGGGCGGGCGTTCTCGGCGCCGCGGCTTTGGATGTCACCTGGCCAGAACCACTGCCCAGGTTGCTGTCTCTGCTTGTTTCTTGGGAAGGATGGGTGAGCCCTGCTGAGGCTTGGAGGCGTCCCTGAGCAGGCAGGGACCTGGCCGAGGAGGCTGGCCCTCTCCCACGAGTGGGGGTTTGGGTAAAAGTGCCAGAATAAGAGTGGATGCAGCCCAGATGTTGGGGCTGATGACAGGCTCAGATGCCAGGAAACAGCAGGAGGCAGGGAGTGCTTTAGACCACCCCTGTGGAATCACCCTGTGAAGCTGCAGCAGTGCTTCACTTGCAAATTGCTTTATTAGAAGGTGCAGTTTGCCACCAATGGGTGAAAGCTGCTTGAGCCATCTCTTCTGAGACCTGCTGTCCTTCCCCACGGGCTTCCTTCCACAATACAAGGCTGAAGTGCTGCAGAGCTCTTGGGCCCAGAGGTTTCTCAGCTTCTGTAAAAAGACACCTCTACCAGGATGGTGTCTCTTGGAGTTAATGCAGTGCTGGGTGCATTCTGGGTTCATGGGGAGTTTAGTCAGGTTATGCCTGTGTGGGAATGTGTAACTACAGCTCAGACCATTGTGTAGGGTGAATGTGTCAGGAGGGCTTAATTCTCTCTTCTCACAGAGTTCAGATTGCTGCCTAATGGCAAAAATCTGTTTCTGGAGAAAAGAGCACAGTATAAACTCCTAACATGTCCTTTTATGGTCCAAAATTACTTCAACACTGGTGATCAGGTTCTGTGGGTCTAAGTGAGACTTGTAAAATTATATCAAATTAACTTTAAATACAGTGCAAAGGCTAAAATAGGAGTCCTCTTTATTTGGATGAACAACAGTAGGTAATTTAACTCTTTTTTCTTTTCTTCCAGAGATCATCCCTTGTTAAAATTAAAGAATGTCCTTATAACACCTCACCTGGGCATTAAAACAGACAAGGCCACTTACATGATAACTGAGGAGGCAGTTGAGAACATACTTGCAGCTCTGAATGGTCTCCCCATGCCCAGTGAAGTGCTTCCTAGCTGATGTACAAAGGGATAATGCATCTCTCTTTTTATTCTTTTCTTTCCCCCCATCAGCCCTAGAGGTTTTTATTCTTATGTTTTCCGCATTAAGACAAACCTATTCCAAGTGGGCACTGAAAGCTCTGACTTGGTCTCACTTGTCATTGAAAAACAGCTTTTACATCTTAATTTTCTTGCAAATTGGAGGAATACACTTCTTTTCCCTTCCAAACCTGCAGGCTTTTAGTGGCTCTAGGAAAACAACTTCTGATTGCCAGTGTGCTTCTTGCTAGGCTCCCTAGTCCTAAAGAAAATGTGTTTAGATTACATAATCCACTCTGTTCCCCATCTATTAGCCATCTAAAACATCAAAGTAAGCTACCTGGACAGAAATGCTATTAACTTTCCATATGGAAGTCTCCATTTAAAAGAGTTCCTGAGACACAAAATGCTGAGTCAGTCTTCAGAAACAGACCCGAATCACTTAAAGCAGACAGTTAAAGCAGACTGGACTTTAGAAGACAATTCAAAGTACTGTTACTAAGGAAAATTATTCTTCAAGATGAACATGCTACTTTGTAATGCCAAACTTACATGCTGTCTTACCCTCTGGATCTTCAACTTCACTCAAATGTGTGGAAGAACACTTGGAGCCCTCTAAACCTTCAGCACCATTCTGTACATTAGTGGAAACACAAAGGTCTGTAAAAATACACAGAGCATTAAATCCAAATCTACACATTTTCCTTTGCATCACTACTTCTAGACATCTGCAAGAATAATTGTATTTGAAACAACATATAACAGAGTTTTGCTACAATAAAGAGAAAAAAAATAGACCTTTTTTTTTTGTTACTGCTATTATAAAAAATATCAAAATCCCATGGCTTTTCTCCACCAAAAATAGCACCTATATTAATCATTCAGATTCCACAGGGAAAAAAATCTCTTTAAATAGAAGAATTTAATTCCACCTCACTAAATCTTGGTAGGAAACAGTTTGCTGTCCTCTCAGTTGTGTTTATGTACTTTCTGTTGTCTAATACAAGTCCAAGAGACAAATAAACCAATCCACAACTCAAAGTGGCAGTGCTATGCCTTTTATCATGTAGCATGACTTTATGAATAGTATGATTATTTAATCTATCAGTAGAATTTATAGCAAAGTAGCCATTTAAGTGCAGCTAGGATTTTGCCTGGAATCTCCTGCTCCTTAGAGCCATTTCCACTGGCCTTGCCTTGCAGGTGGGTGTCACAGGTACTTACCAAAAGACACTTCCTTCCACCAATTTAATACATGATGATGTTGCCAGCTCTGGCAGGTCAGGGACACAAGACGTTGCAGCTTTTCAGGAGCAGGGAGTTGGCTGTCATGAATTTCAACACTGCCCCAGGTGCCTTCCTTTTCTCTTAGCTACAGGTGCCCAGTATGCCTTTCGTTGTCACCTGTATGACCTCGAAAAAATAAGTTTATTCTTTCAAAATAAAAGGCAAAGCAATAAATCAGAGAGCTTGGAGGGAAAGTTCTGATAAACTAATATAGCAAAGAGAAAAAAAAAAAACCATTTTATTAGATTAACGTCATAAAACTGGAAAAACAACCTGCAATTTTGCACATGCAAGCTTTTCTCCAGCTGTGAAGCAGCAAACAAAATCAGATACAGTGCTTCATTTCACTTCTATGTTCTTGAATTTTCTTGGAGTTTTACTGCTATTTCTGTGGGTCTTTCAAGAATCTTGGCTGGTTAGTTTCAGAAGTGCTCCCAAGCCAGTGGGGTGCTTTAGACAGGAAGACACAGCGCCAGACAACAGGATGCCTGTCAGTCACTGGAGTGATGGGTTGACTCACACAATACAGTCTCATGATTACTAAAAATGGATCAAAAAATTCAGTGGCTACACGAGTGATGAGATGATCCATTATAGTTCACTCTGTTGATTCAGATTTTTTTAAACCTTTTGATGGGCAAAAAGTACATGATCTGGAATAAAGTGCTCCTACAGTAATTTACTGGGAAAGCTGGCCTTACCTACAGCAAACTGACAGGCTAGTGTTAACACTTTATAGTCAGTGAAAACAAATGCACCTCTTGGTTTGGACTTGGCTGAAAGAACAAGCTCATGAATAGAGATTTCCTGTACATAGATTTGTCCTACAAATCCTGATCACATGTAATACTGCCACATAACACATAATGTAGACATAGGAAATGTATGTTCTCAGTCAGTTTCATGCTTAAGCTAGCCTGTACAACCCAGCTGGGAAATGTATACATTACATTACACAAAGGGCTTATAGGGTAATGGAATACTTCAAAAGCCTAGTCCTAAGAAATGGTTATTATGCAAGAACCTTGTTAACGCTGCAGGCATCAGCTCGCCCTGCAGGATTACACGGACACCAAATTTAATGATGGGGATAAAGTTCACAGACTATGCAATACTTCTCTCTGCACAGCCACAGACCCATTTCAGAGTGCTTTGTACAATGCTGGTATAACAGATCCCCTTCTCTTACAGAAAACTAATAGCACACAGCAACACAATGTAATTTAGCTTAACACACTCCATGGAGGTCTGCAAGGTTCTCTACAAATTAAATCTACTTAGAAGATGATCATGCACTGGTGCAACTGACTTCTTCTGTCACACATGTTATAGAGATACATCTCCTATAGAGATGAATCAGCTCCTGAACCACAGCTTTAAAATTAGATGTTCAAGTTGCACAAAAAGATCTTGGAGCCATCTGCTTCTCTCCACATCTAACCACATAACACACCCATTTTCTTCACATTTTATAGCTATTTCCAGGAATTTTTTTTTCCTCCTCTGACAAGTTGTTCCTTCATTTTACTCATTCACATTTGTTGATTTGATATACAAAGGAAAAAACTCCGGTTGTTGTGCTTCTCACCTTTTTTTTTTTTTACCTTCAGGACTAAAATGTGTTGGTAGGCCTCCTTTCTCAATTCATAGGGAGAATAATAACTTGTGTCTTCGAGAGGGACTTTACAATGGTCCTTTGATCTTAGGTAACAGTGAGCAGCAAGTTAAAAGGTCACCCATTACATCTTATCGACAAAGCAGTTTGAAAGTGTTGGATGTGAAACAGGTAATGTGTAAGCATTTTATAGTTTGTTGGGTTTTTTTAAGGAAGAAAATTCAAGTAGACTGAACTGAGAATCCAGTTAATATGCTGTAACTCCAGCTTTCTAGTTAATGAAATTTTGCTTTAAGGTTTAACTCTCTGAACTTGAAATTCATGTAAGCAAATGATACTCAAAAATCATCACCAGGAAAACAGTATATGGTTTTGTATAATTGTTATGAGATGTTATTATATTTTATCTCGTCCTTGGTAATTTTATAGAGGATTTGGTGGTGTGCCCAGGCCCCTGAGGGGCTCTCACCACAGAAGCCAGGGACCCTCTCCAGTGGCTGCTGACCACCTGCACAGCGAGGGGCATCACTTCAACACAGCCCCAGTGAACTGAGCACTGAGGCTGTACTTCCCAGCCTCCATCCCTGGGCGTGGAGGTGGACAGAGGTCATTCTGCCCCTCTGCTCTTGCAAGACCCCAGCTGGAGTGCTGTGTCCAGATCCGAGGTCCCCAGACTGTGTTCCTCCTGTTGGAGCAAGTCCAGAGAAGGGACACCAAGGGACCAGAGGTCTGGAGCGTCTCTCCTGTGAGGAAAGGCTGAGACAGCTGGGGTTGTTCAGCCTGGAAAAGAAGGCTCCAGGGTAACCTCCTATCAGCCTTCCAGTACCTAAAAGGGGCCTGCAAGAGAGCTGGAGAGAGACTTTTTACAAGAGCCTATACTGACAGAAAAAGGGGGAATGACTTTAACCTGAAGGAGGGTAGATTTAGTTTCAATATTAGGAAGGAATTCTTTACTCAGAGGGTGGTGAAGCATTAGAACAGGTTACCCAGAAAGGTTGAGGGACATCCCTCAAAGTGCTCAGGGCCAGGTGGGATGAAACTTGGAGCAACCTGGTTTAGTGAAAGCCATCCCTATCCACAGCTGGAGGGTTGGAACTAGATGATCATCCTTAGGTTTTCTTCCAGCCCAAACCATTCTATGATATGATCTACAGTGCGAGTAACCTTGTTAGGAAAATCTTCACGCATTTCTCACCTGGTACAGGCGCAGGACTGCCTGCAGCCAGGACAGCAGCTGCAGTGACTGAGGAGGGAGGGGTTCTGCCTCTGGCCCCGGTCGGTGCGGGCAGTCCCGGCCGGTCCCGCTCCGCCCCCGCCGTCCGGGCGCGGCGGCGAGCGGGGTAAGTGAGAGCTGCGGGAGGGACCCCCGGCACGGCACGGCACGGCACGGCACGGCTCGGCTCGGCTCGGCTCCTTTGGGGGCACACTCTGCCGGGGCTGCGGGGCTGGACCGGCCCTGGGCAGGGAATGCTCCCTGGGAGGCCGGGGGAGGAGCGGGAGCGGTGCAGGAGCGCCTGTCGGGACACTCGGCGTGCGGAGCTCCCGTCTTTAGCCTGAGGTCACAGGCTTGGCTTTCTTTCCGGGCTCGGCAGGGCGAAGATTTGTCGGGACGCTGAAGGAGACCGGGAAAAAAAAAAAAAAAGAGAAAGGGTAAACTCATATTCTGAAAGTAAGTCGGTAATTCCAAAGTTCACAGTTGAAAAATTGTGGCTCTGTTAAGGTTAAACGAGATTTTTCCTGAGATAGTCTCATCAGTGCTAATTATTTAACATAGTTGCAGAAGTGGCAATCAAAGGCAGAACTTGGGGGCTAAAAGATACCCTTCCACTCACACAGCCCCTTTCTTAAAGGATGAGGACTTTGGGCTTTAAATATGGAATGTTGGACAGTAATATTGTCTGGTAGCTCATTTGCCTAAGTGTTAGCATACTTGGTGTGCCAGAAACAGTGTTTTCTTGTGTTATTAACAGGATTATATAGAAATTGAACATCCTTCTGAATAACACAGTAAGAACCAACAAAAGTCCTGCACGTGGGAGTGGTTATCTTTAGCCAGCTGTTTCATCAAGGCGGGGGGGAAACAGCATGTAATGGAGCCACTCAATTCCTGTTTTTTATTTAGAAAAAAAAAGGTATAATGGATCACTTAAGACCATGTCCTTTTGTTCTCTGCTTTTGTAGAGCATGGAGAGTCAGGAACTGCCTTATGTGCTAATTGACTCTATAGGAGGGATGCGTGGGGTATATGAAGACCACATTGAATTTCTGCAGAAACATTTTCGTCTCATCACCATGAAAGAATACCTTGAAAATAAGGCATTTTTCAGCGAAAAGATCAGAGCTATCTATATGTGGTATCACAAACCAGTTGTTGACGAAGAGCTGCTCCAGAGCTTGCCTAACTTGAGCGTAGTTGCAAGTTCTGGAGTGGGAGTAGATCACTTGGACCTGAACCTCATCTCCAGCTACGGTGTGAAAGTGTCCAACACTCCATTTGTTGTTTCCACTGACACTGCAGACCTGGGGATTGCTTTGATGCTGGCATCTGCCAGGAGGCTCGTGGAAGGTAATAACTGAAATGGGTTTAGTCTTTTTATGGAAAAGGTGGCTTCAAAACATGCAGAAAGCATGTGCTGATGCAAAGGTCAGCTTAAAAGTAGAAACATGGAAAATACAGGACATGGAAAAAGTTGTCTTTCTTGTTGACAATAATTTGCATACCGTTTCCAAAAAGGCATATCAGCAAAGTAGGTGTGTTCCTTCTTCAAACAGCCCTAAATTCAGGCTTGTTCTCCCTCAGCCCCGCCTTGCTTTTCAAGTTACAAGGAGGCTTGAAACCTGTCTATGTGAAGCTGCCATGTACCTGAGTCATTAGGAACAGGCCGTCCAGAAATCTGTCCACCACACTCTGTGTTTCTTTTCCCTGCCAACCTTGGTGCAGCTGGCAATTGGGTGGCCTTCCTGAAAGTCTTGATGACACCACAAGTGATCCATCTGTTGGTTGTACCATACAGTGTTGGTGACATCCATGGCCCTTGCCTGCCAAAGAGAGGCTGGACATGTTAGTATCCTAAGCAGGAAATCAGCTCAGTCATGTGTACAGTGCAGCATTATTCACTTCTTGTCCACATGATGACATTGTTGCTGCTTCTGTGCTTCTGCCTTGTCCTACAAGAAAAAGTGGGGGGAATGTAACCAGATGCTGGAACATCCTTGAAATGACGTTTCCTTCTTTTCCTCCTCCAAGGCTATGAGATGGCAACCTCCCCTGACACAGAGTATTTCCCTGCTGACTGGCTGGGGGATGAGGTTTCTGGAGCCACCCTGGGGATCGTGGGAATGGGCACCATTGGTTACAAAATAGCTGAAAGAGCCAAAGCCTTTGAAATGAAGATTTTGTACCACAACAGGAGTCAGAGGTAAAGCTGGTTGCATCTCCGTGGCAACTGTTTTTCTATTGTTTTTCAACGTTTTTGCACCTTTCACTGTGCTTTGTCTTTTCATCGTGCTCTTTATTTTTGGTGGCAAAGTTGTTGTTTCAGGACGCTTGTTTCAGCATGGTCATTAATTTCCCAGTTCATGCAGAAACAAAGTTAGTAAGGAAGGGGAGAGATACATCTCACTGAGTCTCCCTGATCCTTCCGGCCACACTGGTGGCATTGCAATAAACTGAGGAAGGGAGAAAACTGTCTGGGAGGAGAAAACTCCCATGAATTAGGTGAGGCAGGGATTCAGGCAGAGACACCTCACCTTTCCAGAGCCAGATAAAACACAATAAAGAGCCAGACTTGCCAGTCTGTTTGCTGTCTTCTAGATGAGGTCTCTGTGTCCTCTTTCCCTGTGCTCCTATCAGGCCCATCCCATCCTATGATTTCATGGCAATCTGATGAGAGCCAGGCAGTACATGCCCCAGCCTTGTCCTGATTGAGATCAAACACACCAGCAGGTCCTGCAGCTGTGGTTCCAGTGAATCAGCACTGATGCATGGAGCAATCAGGCTGCTGCTGACAGAGATCCCTGAGGATTTAACCCCTCCTCCATCTTGTGGGTTTCCTCAGTAATTTTCACACAAGTTACTTTTCCCAGGGAAGGCAATTCATGTCGAACGTCAGTCTTGATGTTGGGTTGGAAAAGAACCCCAAGAACCCTTGTCACAACCAGAAGCCGTGATATAAATGCATTTATTTTATGCATTCACATGACATCATTTCCATGCCCTACAGGTGCAGCACTGCACATTTGCCCGCCGTTCACCTGCCATCCTGAGAAAGGGCTTAACAACCCACCTGTGTCCACTGGGTTTCAGTCAGATAACCAGCCAGCTGCTCTGCACTACAGAGCGAGGAACACAACTAAGAAACCTCTCCTCCGGCGGCCATTCGATCTCTTTCTCGTTTCTTGCTACCATAGTTTGATTTTGGCTTTTCCCCCCTCAGAAAAAAGGAAGAAGAGGGTGCTGTCGGGGCCGTTTACTGCGAGCAGGTGGACGATTTGCTGCGTCAGTCGGATTTTGTGATGCTGGCTGTGAACCTCACCCCCCAGACACGCGGGCTGATCGGGAGGAGAGAGCTGGGGCTGATGAAACCCACGGCCACCCTCATTAACATCAGCAGGGGTAGGTGAGCTCCGGCGCTGATAAAACTGCATAGGGGGGTTTCCTGGCACGACAGAGTCCTGTGGGGGGAAAAAAACCAACAAACAACTTTAACAGGATGGAATACGAAAATAAACACACCCCTCTTACTGCAACCCCAGGTCTGGTCGTGGATCAGGACGCCTTGGTGGAAGCCCTTCAGAAGAAGATTATCAAGGCAGCTGCTCTGGATGTGACATACCCCGAGCCTTTGCCAAGGTAAGACGTGCATTATTTTTTTTTTTTATATTCCTAATTATTACTTTAAATAGCTCCCTGGCCTCCTGCAGGTGATGGAGCTGATGATGGGCGTGCTGTGAGTGACTCGCTCGGCTTTTCTTGTCCTCCCGCAGGGACCACCCTCTGCTGAGGCTGAGGAATGTCATAGTGACCCCTCACATCGGCAGTGCCACCAGGCAGACCCGCCGCCTGATGATGGAGGAGATGGCCGAGAGCATCCGGGCCGGCCTGGCGGGGCTCCCCGTCCCTCGCCGGGTGTTGCCCTAGAGAAAGGGCTCCTGCTCGGTGCCAGCCGCCCTGCTGTGCCGAAACGGCGTGCGGATAAAATACATAGCGCTCCCTCCGTGCGCTCAAAGAGCCGGCTCTGTGTGCAAGGCCTGGAGTGTTTTGTCGGCCTTCCCTGAGGGGGCGGGCGGGNTGATGCTGCGGAAAATGCTCCGCAGGAACAAGTAGGTGCGGGGGCCGTGAGGGGGCTGTGATGAGGGGGCTGTGGGTGCCGCCCCGCCGGTGCCGGTGCCTCAGCCCGGGTGGGGCCCAGGAGGCCGCGCTGGCTGTGCCGCAGTGTGAGGGAGCAGGGCACACCGTGAGGCCGCCCCCCCTCGAATCCTGGGCCCGCAGTGCAGCACAGACACTGGAGCGGGCCCTGCGAAGGGCAGAGGCACGGGTGAGGATCCGGAGCCGGGGGGGCTGGGGGAGGCCTTGCTGCCCTGAACAGCTCCCTGAAGGGAGCGTGTAGCCGGGGGGGGGGTCGGCCTCTCCTCTCGGGTCACCAGCAGCGGGCCGCAAGCTGCACTGAGAGATTAGATTGAATATTACTAAAAACGCCTTCGCTGGAAGGGAAGAAAGGGCAAGCAGGGGAAGAGGGTCCTCGGGGAAGCGTCTGAATCGCCGTCCCTGGATGTGTTGGGAGGCCGTGCGGGTGTGGGGCTTGGGGGTGCGCTTAGCAGTGCCTTAGAGGTATTTCCAGCCTTAATGGTTCTCTAAGAGAAACCTTAGAGCTGTTCTTTCCCCCTCCTCGCCCCGCTGTCTGCGAGCGGCTTCAGCTGTGGATGGAAGGTGTTGCTCCTGCATCCCAGCTGCGGGGAGATGCGCTCCTGTGCAGGAAAGCCTGGGTGTTGCTGTGTGCCTGCAGGCAGGTGGCATTTTAATTGCGCTGGGAATCTCTTGTTTCCCTGAGCTGCCGAAAGGTAAAGCTGATTTCCTCTCCTTTTTCCGAAAGAAAGAAGTTTTGGTATGACAGCCCTACCCTGGGATCTAAAATGGTAAGTGCAAGCTCTTAAGGCACTGTGTTCCGTGAGGAAAAAACTTGTGCTTCTGACATTGATTCCGACCTCGGGAAAAGCATCTTCTGATGGAGAAATAGCAGAATTTGGTGAGCAAACACCGGGGCTCCAGTCTCACTGACACGCCAGGACTGCCATTCAGAGAAGCCCTTTGGCTCCCCGTGGCTGTTTCCCCTTCTGTACTGAACTTTAATCCATGCCAACATGAGTGGTCTCTTGTGCTCTCTTGAGTGCATAGCAGAGAACTGATCCAGACTGAAACTTCCACAAGCTTAGTTTAGTGGGGAAAAAAAAAAATATTTATGTTTCTTTTTCAAACAAGCAATGCTTTTCAGTCAATGCATGCTGTATTTTAGAAAACAGATTTATTGACCTGTGTATCTTGCTACAAAACAGTAAAGAAACTTAAGAAACTTTGACTGTAAGACACGAAGGCCAAATATTTTGTGGACAGAAATATTCTTTATTGAAACACTTGATACACAGAGCCTATATAAAGTCATCACAGCTTCAATAATGACATTTTAAGAGCATACTTAGCAGAGTGCACAGAACTGTGTACAGTTGACTAATACACGTGTATAACTACTGATTAATGTTTTGGGGTTTCTTTTTAAGATGTACAAACCAACCAAGCTGGACACCTTAATGAACAGTGAGCAGAAAAAACCTCGTAAGGAAGACAACATACGTTGCAGAGTCTTGAATGGCCTGATTCATAAAGCTGTGTCACAGATGGTGACTACCAGTGAAGTCAGTCAGGAATTTTATGATCTCAAGCTGGAAATCTGCAAGGCAAGTGCCAGAGCTGCATCTTGTGTTGAGCCACTCTGACTACACCCTGAGGTCGGCACAGTGTGCAGGAGACCTAAGTGAGGGATGAGCTTAGTTCAAAAAAAAGACAAGCCTAACAAAATGTTATTGTCAAGCAAGACTGGAGAAAGAATTGGGATTTGTACCTAATCATAGCTAATAGTGTAATTTGTGGGTTTGAAAGGGGTGTTAAAACTCTGATTCAGGAACTAAGTCAGTCTCCACATTCTTGTTTGTTGTCTGTAGTTTTTATCTTCCGTGTTTACTATTCTGTAAAGAATAAATTACACCAGTTTTTGGCTTAAAAGCCTGATGGTCTTAGCATTGATATTAGAAGCATGGGAAAAAATGTCACATCATAGCTGCATCTATAACAAAAGGTTTGTCATTTATGACTGAAATAGATGGTTTTGCCAGCTGAATTCGTTCTGTCTCGAGGCAAGTGATTAAAATTACATGGGCAAGATGAGTCTTTTGGCGCAATTCATCAGAAACTTCATTGCACATGAAGTGTGCATGTGTATAGAATTTTAAAGACACATTTGCCTTTCTGTAGGTGTCCCTGTCATCAAACTTCTCAGCCTGTCGTGTGTACTGGAATCCTGCTGCTACTGTGGAGAAGGAAGGTTACGTGGAGAGTGTTCTGCAGAGGAGCGCGCCGCGTATCCGGTACTGCTGTGGGACAGACAGGCCACTTCACAAATCCATAGCCATGGACTGGTACCCTTTCTGAAGTATTTCTGCCAGTTATGTCTGACCCTTTGGGATGCTTCAGATTTTTAGATTCTTTGGAGTCAGAGCATCTCCTGTGGTGAGCCTGGACAGGAGAGGGTGGCTGTGTCAGACCAGCCGTGTATTGTCTCGCTGGAGCACAGCTGGCATATTTGGCTTCTGTGCTTTCCTAGGAGTGGAGTGGGATGAGCAGAAAGCAGGAGGGGTGTGGGTGATGTTTCACTCCAGTGTACCAGAGGTGGTGGGCTGGACACGCTGTGTGCAACAGTAGAATGGGATGCTGCACATAGGACTGGCAATTGCAAGTATCTGCTTGCAGATTCACTGGGCAGTTCTGGTGAGTAGGGACAATTTGGACCTCCAGAAGGAATGACTGATATTACAGAAGTTCTTCACAATACCCATTAATAAAAATATTTCCGGATGTTGACAGGTATGGTGATGCTTTTACCCATTTTTCAGTACAGGTTCCAGTGAGTTTTCAGGGTATCATTGAGATTTTTGCCTTTCCCTCTTTTTTTGATATCCAGCCAGTCCATTAGAAATTCAGGACTTTACTCCATGTGGAAGGTGGCATAGGAGCATCTTGTAAAGCCTCTTCCTTTCCTCCTGTTTCCCTAGGCTGTGTAATTCCTGCTCCAGCACAATGGTCTCTTCTACTCCCAACAGCTTCCACTCTCTGAGAAGGGCTGATGGCTGGGAAGAAGGCAAGGGGAGCCCTGTCAGTCCTTTCTGCATCTATATATAGGACTAGTTGTCTTGCCCCACTCCAAGGACTCTATGCCCCACTGCTCTCACCCCTGCAGTGGGGATAAGCATACCAAATGAAGGGGGGGAAAGGCCTGTGCGTACAGATAGAGACAAATCTAATGTCATTAATACTCAGTGGGATCTGCAGCTAGTAGTTTGTGTATGTTATGCACTCAAAGTGGGGTTTCTGCAGTGATGTATTGCTCAGCACTGACCTGAATAGCCACCCATCACACTGTAAGTTTTGCAAGCCATATCTTAAACGTGCAGTACTGCTGGAATTAATCCAACACATTTTACTTGTCCTGGAGATGCTGTACTGATGCTCATACTGGTGAATGCTGTATTTTTGCCAGGTATCTTCTGAAGAGTCAGCAGATTCTAGGAAATGTACCCCCAATAGTATTTGTAAAAGACAAAGAAGCTGCAGCTGTGAAAGAGGTAATTCTAACCTTTGACTCAATGTAGGGCTGATCATTCAGTTGCTCTACCAATCTATATATCAATATCAATCTTCCTCTATACCCTTTCCTCTTCATGTTCCAAAGCACTTTAACAAACAGTCTTGGGTAAGATTGATGCTTATATGCCATGTAAAAGAATTGTAGGGTGTATCATTAGGCCAATAAAGAAATTATAAAAAAATTACCTACCATTTTATGGAATAGTAGAGGATTGCCAGGTGTACATGATAATAGAAATGAGGTTGGAGGAGCTGTCTTCCACATTTTAAATGGTATTTATTTTTTAAATTCCCTTGAATCGAACCAGTGACTTGTTTATTT
The DNA here is from genome assembly GCA_013400415.1 of Scytalopus superciliaris. NCBI lineage: Eukaryota > Metazoa > Chordata > Aves > Passeriformes > Rhinocryptidae > Scytalopus > Scytalopus superciliaris. Next base: position 416,966 of record VXBX01009313.1, on the reverse strand, counting down.
TTTTTTTCCCCAATCTTTTTCCATCTGTGAATTGTTAAAATGTTTTTAGGGAAGTGCAGATCTTTACACAGGGGATGTAAGCTTAGTCACACTACATTTTTTTTCTTAATTTTTAGCATTATCTTTACTATTCCACATTTTCTGTCAAGGTGTTGATAGTTTTAAGTAGTTGAAATATTGCTAGAATAATAATGTTTCCTAGGAATTTGCTGTCATTAGGACTGTGGAGCGAGATCTCTTAAATAGTGAGATTTCCAGTAGAGAAAAATGACATCAGTGAGTAGATTTATATGAAAAAATGTCTCCTCAGGCTGTTGGTATGAATAGAAGTTGAAAAGAACACATTCACATTTCTATACCCTGAAGTGCCTTATTCTTAGATGTGTTACTGTTGTAACCAGTTAATTATTGTTAGTGACTGTGTGTGTGAGCAGGGCTAGAAAGGATAACAAGACTTTCAGACTCTAGAAGTGCAGTGAACTGCTTGAGCTTTCTGTGGTCAGAAGAATTCTGAGTTTCACAGAAGACAGGTGAAACCCCTTCTTATATCCCTTCTGTCAGGGAATGACCCTGGGAAGCACTTAGGTGGATCATCTGCCACTTTACAGTTCCATCAGATTTATGTCAACCACAGATTTGAATAATAGGGCTTCAAATAGTTGAACCTGATTTTTAGGTATTGAAAGACAAGGAAAGGCCATCCAATTAAACTCCCAAGAACAATACGCTGAATTAGAAGGGAATTAATGTAAAGAAATCTGCAAGAAAAATTTCAAATGAGAGCAAATTTTCACAACTATGTACAGTCCATGAGCATGGAATATACTAGGTTTGTAGGATTTACTGGTTAGGTGTCATGTTAAAAGGGAGTTGGGAACTCCATAGTTACCTGTAATAGAAATGCAAACTTGAATAAAGGGGGAAGAGGTGCAAAAAATCTCAGTGTAAGTAAGTTATGAAAAAGGATTTGCAAGACTGAAGTAATAACAAATAAACCAAAATCTATACATCACACAATCCCTAGCCAATTGTTTACCATGTACAAGGCAAAAAATTTTGTAGGAATCCTGGGTTCCATTGCACTATTTGACACAAACTTCCCAGGCAAGAAGAGTAAGCAGTTCCATGTAAATGGTGGGAAAAGCTATTTTGAAATGGCTTTGCTAAATAGTCCAAGCATGTAATATTTGCTGTTAGGTACTTGTCTGTTTTTGTAGGTGTGAACAAAGTAGCTTTAATACAGGACCTTTAATATGTGTTACCTTCATGTGTTTGCAGGTCGAGGACTTACTGGCAATTGCTGATTTTGGACCTGAGGAAGAAGAAGAAATACCTCAAAATGATTCAAGGTGGGGCTTTTTGAATCAGAATTGTACAAGTGCCCATTTTCTTCTCTGTTGGCCAACTTAAATGGAGTATCTTCTGGCATGACAGAAAGTAGACATGTATGTTAATAGAGTCAAACAGAAAACTCCAGTTTATTTCTGTGCTGCTCAAGTTGTCAAAATTAGCATTACACCTTGAAATATATTGCAGGGAAAAAAAGCCCTCCAATGTTTGTTTTCTTTTCCACAGTAAACCGTTCTCTCCAGCAACTCAATCTTCAGATCCACCCATGAAGTCTAATCTGTTTGGTGTTGATCATGAACTGCTGAATAAACAGATAATGGACTATAAAAGACTGAAAGTGTCAAGGCATGCAGAGAGCATTCCCTGGACAGAAGAGCAGGAGCAGCACCTTTCTAAGATTCAGAAGAAAATGAAAAAGAGGAAACCAAAGAACTGTGACGATGATGACGTCACACCACAGAAGTACTTGCTGGACAGATACGAAGCTGATTACTGGGATAGTAACACTAAACCAGTCTCAGACTATGAGCTGGAGGATGAATTAGAGGAAGAGGTGAAGGAATTGGAGATGGATGATGGCAAACCTTTAAGTCAGCCTCCTGATAAACAGAAGTGAAAAAGCTACTCCCTCCAAAATTGAGGATGCCAATAGCAAAAAATCAAGACTGCCATAGATAGTGAAAGATTCGTTTTGTACAGCCTGTTTACCACTTCCTTGTTCAAACTGATAGATTTGCCACATGTGGGGAGGTTTGCCAGCACAAACCATGCAAGAAAACAAAAATGCCATTTGTGATACTTTGTTAAGCAGCTTTCAAGCTGGGGCAGTTGTGGAACTTTGAACCAGAGAGCAGTTTTGTAATAACAAAATACACCTCTTGCAGCACTGAGTTAGAACTTCTAGCAGTTGTGCTGATTAATTGCAATAAAATGTCTTTTTTT
>VXBX01009313.1:396579-414667 GCA_013400415.1 Scytalopus superciliaris | reverse complement strand
TTTTTTTTTTTTTTTGAGTGACTTGGATAAAAATTTTCACAAAGTGATTGTGTGATTGTTCTGCCAGTGGTGTTCAGGCAGCACACAAAGGCCAGGAGAGGGTATGCTCTAAAGGACCCAGTCTACGGGGAGGAACTCTTTCTACACGAAGGTGAAACTCATTGAAATTATAGACAATAAAGTTACAACCCTGAAAGAAAATAGATTTAGAAAATTACAGTAGTGCAAGGGAAACTGCAGCCAGAAGACAATGGAGAACTGCTCATCCATTGGGTAACATCAGGCAAAGCATTGACTGTGGCTTAAAAAATGTAATAATGACTCAAAAAGTAGAAAAAAAGCAGCAGGGAAGAATGCCCCAGTAACTGTTTTAGATCTCAAAATGAATAGGGAATTATATAAAAAGTGAGAATAAAGCTTTCTGACTCAAAGCATGTAAAAGATAATAGCACGAGTGTGTAAATTCAGAAGGGCACAAGCTTCAAAGAAATTATAAACAAGGCAGAAAAAAGGAATTCTACCAGAAATACTGAAAATTTAATTCCTTTAGTTAATGGAGAAGTAAAGAAAGACAACATAGGGGAGACTGTAGTACAGTACAGTAGAATCATAGAATGAGTTGGTTGGAAGGGAAAGTTCCTCTATTAAAGCTCCAAGCCCCATGCCATGGGCAAGGACACCTGCCAAATCCAGTTTCTCAGAACCCCATCCAGCTTGGCCTTGAACACTGCTGGGGGTGGGGCATCCACAGCTCCTCTGGGCAACCTCTCAGTGCCTCACCACCCTGACCATCACCAATTTCTTCCTCATATCCAATCTCACTCTATTTCCATTTAAAACTGCTATGCCTTGTCCTATCACTACATTTAGAGAACAGTGCAATCATTACTCACAGGTTCATCTCGAGATCATTTGACCACTGGAATACATCTGCAAAAAGCACGTGGGAACTGTATCTTTTGAAAGTCTTCTGTGTTTACCTAGTTTGGCTGGGTTTCCATAGGATGGCAAAACCCCACATCTCTGAAAGTAGGAGACCAAAGATCTTTGCTCAAAGATCAAGCCCTCAGTGTGGAGGAGGAGGTGTTTCAGAACTCGATGGTTACAAACTGTTTCATGTGAGCAATACATGTTCATTTCCCTGTGGATTTTTGTTTCTCCCTGTACTCAGCTGAAGAAATGCCTGAGCCATTCTGCTTGGAAACACATGTTAAAATACAAGACCCAGAGAACAACAGTAGTCAGTCAGAGTGGAGGCCCATCTAGCCCAAAACTCTGTCTCCAAAGTGCACAGCCACCAATGGCTAAAGGAGAGCACGTCAGAAGTGCAAGTCTACTTCTGCCCTGGGTGTGCTCATAGGTTGCCTTCCCCTTCCCATCTCCCACTCCTGCCAAGGGCTCCAGGAGAGTGCTCCAGCTCAGTCTGGAGCCATCATTCCCTTCCTAAGTGGTGTTGTAGGTGTCTCAGCCCTGTCTCCTGGATGAGCCTGGGACCTGCACTGCAGAGAGCTGCTCTCCTGCATGCAGCCCTCAGACCTAGGTCTTGTCATGCAGAACTCTGGGCACAACACAGCAGAACTATTCTATTCTATTCTATTCTATTCTATTCTATTCTATTCTATTCTATTCTATTCTATTCTATTCTATTCTATTCTATTCTATTCTATTCTATTCTATTCTATTCTATTCTATTCTATTCTATTCTATTNGCCTAGCCTAGCCTAGCCTAGCCTAGCCTAGCCTAGCCTAGCCTATTCTCAGTCCATTCTATTCCCTATGGTCATCATGAGTTCAGTAATGATGAGACTGCTATTTGTCTGAAATACCAGGGCCTTTTCATATTCAAAAACATGTTCAAGTACACAAATCAGAAAGATTGCAAGTGGCAATGGTATTTTATTTTTATGTCTGAATTTATTCTATGTGATTTTACTTTCTTTTTCTGAATCTCTTTCAGAGCTGATGCTCACAAGCACTAAAACAACGCACACATGTAGCCTGGACCAGGCTGGTGCTTTTTTCAATTTAGCTTGAAAAAAACACCCCTTGCAGTCTGCCAAAGAAGATCTACAGAGTAGTAGCAGGAATACAGGCCAAGCAGTCCTTGTTTCCTGAAGAGTGAGAATGTGAAGAGTGAGGACTGGTACCGACCACACACAAAAGAAGAAAGCAAAGAGGTGTGTGGTACCATGGGATGTTATCCAAAATAGGACACATATCTATGACAACCACACTTACTGCCTTACAAGATGTGTTTCTTGGCCAAGGATGCATGAAAAGAGCTCTTGTGCCTGCCCCACACTTGTATTGCACTCAGGGAGAGCTGAGAAATGGCACCTCCGGATGGGGAGCAAGCCTGGAGCCCTTCCAAGCAAGGAAAGAAGCCTTCCAAGGCTATTTGCCACAAGCAAGAACCCCTGGGGAAATGGAGCCAAGTGAAGAGCAGAGCTCACTCCTGCTCCAGCTTTGCAGTGAGCAGGAGAGTCAGAGGGATACAGGGCAAAAGCGGTGCCTGAGAATTGCAAGAGAAGCAGGAAAGAATTGAGCCACAAAGGAGGCCTGGCAAGGGGCCATGCTCAGCGCTGCAGAGGAAGGCAAAAAACCCCTTGCTAGCCCACCATGCCCCCAGGCCTCTCGTGCCCTTCCTCTCCCCAGCTGCAGGGCAGGAGAGGCCACCTTCATGGTGCATGAACAACCGGAGGGTCCTGACCAGCAGTCGTGATTGATGCTGCAGAGGAAGGCAAAAAAACCCCAGGGAACAGTGCTAATCTGCCCTGGAGGAAAATTCCTTCCTGACCCCAGCTGGCCACTGGAAACTCCCTGAGCATGTGAGCAAGTCCTGCCTCTTCATTGCACAGGCTGGTCACACCTCTCAGGAGATGCCCAAGCCCTGTTCTCCCTCAGCCTGGAGCCATGGCTACACTTTTGGCTCAAAAGCCAAAATGTAACCAGGGCCATAGGCTGGGATGGATGGTGCCAAGAGATCACCATGGAAATAACATAGGCTTTGAAAAACAAGAGGGTGGAGGTGACACTGGTGTGGTGGGAAGGCTGGTTATTTTCAGACCTAGAACATTTGCATCCATACCCAAAGCACAAACCAGATGAATTTACAAACTGTGAAATAGCTCGTTGTTGCTATCACCCTCAATTCCCTTTTCCCACTGAAACTAAGCTGCCCAGTTGGCTTTGTTTATATGGGATACAAAATGTGCTCCAATCAGAGGGTAAAACTTTCAGAGTTCATTCGTGACTTTACTCTTTCTGAGAGTTACTTGTCTACCTCCATTCATGTGGAAAACAAAGCCTGGTAAATACCTTATTCCTTTAGGATTTAGTATTTTGAATCCTGAAAGAGGAATGTACTATTCTTGCAATTTTCTACGTTGGAGCCAAAGTTAGTATGTACATTCAGACTATGTAAATAAGGGCATTTCTGCTGCAGACGTTCATCTGATTGTGCTGGTACCTGAGGTGAAAGACAGGGTTTTCGTTCCTTCTGCATGAACTTTGCAGAGACACGGAGAGCATGCATGATTTCCTCACCATTCCTTCCCCAATGCACCAAGGGACATTTGCTGCCGCACTGTTGGTGGCGAGCTCTTCCTTTTGGAACAACAAAATTGCATCGCCAGTGACAAATACACTGTCTGCAGAAACATGCATAAATATGTAAAATAGGAGTGATACGGGCGACAAACACATTGAATTGCAAGGTAACTCTATAATGCTAAAAAGAGATGCACAAATGCAAAGTAGCTTTCTGAATTTCCCGAGGGAACACTTGGTATAGCCAAGCATTCATGTCTTATCCAAAGGGCATCCCTAAGGGTGGGACAAATAGAGGGTAAGCTCATCAACTGATACCAAAAGTCTGTGATGTTATCTTCCCTGATTTATCCCCTTATCTAAGTTATTTTGATACTATTCTTTTATGTTTAGGTGGAGCTTGAGTGACTCTTGTCACACTTACCTTTGTTACTGTTTGGTGTAGTATTTTCTCACTTTGATTTTAAAGATAAATATAGAGTGCATGCTCAGTGAGGAGTGGTCGTACCTTGGAGGCAGGTAGCTTTTGGGATGGAAGTGGTTTTTGGTATTACAATGAGCAAAGTTCATCCACAGGACAGGGTTTTACCATAAAGTTAAGCAATTGCTAGTTCAGCAACCAGTATATCTCTTGTGTGGCAGATGCTATGCAGTTTATCAGCTACAGGGTACCATTAAGTTCCCATACTTGCAGTGATTTACAGCAGAGCCTGTCTGTGGTGCCTCCACTCTGCTCCACCCTCTGTTCTATTTCTCCTAAGGTCAGCACACCAAGCTTCCCTAGGTTGCAGGGTATGTTGCTCAGGGAACAGATTCCTGACATTCCATCAACATTCCAGCCTGGAAGTTTCCTTACAATTACAACTCCTCTTAGGATGTGGATATAACTTTGGTCTCAACAATTTTTCACCAGTAACTCTATTAATAACTCTACACCCTGTGACCTGTTTGTTCATCCAGGGACATTTGCCTACTCCTGTATTTCCAGGCTGGAGCAGAAACCCATGGTGTTCCACCTGATGATATTTTCCCTATTTCAACAGTGCATTTTAGAAGTTACCTTGGAGAAAGTGCCAGTCACTGAGAAAGCTCCAGGAGATGAAACACTGGTGGGTGAACGTGATATGGTTTGTGGCACTGCTGTCTGTGGGGTTACACTTTACTCTCCAGGTCTGTGAATACAGGTCACTAAGCTTTCAAATGAGTTCTGCTGGTATTTGGTGGAGAGGAAGGTTGTTCTGATCATGCTGGTGTGAGTAAGGAGCTGGCTGACCAGATGGTTATCCAACACCAAAAGGCCATTGCCTCTCTTTAAGGCTCCCTACGCACCTATAAGGTAGATGCCAAAAAGGACTGAGGGTTTTGCTTTTTGCCCACCTGAAACCAACTGATATTGCCAATATGATAACATTACATATGATATTATTCTTATACAAAGGAGCTTCACTGTGGTTTTTTTTTTTTTTTTATGGATGAATGAAACTGTAAAACACTCTCTACCAGCACACAGTTGGTAATTAGTTTGCAAAACTGATGCAATGAGTTCAGGAAGCTACCACTGTATGTCTGTTTACTTAAAGTATGTCAGGATTTTGGTGCCAGCTGCATGTGAAGACAGGCCAGGCATGTGTCCAGATGTGGCTTTGATGGATCAGCAAGCAGAGCGAGTCTAGAGACAAATTCCCTTGCCAGCAGTGTCCCCTGTCCAAAGGCTACTGGGGCTTTTGAAGGGGCATTTTCAAATGACACAGAATTTGTAAGCTAAAACCTGTGTTTGGAGATTATGCCTTGAGTGGCAAACAGGTAGCCAGTGCATTTTCAGACCATGCTTTCCTTGTTGCAAAGGGCCCCACGAGGCAAATGCATGCTGCAGCCACACATCCTGAGATAAGTCACTCTAGCTGTACCAACTGCATTGCCGTACTCTGGGGTAACAGTGCAGGGAATGCAATCCTGTAAATCAGGTCCCACAAGTTCAAAAGGGTGTGAGGGTACTTGGCTATATCCTGAAGAAGGCACCAAAGCTGGGGAGAGGGCTGGAAGGCATGTCCTGTGAGGAGTCACTCAGGAGACTGGGCTTTTCTCGTTTGGAGAGAAGGAGGCTGAGGGGTGACCCCCCTGCTCTCTACAGCTTCTGGAGGGGCTGAAGTGGAGGAGGTGGTGCTGGTCTCCACTCCCTGCTACCCACTGCCAGGATGCATGGGAAGCTGCATCTGTCTGGGGAGTTTTTGGACTTGACATGAGGAAATATTTCTTTAGAGGGTGGTCATACCCTGGAACAGGCTTCCTGCAGAGATGGTTGATGCCCCAAGCCTGTCAGTGTTGAAGAGACATTTCAACAATGCCATTAATAACATGCTTTTTGTTTTGGTCAGCCCTGAAAGTCAGGCAGTTGGCCTCGATGGTCATTGTAGGTCCCTTCCAATCCAACTATTCTGTTTCTATTCCATTCCATCCCATTGTATCTTATAGGTCTTTGAAAAAGGTTTCTCTTTGTCTTACTTATAAGGCCTCTTTATATTGAAAGAGCAATACAGAGTTCAGTAATAGAAAGACTTTAATACATAAGTTTACCTTATGGAGAAGTGCATCAATACAACTATTTGGTCTTTGAAGTCTTCCATTAAAAAAAATTCAACACAGTGTAACTTCCCAAGACCATTAACCTGCTCCTGATAGTTGTACTCTGAGAATGGTGGCTGGTCAGCTGAAAGTGAGAATTGCAGTAATCTGTGGAATTAATATTATGTCCTACTCTTAATTACTTTTATTGCTACGTCTGCCTCTTGGTATCTTTTTTTACTGGAAGTGTCACTTCTGTCTGATGAGCTACAGATAACACTGCTGGTGCTTTCCACTAATCTCAGTTCAGTAGTTTCAAAGCAGAGCAAAAAATATGTAACTGAGGTGTGCCGAGCTAACTAACATGCTTGGGTGACTTGGAGGATTGTGAATGCAAGTTATGTAAATTCAGGACTTGTTCGTGGACTTGTCCTCTCCTAACTCTTTTTGTTTTGTTTTGTTTGGCTTTTTAGGTAGGTGATGATCCAGCAAAGATATTCCACCAGTCGTTTCTTCCCAGGAACAGTAGTGAGAGCTATGTTTGTACAGTCGTGTGTTTAAAAAAGGCTCTGCAGCAACTTTGCACAGATTACCTCTGTTCTCAAATGACCATCCCTAAAAGGAGTGAAGACATGAAAGCCAACCATATTCTGGGCTGCAGCAAAAGCAGCGTGGCCAGCAGGTCAAGGGAGGTGATTCTGTCATTACAAGGGCCTGTAATGACAGGAGAAGGATGAATGGCTTCAAACTGAAAGAGACTAAGTTTAGATATTAGGAAAAAATTCTTTACTGCGGGGGTGGTGAGGCACCAGAACAGATTTCCCACAGAAGTTGTGGATGACCCATTCCTGCAAATGGTGGTTATGTATGGAGACAAAGTGCAACTCAAGGCTTGAAGAATGTCCAAAATAAAAGAAAAACAAATTAGTGGTAGAACTATGGATAATTATGGATATTTATGGATAATTATGGGTAATAAACTGCATAGTAATCAGGGAATTAACCTGAGGGCTTGAGGGAGTAAGTTTAGAAAGTTGAGATTTTGTAGCCTTTACTATGGAACATCGATGGTCTAATGGATACAGAGAATCCAAGAGGATAAATTCAGATTAGTCATTAGGAGGAAATTCTTTACTGTGACAGTGGTGAGGCATTGGAACAGGTTGCCCGGGGAAGTTGTGGATGTTCCATCCCTGGCAGTGTTCAAGTCCAGGTTGGATGGTGCTTTGAGCACCCTGGGATAGTGGAAGGTGTCCCTGCCCATGGCAGTGGAGTTAGAACTACATGATCTTCTTTCAACCCAAACTACTCTATGATTGTATTTTATCTATCTATCTATCTATCTATCTATCTATCTATCTATCTATCTATCTATCTATCTATCTATCTACCTATCTATCTATCTATCTATCTATCTATCTATCTAATCTATCTATCTGTCTATCTAAATGTTGAGTGTACTTTGGAACTGATTATTGGTATCACTCTAAAAATCTAATTTGAGACGGGATAAAAAATGTTGAACCACTTATTTACAGTAAGTCACAAAATATCTGACTAGCAGGGCAAATGTAAAAGCTCCTCTTGGCTCAGCAGATGATCACAGATACTTATCAGTCACTGGCAATGGACACATTTGTGTTACCTGGAAAACAACTTATTTTTCTGCACTCTTTCCTATGTAGTTTCTGACTGCTGTACCAATACTATTCCATAAGACAGTGAATAGTTACTCAAGCACAGAAAATTGTGGCCAAACATCATCTGTCAGGATTCTTCAGGATTTTTATTTAGGGAAATATGTTGGAAAGGGACACAGACAAGACTGCTTAAGAAGCTGAAAAGTAAAGCCATTCTCTATTTCTTTTTTAAAAGTCTGGACATTTTTAAGTATTGCTTGTAAGTAATTAAAATATCAAAAAGTTAGTTTCTCCATCTTGCTACACAGCACTTGTATGCTTTTATTTTTTTGTATGGGCAAGAGTAGACCTCAGTGAAGAAAGTCCAGCTGCCTAACTGGTTATTGTTGCTGAAAGGTGATTATTTCTGTAAGGGCTTCAAGCTGATTAGACCATCCAGATGTGTGCCTGACTGGACACGTTTGCCCTGGACTGTTCTCTGAACTGGTTCATGCTAGCAGTGACAAATATGAAACACCAACACAGTGTCCAGCTATAGACATCCTGCTGGCTTCATGACCCAGCTGACAATATAAGAAAGATTTTGGATCAATAATGATGTTTTTGCATACTGAACGAATTGTGGTAAAAGCTCAAGTAACCTGAGAACATGATTTTCTGTACACAGGTTTCTCATTCTTCATTTTGAAGAACTTCTGATGGTTAGTCCAATGATGCAACTCTGTCACAAACAGCAAACGGCCCTTCAAAATTTGCTTATTTTCCCCAGTGATGTGCTGCAGCCAGGAAACACCTGGCACCCATGACAGTTCCTCCACAGAGCACACTTCCCTTCCAGTTCCACATGCTGCTGAGTGGAAGAACACCTTTTCATTGGCTGGATGCCCGGGGGAAGCACATCAGTGGTCACGTATCACAGTTCCAGGGACTGGCAACACAGAACTGAGCTCTGCAACTCCCACCCATTCCCTGAAATCACCCTTCACTCGTAAGGCTAAGGTACATGTCAGGGGAGCAGAATCCTTGGAAAATGTTTATACAAACACAGGAGATGCAGAATCTGTGCAAACAACTGGAAGGGGAGCTTGGCCATTCCTGTTTCTTCCTTCAACACCAAAGCCTCCTCCCTTTTTGAAGGTGCTGAGCTGCTTGCTGCTCCCAGCCTCCCAAGGGACAAGCCAGTCAGCAATGCTGCATTCTGACATTACCCTTCATGGGAAATGATCTGGAATTAGGGATTGCCACTCCTTTATCTCATCTAGGAATGGCTATGGCTATGTAGATTCCTATCTCTTGCAATCCTCTGAAGAGTACTTTAACCCTTCCATTAAATAAAAATTATTTTTGAGCTTTGTCCTAAATAACGAAGGACTGTCTGGTCGCACTGTAGAAGCAGTCAACATGCCACAAAGCCAAGTTTGCCAATAACTGACCAGCTATCACCTGGCTGCCTCCCAAGCAGTGTGTTCTGCCCCCACCATGGGGCAGAATTTCCTGAGAATGATTGAACTTCTCTTTCATGTGACCCCCGTGTTATATGCCACCTTATCTTTTACAGCCATGTCTCAGTGCACACATCACATTTCTGGCTTGTGTGGAAGATCAGACACAGAGGTGGTGGTAAGAGTGCAGGTGGCTGAGAAATACTGTGACATTTTGAAGTGTGTAAGAAAGGCCACACTAGTGCAGTGATTCTGTCTGCAGCAGAACAGCCCTCTGTAAATCAAAGCAAGGTTTGATAGTACAGCGTTGCCTGCTCATCACCATTGATCATATCTGGATTCACTTTTTAGGAATCTGCTTCTTTCTGCTGTTTTTTTCTTTTTTATTCTGGACCTCAGTGTTTGAAATTCCACCCTGGAAGGAAGGGTCTCATTTTCAGGAGGACGTGGACAGAAACTGATGATTGAAGTATCAACTGGCAAATGAATACAAAAGGCAGAATGAGAAATTAACTTTCAATTGTGCCTTGGTCCTGTCTTACCCAACACACAGGCAAGATCAGCAAGTTCAGATCACTGGGGAAAATAAGCACTGGGGAAAACAAGGAAATTTTGAAGTTCCTGTAAGGAACAGGTCAGAGCCCAGGCTGCTGGAGTCAGGTATGGGGGGAAGTGATACAGACCATTAACTCAAACCTGTATTGACTTGCCACAGTGTCACTCAGGGAAAAGGGCTATGGGGCTGTCCTCCCTTGCCTCTGGTTATGTGAAGTGTGTTCATCAAATTGTACATTTTATGTTATGTATGTGGTTCTGGGGATAAACAAGTTCACTGGATCCCATGCAGAGCAGAAGGAGACTATCTTCTCCATGGGTTAGTGATTGCCTGTAGCTTAACTAAGCTCTAGAGAAACTGCTGAGTGACTACACATACTGTCCAGATAGATATTAACCACTTTTAACCATGCCAAAGGGAAACAAGCATTTCCAAAGAGGCGAGGGCTTTCAATTATGTCAGGGAGAAGTAGTATAAGCACTAATATTACCTCCGAAACGTTGTATCTTAGTCGTCTCTGGGAGGAGAAAAAAATGTGCCTGGACCCTGCGGCTCTAAAAATAGCCTGTTCTGTCCATGGAGCAGGGGAAATACAAAAGAATTCACCCACAGACCATATTGATTAGGTAAGAGACTGGTCTCTGCTGTTGTCAGCTGTCTATGAGTGAAAAAGAGAGAGACCCTTCAAATTTCTTCTGAGTGGAAGCAGATAAAACATGGGTTTCTTTAGTTACACCAATTTAAATATTTGTGCCCGTGTTACTTTTCCTAGATCTTGCAAATAAATCTGGGCTGGTAATACTGTCCCTAAAAGTGGCATTAGTAACCTGGTGTGCAGTAAGCCAATCACACACACAGCCAAGGCATTTGTTTATCTTCTATTTGCAGGGAGATGGGTGCCAGGTAGTAAATCCCCAAAGCTAGCAGGCACATTCTCAAAACTATGCATACATTTAAGCAAACAAAGAAATCATGGTTCATTGGCTACAAGTTCTCTTATTCATTAGCGTTTCCACCTTCTATTGGTTATGTGATTCTCTCACTTCTCATGCTAATTAGTCCATATGCTCAGTCTTTCTCCTCTTTTGAGCTGGTGGATTTCTTGAGTCAGTGGTCCATGAGTTGGTGGTCGTGATGTCCCCCTGCCTGAACTACCTTTTACCCAACTGGCTTGATGTGCAAGCTGCAGAGTGAGCTCTGTGTGGCAGGAGACTCAACAGGAAGACCAGAAACTATGCAATAAAAGCCCAGGTGGTCCTTTGTTGAGGGTCCCCCTTTGAAGCTACAGGCCTGTTCCACTGATAAGGCAAGACCCTGTTTCAGGACTCCCTTCTCATTGTCTGAAATGGTGAACTATTTGTGACTCTTGAGACGTCAGTAGGACTCTCACTACAGAAAATACTGCAACATGAACTTGGAGCTTACTGGGCACTAGAAAACCCAAAAAAGAGTGTTGTGGTTTAATCCCAACTGGCAACTAAATACTACACAGCCTCCTACTCACTGACCCTCACCTCCCTACCCAGGCAGGGTGAGAAGGAGAAATGGAAAAAAAAGGTAAGACCTGTGGCTAGAAATAAAAAGAGTTTAATAACTGAAATAAAGTAAAATATAATAATAATGACGTTTATGATGATGATGTGGATGATTATAATTATTATGATGATGATGAAAAGGGAGAAAAAAAGAAAGAAATAAAGTCCAAGTGTTCTGATTTTGGCTGGGGTAGAGTTAATTTTCCTCATGGTAGCTGGTATGGGGCTGTGTTTTGGATTTGTGCTGAACACAATGTTGATAATGCAGAGATGTTTTTGTTACTGCTAAGGAGTGTCTTCCTAATGCCCTGCTGGTGAAGAGGTTGGAGGTGCACAAGAGGTTGGGAGGCGACAGCCAGGACAGCTGACCCTAACTGACCACAGGGATATTCCATACCATGTGGCATCATCCTCAGCATATAGAGCTGGGGGAGGAAGGGGGAACATTTGAAGAGATGGCATTTATCTTCCCAAGTCACCGTTCTGTGTGATGGAGCCCTCCTGTCCCGGGGGATGGTTGAACACCTGCCTGCCTGTGGGAAGTGGTGAATGAATTCCTTGTTTTACTTTGCTTGTGTGTGAGGCTTTAGCTTTATCTACTGATCTGTCTTGATCTCAACCCAAAAGTTTTCTCTCTTTCACTCTTCTGAGTCTCTTCCCCACTCTGCTGTGGGGGAGTGAGCAAGTGGCTGCACAGTGTTAGGTTGCCAGATGGGCTTAAATGGAGACAAGAGATACACACTCCTGTGCCAGATGCCCAGCCCATCCCTCAGCAGCAAACAGTCCCTCCCAACCAACTGCTCCCAGTTTATACACTGGGTATGATGCTCTATGGTGTGGGATATCCCTTTGGCCAGTTGGTGTCAGGTGTCCTGGCCATGCTCCCCACCAGCTCCTCACCGGCAGAGCAGGGGGAACTGAAAAGGCCTTGGCTCAGGGTAAGCACTGCTGAGCAACAACTAAACCATCAGCCTGTTATCAGCAGTGTCTCACACTGCATCCAATAGCACTGCACCAGCTACTAGGAAGAAAATTAACTCTATCCAAGCTGAAACCAGGACAAAGAGCAAGACCCAGATGTGGAGAAAGCCACGAAGGATGCTTTTACCTTATTAAAGACACTGAAGCCCAATGACAAAGTACTGCCAATAAGAAAGCCATACCTCATTAGTCCACCTATTCGCAAAAGTAAATCCTCCTGTTTTAAATGTTTCATGCTCATCTAGGATTTTTCTCATCTAGGATATTGACACCCCTTTTTCTGAATTGTGAATCAGGAAGAACAGTACTTTAGCCCAGATATCCTCGACATGAACTTCCCTGACATTAATTATCTCAGTGATGGATGGTGGAGTAACTGTACAAACACTTGGGGACTGGCAGTTTTGGTGCCTGCTTGAAAACAGGATTTTGATAGTTGGATTATGATCCAGAGTCTTTGAATTGGATGTGAAACACAGCTCCTTGAAGGAGAATCCCCCAGGCAGCCAGGTAGGATGAGAACTCCAGAGAACTGTGAGGAGGCTGAACAAATGATATGTCTGGGGGGACTTTGATTTTAGCTGCTTCAAACACATTCCTGGTATTAAGGGCAGGATCAGAACTAGGCTCCTAACAATCACCCCCAAGTGCTGTGCTTTGAAGTAACATGCAATTCCTAATCATCACCATGCTGTTCCTCCTTTGTGGAACTGAATCCAGTCAAGTCTGTTCAGCTGTATTAAGCCAAATTTCACAACAATCTCACATTTTTTGCACCTTTCTTGAACAGTTTTATATGTCGGCTTGTATGAATTTGCTGCTGTCTGCGACCTTTACAGTTTTCCTGAGATTCCAGCTGTCTTCATCTGGACCTCTCTAGGCAAACCACAGTATGTGGTAAACTCTCAGGATAACATGAAGACCCTAATCTTGATAAGGCAGTCTTAGAGTGTCATCTAACTGGCTTCTTCATCGATGTTCTTTTCAAGCAACACGTAGGATTTGAAGAAAAGGAATCGTATACACCTAAATCATTCAGAATTTGCTTTGATGCATTGACAGAACCAGTCAATTCTTTTTCCAGTGCACGGATTTTCAGTCGGGACCTGACACCAATGAGTTGCCTCCTTGCTGTACGACCAGCTGACACGTGTGCTGCTCGCACTCAACATGAGCTTAATTTCTCACAAATTACAAGGTAAACCTTTCTGTCTGCTTTAGGAGTATGTCAAGATAAGCCACCGGAAAGGCTGTATAATTGAATAATCTCTTAGACTTTTTAGATGCTGTGATTTGGATTTATATGTCAGCTTTGGAAGGAGAAGCACCACAACTACTCCTCTGCTTGCCCAGCTGAAGTATCTGATTTCCAAGAGTGAGTCTGCTGGTCATCAGTGGTGAACCCTGATTAAGATGCATAGACAGAATGCAATGATTCCCAGCAAGTGACCTTTATTTCTGGTCTTTTTAGTTTGATTTTGTTTTGTTTTGTTTTTTTTCCGCCATCAATATTTCACTAAACCCCTGAATTCACACAAGATAAGGGATTGTTCAGGTCGTGACATAGCTAAAGCACTCTAATTTTAAATTTAAATGTCTGTTCTTTCATGCAGAAGGCAAAGGATTTTGAACCCTAGAAATATTCAAACGGGATTATTATGT
Source organism: Scytalopus superciliaris (assembly GCA_013400415.1). Taxonomy (NCBI): domain Eukaryota; kingdom Metazoa; phylum Chordata; class Aves; order Passeriformes; family Rhinocryptidae; genus Scytalopus; species Scytalopus superciliaris. The sequence continues at coordinate 400,740 of VXBX01009313.1, read as the reverse complement.
TTTTAAAAAGAAACTTAGAACGTTTTGAGAATGACCATGAACACCATATTTGAAGAAATCGTTAATTATTTTGGAGTTAAAGCTATTACTTTTCAAATCAATGGGAAAACTCCTTTATATGTGGATACCACAAGATCAAACATTTAAATATTCTCTTAATTATTTCAAGTATGTGTGCAGCATACTAACTGGAAAAATGAAGCTGTAATCTATTTCGAAAAACTCCACCATCACTGGGCAGGGACTGCCCAAAATCAGCCTTTCTTGGAATTAGCTGAAATATATTGATTTTACACCTGGCCAATGACTAGGTAATGTTATCTCTTTGTTTAGGCAATTAAAAAAAAACCCCTCCACTTAGTGTTCAATCTAGTGACAACAAGCTGCTAATTATTCTCTTACAGATTAGTCTGCAGCTCTGTTAAACATCGATTGTTTTGTGTTTTATCTTATCTCCCATCAAATGACCAGCACAAGGAGCTGAGCCAATATCGGGTACCCCTCCTGTAATGCTGCCCATCCTTCAAGACTACACGCTTAAGTACTACGGCTACATGGATAAATACATACAAAAATGACATTTATTCTAAGAATCTGATAAACCATGTTTCTGAATAAAGAAGAATGGTTGATATGTAAGAAGTACATAGTTCAGAATGAAGCTGGCTTATAGCTTTCTCAGAATATCTGCTTGATGGAAACACTGTCTTTAGAAAGGCTAAGTGAACACGTATTTATCACATACATTGCACGTGACATCAAGAACTACAGGAAAGTTACTTGCTGACTAAACAAAGAGAAAACACAGCTGAGAAAAAAACGTAGGGCATTCTTTTAATATCTTCTCCAGCTTAATAAAGTGCAAAGTAATGTAAAAATGCTGAAGTTCTGGTGGATTTAATTAGCCTTTCTAGCCCTACGGTGTGAACCAAATGTGTACTCCTAACTCTACTCACCTACCTTTGGTGTTGGTAGACACATACCCCTGCACTTCCAGAACAACCTAGGGGAAACTGGAGCAAATGTGAAGGGATATTTGACATTAAAGAGGCAAGAACTGACAACACCTAATACTATGTAATAACAGTTTTTTAATTCCTCTTCTAAATCTGGGAAACATCTGACAAAGAAAACGTCAGAACTGTATGTGTGAATTGTTGGCAAAAGCAGCGGTGATTGGTCTTTTCTTACCTTTTCCTGCTTGCATTTCCAGTCTGCAAAAATCATGAAAAGCAGACTGAACTGTATTTCCCAATGGAATTCTAAAAGTAGAATATTTGCACCTAGTGGGGAACTGATTTTCTGCATTACTGTACACATTTTTCACTTTATTTTTTTTTAAACCAGAGATACCTAATCTTTTGAGACATACTCTTTTCAAATTTGCTAAAGGTGCTTTTAATGAAACTGAAAATTTGCCAGTGGTATTTGAAATCTGGAAATACCTGAAATTGACTTGAATAATTTTGAGTGTGAATTAGGTCCAGAGATCCTAATTAGTGGATAGACTTGGAAAGATTTCTCATTCCTTTCTAGTTGCTTTTACTTCTTAGCTTGTTGAATTATTAATTCCTTACTAGAACATAACCTGGATTTTTAAGATCCATCTTTCTTACAGCCAAATAATCACATAGTTGAACAGTAATTTTACATCCATTTTTTGTAGGCAAAACCAGCTTTGATAAACACTTTCTGTGTTTGGTAAAGAAAGTGACCTTGTTTCAGCCAGAATCACAAATATTTGTGAGAAATTTTGCCTCTGGAAATCTTTATGTTTTGCTCATATAAAAAATATTCACATCGAACTAATACAAATGATTTAGGGAGAAATAGGAAAGACAAGTTAATATTATCTAATATAGATACTAAATATTAAATATTAAGGCTAATAAAAATTAATAGATAAAAATATTCACATCGAACTAATACAAATGATTTAGGGAAAAATAGAAAAGACAAGTTAATATTACCTAATGAAGACTGGGGCTAGAAACTGACACGTATTTAAATTACTGGTATTAATGTGTCTCCTTTTGGCACAGAAATGAGCAACCATTGTGCACTTCCCAAATGAGAGTTTGGGTTTTTGGGAGTTCTCCAAAGAAAGTCTTGTGGCACCTCTCAATGATGGTGTCTCACAGCAGAGAGTGAAGCCAGCAGGCTGTGATCAGAAGTTTTATGACACTAAATAAGAGAAGAGCCTCCCTGGAATGATCTTCTCCATCCATTTTTATTTGTAAAATGGCACACTGATTTTGAACTCAATCATCCTTTTGGTTTCTCCAGCACTGACTTGGCAACGTGCTTTAAGCTGTAGAAACACCCAGGCTTTTTGAATATGGTTACTGTTTTTGCATTTCTTCTGCTTGCTTGGCATTGTGCTTTGCCTTTTCTTTGTGCCTTGTTTCTCAGCTTATCTTCTTCTAGAGGAGCAGCTCCTTCTTTCATGATAAAAACTTGCTTGGATAGCTATTGCATTCAGTAACAGGTCTTCCAGACTTCAATGGAATTAGAGAAGGTCTCCTGTGGGGGAGCAAAAGAGTGGGATTGCAACAGGAGGTTTGGCACATGGTTCCTTTGGAAACTCTTCCCAGGTCTTCTGCTTCTCCAGAATCATGGCAACAACCACGATAACCAATGAAACACCTTCTTTTTTTCCTGGAAAATTAAGCATACGGACTATGCCAAGGGAGGCCTCAGAATCTTTAAACATCCAGTACAGGCCAGTGAACATGCTCATCACAGGCAGTTTTACAGACGATCCCTGAGGCTGGAATGTGCTGCAGCACCTTCAAAAGCAAGGGGAATGAATCTTGCTGACACTCTCTTGCTGTTGTCACTTCCTCCAGACCTGAACTCACCATTATTTAACATGTTTCTGTTAAATGTTACTTGTTGAAGTATCCAAGCAAACATTTAACTGCCATACACAGCAAGGCTACATGTAATTGAAACACAATCACCAAACCTCTTGATAGTCTCCTAGCTGGAGAAATACTCATCTTCAAACACATGTCCAAAGCAAATGACTCATCCCATTGGATTTGGTTGGTCAAAGCGATCACTTTCATCTAAGAAAAACTGATATTTTTACTTTTTGATCTTCTTCATGTTTTCTGTATCTGACTTTTCTTACCTTCACTCTGTTGTCCTCAAGCCCACTTATTCTTCTGTTGTGAAATTGCTGTTGGCTCAGGGGAAAAACCAATACACACATTGCTCCTCCCTCTTCACCTCACCAATTTCTTAGTCTTCCAAACCCTCCTCTTAAATTAATCTTCCACGTGGGTATCCCGTTTGCCTTTTGACGAGGGCAGGAACTTAAAAGTCCAGTCACGGGTTCGACTTTGGGAAGCCTTAGGCTTTGAAGGCTGAATTGGACCTTCTCCCAACACGTTCGGTTTGATGCCAGCCCTTTCCCAGGAGGACGAGCAGCGACTCCACCTCATTCAAGCAGGACCTGAGGCTGCTGAGCTGGCGATGAACACGCTCACAGCTCAAGTTATGACGTGGGCACATTCAATCACCCCCTCTGTAGGGCAGCCCCCACCCTCACCCCCTCAAAGAAACCAGCCCAGCGTGACCCAGGGCAACCCGCTGAGGGTGTGGGGCCGGCCCGGATGGCCCCATGAGGTCTGTTCCCACCTCAGCCATTCCCAGGGATCTGTGGGGGCGAGCACATATCCCACAGTTCTATGGAATGTTCAGCCACGGGAGGCCTTTTCACAAGCGCTTTCCCTCAGCTTTTTTCCCCCCCACTCTTTGACACGCCCAGCACCCGAAACGCTCTGCATTTGTTGGGGTTCCTGCAGCAGAAGCCCAGCCTTGTTGGTTTATGTGGGAGCCACTTTGGGCGTGTCCATTTTGGCAGAGCCGCCCTCAGTTATTTATTTTCCTTTACGGGTTGCTAGAGAACCGTCAGTACCTCTACTTCAACCGCTACATTTCGATGTAGGGAACACACCCCTCCTCACGCCGTGCAATATTTTACACCGTGGCCCTCCACCTATCGCGGGCGACTCTCACAGGCGGGCCGTGCCCCTTTCCCGGAGACGCTTTCCCCCCCGAACCTCCCTGCACACACACCGGGCGCCGCAAAGGGCTCGGTTAGCGAGTTCCTGTGGTATAGAGCGGGGGGCCGTGCCCGGCCCTGCCCGGCCC
>VXBX01009313.1:384031-396127 GCA_013400415.1 Scytalopus superciliaris | reverse complement strand
CCGGTCCCCCATTCCCTGCCTGCCCCGCTCCCCATTCCCTGCCTGCCCCGCTCCCCATTCCCTGCCTGCCCCGCTCCCCATTCCCTGCCTGCCCCGGCTCCCCATTCCCTGCCGGCCCCGGCTCCCCATTCCCTGCCGGCCCCGGCTCCCCATTCCCTGCGGGCCCCTGGTCCCCATTCCCTGCCGGCACCGACCCCCTCTGGTTTGCCCCCTGATCCCACCCGTGCTGGAACCCGCTCCAGCGTGTCTAAGGATTGAATAGGTTGCCTCGAATTCCGTGGAGCGATAGTTGTAATTGCGTTCAGTGGGTTGTTGTGATTGGAAGGGGTTTGTGGCAGAGCGTAGCGTGGATGGGACTGGGGCCATCAGTGAACGGCATCAGCCAACAGGACGCACAATCGCGGTGAAATGTGGCTGTGGTACCTCAGCAGTGCATGTGTTAAAAAAAAAAGTTTATGAGTAACGTAAACAAACACAGGCCACACGATACGAACCACGAAAATCATCTGAATGCACTTGCCTTGTGCTTGAGAGCAGGTAATGGGGCGTTCCAGTTGTCCCGGTTTGTAAATGGAATAGAAGGCGTGTGTCTGACTCCTGCAGCAGCGGGTCATAGTTCTGTACTGTCAACATGGTGAACGACTCACAGCCAAAGTTCTCACATGTACATTATTGGGGAGGATTTGGTCGTTGCCTTTAACAGTTTTCTGTCATCAAAAATGAGTGCTTGATCCCCTAAAAGTTGTAAAGACTTAAAATGAAATACTAGTGAGGACTCGCTCTTGGGATAGCTAATCTATATTCTAGAAATCCTAGTGCTGCCTTTAATAAACTCTCCATTAAATTTTGATCAAGAAGAGGGGATTTCTTTAGCACAGTGTTCAGTCAAACTATGAGTAAGAAATAAGGTATATTATCAAAATTGAAAATTTTGTAAAAAAAACAACCGTCCTAAATTACAGAAGATCTTTAGAAACAAGGAAGAGCACACACAGTGTTGTAACACCTTATGTTTTTCCATTGGGATCTCCTTGATTTGGGTTGAATCTTACTGAATGCTGGTAGAGCTGACTTGTTTGAACACTTCTGGGATGAACTTGGATCCTGCTGGGGTGAAGTTCTGTCTCGTGTCCAGAAGGGATTCCCAAGGGAGTCAGAGCATTGTGTGTGTTAGTGCTCTGGGAAGGCTCCATGAGTTTGAATGGTTTTGTCCTTTCTTCCCTTGGGACTAGTCTTGGAGAACAGGGCCTTGATTGTGTGTTAATGAACCATCACAATAGTTATTTAAACTGCAGCAGCTAAAGTTAGTGATCAAAATCTGTTTTGATTTGACTTGTTAGGTAAAATGCAGGTTGATGTGCTGTTTCTTTGTCTGTGTAATCCCATATACCTTGGTGCTCTTCCTTGACTTAGCAACTGTTGAATGATGGCTTTGTGTTGGGCTTGGTGACTTTTGTAACAGGTATGTGATTTATAGCCATGAAAACATCAAAATTATTGTGACTTTAAAAAGAGCTACGATTCCAGACCCTCCAAAGGTTTCTGATTTAGTTGCACAAAGGAAAGTTTAATATTGTTTTTTAGCCTGAGAGTTCTGTCATGTTGCACTTGGATAGAAATTGGAATTCAAGATGGTAAAGAGGAATTACTATGTTGACCAGAATTACCCATAATAAGTCCTATTAAAATATATTTTCAATGGTATCTGTTCTAATCAATTGGCTGTTTTGATTTCCAGGCATCAGATCTTCCAAAGCTACTAAAATACCTAGAGGAGTTGATAGGAAGCAATAAGCTTTTCTTCCCTCTCCCTCCATAGGCTGGATAAGCTTTGATGGTGCTGACGTACCCGTAAATCTGGTCAGGTCTCTCTCAGAAGGCACAGATAAGAGTCCAGGAAGTGGAAGTGACCATGTAATATGTGGTTGAGCAGTTAACCGAGTGTGACCTCTTGACTCAAAAATTGAGGAGAGTATAACTCCACATGGCCAAGCCAAACCTGCATTTTCCTAGGCAGTTTCTCAGTGAGCCCGTCCTCCTCTCTGCTCTCTTTGCCGTCCAGTGTTCTTGTGCTTCAGATTCTTAGAAACACTAGATACATTCATTTATTTTCAGGAGTAAATCAGTTTTCATTGTTTTCTCAACTTCTAGTGAGTTTACTGAAATGAAAATAATTCTTTATTCGTGCTCCTCAATTCTGATACAAGCTGGTAAGCAAACCTTTAAAAAAAAACAAAACAAAACAAAACAAAAAAACAGCTTTAAAAATATTCCCACTCAAAATCTCCATATCTATAAACCTTTATAAAGACTAAGGTCTTTGCAACAGTCTTTTTCTCAGTTAATACTGATAGTTACTAGATGAAACTTATGAAAACTATGAACGATTCAGTGCCCAAGGCAGATAGTACGAAAGGACAAAATTCCATAATTTCACAGTTTTCCTACTATAAACAGGCCTATGAGGAACGGACTAGTGAAGGCCCAGAACACATCTGGGGATCTGGCTTCTGTATGGATTATCTGGTGTCCAAAAAGGGTTCCATTGCAGCCATTTTCTTGTGTCTTCTAATGGTTTCTTTGTGGCTGAAAACACTAGAAATGCCTGATTGCCTAGTTTACTGGGTACTGTTGTAGGTATTCACCTGCACATTGAAGGCACATTTGTGCATCTTCCTTGCTCCAGCTCCATGCCAGCTCTGCACTGAATCTCCTTGCAAGTGCCTGGTTTCTGCAGGAGCACAAACTGAAGTGGTGCTGATCCCATGTAAAGAAAAAAGCTCTGGCTGTGAGCACCGTCTGTCACTGGGAGAGGCTGCCAGAGAGGCGGTCAGGTCTCTGTCTGGGGGGGGTTTGTCAAGACCTGACTGGCCAAAACAGAGTGCCCTGCTTGCATTTGATGAGTGAGCCTGCTTGTTGGAGGAGGCTGGGCTTGGTGTCCTCTTGAGGTCCCTTCCAAGGTGAATGGATATTGTTCTGAGGAGTAGAAGTAGGGACTTTCCATTTTGTGGTGACCTCTCACTTTGAAGAGGCAAAGTGTTAATAGTTTTGCTTGTTTTTTAATATGGAGGAATGACAGTAGAAGATAGTTACCTGGCAGACTAGTGACTCTGGCTGCTGTCCAGACCTACCTTGTTGTTTAGGCTGGCCTTAAAATACTGCAGTACAACTGGAAGGGAAGAGTTGTATTTGTGGTCTTTGCTGTAAAGCTGAATGTATCTGGATGTTATAATCTATGGAAACATGTTGTCATGAAATGAATGGAACCTGTAGGGTTGGATAAAACTCGAGTTTGTTGTATCCTTATGAAGGTGTTCTCTAAATGAACAGCAAATGCAAGAGTAGATTGATGGATAAAATGCCTGAGCAAGACTTAACAGATGTTTTACAGCTGAATTTGAGACATCGGCTGCTAAAATGATTCTTTTATTTTGCTATTGGCTTGCCTTTGTTCTCTTTTTGTAATGATACTGACTGTGAAAACTCAATGGATCATCAGGCTTTTTTGGAACAACAGTTAAAAACACTTAAGGATAAATCTATCTTTCAGGTAGGCAGCAAAGTTAAAGGATCAAGACACTTGGGCTAGAGTAACTCTGATTTAGTTTTATTATAGTTTTTTCGTGTTGAATTTGCTGGTTAAGAATGGGATGTGTACCAGCAAATGGTAGTCATGCATGGAAACAAAGTGCAACTTGAGACTTGAAGAATATCCAAAATACAAGAAAAACAAATTAGTAGTAAAAGATTCTGGATAATAAAATTCATAGTAATCAGGAAATTAATCTAAGGGCTTGAGGGAGTAAGCTTAGAAGGTTGAGGTTTTGTGACCTCTGTGATGGGGCATTGATGGTCTAATGGATACAGAGTATCCAAGAGGGTAGATTTCAGATTAGACATTAGGAAGAAAATCCTTACTGTGAGGGTAGTGAGATACTGGAATGGGTTGTCCAGGGAAGTTGAAGATTCCCCATCCCTGGAAGTGTTCAGGTCCAGGTTGGGTGGGACCTTGAGCAACCTGGTCCAGTAGAAGGTGTCCCTGCTCTTGGCAGAGGTTTGGAACTATGTGATTCTTAAAGTCCCTTCCAACCCAAACCATTCTGGTGTCTGATGAATAACTTAAGAGCCTTACTCCCAAGCAGGTTGTTTAAATAGCTGCTGAATAATCTTACATGTGCTTGCACATGGCGGCCTTTGGATTGAAGAGCAGCTACTTGAAAACTGGAAAATAGTAATTTGTATTCAGGTTTCTTTTCTTGTGTGTGTTTTTCTTTCTCCTAGATTAATAATTCCCATCTGAGAAAGATTACTGGTTAAGAAAACTCTTGAGGGACATGAATGTTGCATACCACACCATCTCTGTAGCCTAATATTTTTGTTCTGAGAGGTAGACGTGCCTCCCGGAATGTCTGCTTCACCTTCTTCAGTAGCATCAGAAGGACTGAGATGGAGGAACTGTTTCCAGTGAAGCTTAATTTGGTAAACCACATCTTGTGGCTGGTCAGAGCATGTTGACATCAGTCAGCGCTGTTGTCACCTGCAGTGGATTGTGAGGTTGATGTGCATAACCTTCTGTCATAGAAGGACTGACCATAAAGCTCTAACTATGCAAATTCCCGGCGAACTGCACGTTAAAAAGATGATTTTATGTCTGTCCTATTTTTACTCCCTGGATTTTGATAGAATGCCAGACCAGTTACTCTTGATTTATTCCGTTCTTTATAGGTTCCTGTTCTACACCCACCCCAATGGTATCAGAATGTCTTCTGGACTTCTTGCTGATGAAAAACATTAGAAAACAAGACTAGTGTCTGTCAAATGGGGTGCCCTCTCCACGTCTCTCTCCAAACCTTTCCTTCTGGGGGAGAAGAAGAGAAGAATAGTATGTGAGTTGTTTGAATTTTAATTAGAAAACCCTCAATTGTATGTTTTGTACATAAGTTAAGGTTTGGGGGGGAGGGTTTACACACAGCATAAAAATTATTTTTGTATTCTTTTTGAGGTTTGTGTTGATGGGTGGTTATTGAAGCTTATCTTGTAGCTGGTGTCTTAGTGCAAGGGGATTTTTGCAGCTGTTTGCAGGAAAGTCTTGTCATCTGAGGCAAAGATTTTATGTTGACAGGGATGTTGCTTTTTTTGGTGAAGTAAGTTTTTCAAGACATTTGAGGCAGTCAAGGCTGAAGAACTGTTTGGGGATTTTATTCTTGTTCAGACTTGTCCTGGACAGATGAATTATTTAGAAATAAGGACTAAGATGTTGTAAATGCTCCTGGATCCTCTGCCAGCTGTTTAAGAACCAAATACCTGAGAAGCTCCCTGAGACCTTTTTCAGTGCAGGGTAGTTCTTTTGCATTCTGTGACCATTTCAGTTTTTAAACTCTCTTAAATCTTGAATCTAAATTGCGTTTTCCATAATATAGGAAGCGGTTTACAAAGGCACATACTTGTAAAGCTAAGCCTGTGGGGATACCTGATCACTTTATGTCAGAAATCTAGATTTTCCTAACAATCATATTTTAAGCATGTACATACAGATAAACAACTTACTGAAGACTTCTCATCTCGATGCTGACACTCAAGGTGAAAGGTGCTGAAGTTCTCCTGCCTGAATGAGATAATAGTGATTTTCTGAACAGAACTTAATAAAATTTCATTGCTCGTGTTCTTTTGCAAAAAACCCACAAAACTATTCCTGCCATGTAGATACAAGGACACCTGAAAGAAAAACTTGGAATTTTATGAAGATAGAAGAAATGCTAAGAATTTTTTCCCCCAGGAATCGGGTTCTGTTTCCTCTAAGAGCAATCAGGTGACCTACTGGGAAATATTAATGAGACCAGTTCTTTGGCTCAAGAATTTTGAGTTTTGCATCTTGGCCTGTATCAGAAACAGTGTGGCCAGCAGGAGCAGATTCTCTCTGGTGTGAGGCCACAGCTTGAGTGCTGTGTCCAGTTTTGGGTCCCTCACTACAAGGGGAGACACTGGGGTGCTGAAGCGGGTCCAGAGAAGGGCAGTGAAGTTGGTTAAGGGTCTGGGGCACGAGTCCTGTGAGGAGAGGCTGAGGGAGCTGAATGTGTCTGGCCTGGAGAAAAGAGGCTCAGGGGAGGTTGTGGCCTGGCAGGGTTGGCCCCTTCTCCCAAGGAGCAAGAGATTAGGACAAGAGGAAACAGTTTCGAGCTGGACCCTGGGCAAGTTTAGATGGGATAATTGGAAAAACTTCTTCACCAAAAAGGTTTCTGAGGACTGGAATGGTCTGCCCAGGGAAATGGTTCAGTCCCCATCCCTAAGGTATTTAAAAGATATGTAGGTGTGGTGAGGGACATGGTTTAAGGGTAGACTTTGCAGTGCTGGGTTAACCATTGGACTCAATGACCTTAGAGGTCCTTTCCAACCTAAATGATTCTATTCTAGTTCTTTCAGATATTAGTTTTTAACATTGTTAAATGCAAGTGCCTGTGTTCAAGTATTCCATCACTTTTTTGTGTTTGTTTGTTTCTTTTTGTTGTTGGTTTTTTTTCCCCAGGAAAAGTGCAAAATGTTTCAAATTCCTGTTCAAAATCTTGATAATGTCAGGAAGGCTCGAAAAAAGGTGAAGGACATTCTTGTTGATCTTGGGCTTGACAGCTGCAGGGAATTACTGAAGGTAAAGCATTTGAACGAATGTAAGCTAATCTGAAATGTAAATCCTTGAAAAATATTTCACTTTCTAGTGTATATGTGATGTTCCTCTGACATGGATCTTGATGGAGGGATCCTTACTAGAAGAATTACTCATTAGTGACTGCTCAGGTGCCAGGGGAGGAATTTAGTGTGTTAGTATGTAGCATTGAAAGCAAATGTATTTCTCAACAAGATATGTTTTAGATGGTGCTACATAGTCTGTGCTAGTAATGTTTGAACAAAAGGAACGGTGCAGCTTCAGGAGAAACACCACAGACTAATCAACTGTTATTTGTGTGCTAGGCAGCACCTTTTTTTTTTCAGTTTTTTAAAATCACAAGCAAATGAGGACTTGAGTCTACTCAAAGGCATCACATATCAAGGCCAGACCTCTGAAGAAGTGTATACAAATCGTCAGGATTTCTCAAAGGGGGCAGGCAGTTAAACACAGTAATCTTGTTGCGGGTCTTTAAACTTCGTGACCAGGGAAAAATACCAAAATTGCCTTACTGAGTTGTAGTTTGGTTCTGCATCTTAGAAGGTACTGCAAGTGTACTGGGGCAATTAAGATGAGCCTCGTACCATTATTGCCCCTTCCTGGAGGAAATTCTGTGCAACAATCAGGACAAATGCAGTCCAGCATGGGCAAGCCTGATACCAGAACAAGTGCAAACACAGTAATGCAGCTCACTGACTAAACAGGAGTGTATTTCAGTGAGGCTTTTTTTGCCTGTTGAGTATATTCATGACTTCACACTGATCACAGTCAAGAGTTTGGATTGCTTCTGTACGATGGAACTAAAGTAGATTTAATACTCTGCAGGGGTGCTGTTGTGTCTTTTGTGGTGTTTTTTCTCTGAAACTGTGTATACAAATGATTGGTAAAAAATTCTACATGCATAACTAATTTTGGAACATTGTTGGGTATTGCAGTTGGAACAGTGTTGGATGTATCTCAATGTCATAATAGCTTGGGGAAAATTGTAATGTCTAGTAATTTCCATTTACTTACTGGTTTTATTGTGTTATATATTGTTTTGTAATCAAACCTCTAACTCAGAACCCAAATCTGTCTTGACTGAAGTAGAAGTGTTTTGATGATGCCAGGTTTTTACTATGAAATTGCTTGCAGTCTGACTTTGTTTGCAGTATGGACTTTAATGCTGAATGAGCAGTAAGGTGTTTTGTATTTGGTTGTTTTCTTTGTGGGGGTGTTAGTGTGTGTTTTGCTTGTTTTCCTTCATTTTTAATAAATGGTGTTGGTGGGAAACCCAGTAAACATTTATATTGTGGGAAAAGCACAGGTTTGGGCCACAAAAATACCACATTATTTTATTTTTTTTTTGCAAATAATTCTCCATCAGCCAAGTTCATAACTTCTGGGATTTTGGTTTTGGTACAACTTTAGCAGCAGGAAGAATGGTTTCTAGAGTTTGATTTGTACTTGGCTCATTTGATGATGGTATTTCTTTTTGGTGGCACAGGGTGTGTGAGGTCTTTATAAAATGGAATCATGGAGTGGCCTGGGTTTGAAGAGACTTTAAGGACCATCTAGTGGGGAGTAGCTGAAGTTTGTTTGTTTTATCAGATACTGAGATTTTTGGGCTCCTTGTGAGGAGGCTGGACAATTTAGGAAATGGTGTGAAATTGTATGACACAGATGTGACTTTCCATCTGATCTTAAAATTGGTCTTACACTGTACTAATTAGGCATGATAATGGAGAGCAGTTTGTGGCAAGGAAGGTGAAGGAATGTCACATATGAATAGTGTCTCTTTGTAGCTCAGAGACCAAACGGATTCATTTTTGGCTGCTGGGAAGAAAACACGAACCTTTTGTGCTAGAGTACTAGTTTTATTCTCCAAGTAGTATGTTCAAGTACACTGTGATGTCAGAGGTTTTCCTTTAATAAACTGTTTTAGCTTCTCTAACATATTGTGACCTTTAGGGCCAAGATGGTGATCAGAGGGATGAAGCACCTCTACCTCGAAGACAGGCTGAGAGAGTTGGGGTTGGTCAGCCTGCAGGAGAGAAGGCTTTGGGGAAACTTCTTTGCAGCCTTCCAGTACCTAAAGAGGGCTCATAAAAAGGAGGGAGAGGGACTTTCATATGGGACGATGGTGGCAGGATGAGGGCCAGCAATGGTTTAAATTGAAAGAGAGCAGGTTTAGATTAGATGGTAGACAGAAATTCTAATGCCTAATGAGGCACCGGCACAAGTTGCCCAGAGAGATTGTGAATCCCCATCCCTGGCTGTCTTCAGGGCCAGGTTGGATGGGGCCCTGAGCAACCTGGTGCAGTGAATGCCCTCCCTGCCCATGGCAGCGGGTTAGAATTATATGATTTTTAAAGTCCCTTCCAACCTACCCCTTCTGTGATTCTATTCTATGTCTTCATTTAAACTGTGAGCTCTTTATCTTTTTTTTTCTGGGAAATAGTGATGGTTTTAACACAGAGGGGAGAGCAGTTCTTAGTTTAAAGATGGGTTTCTCTTTAATGTAAAAATGCCCATTACGCATCAGGATTAGTCAGGCTTTTCAGGGTGTTTTTGTCCCTTCTTGTTACCTTTCTCTTCTGTTTTCCTCCCCTCCAGTGAGTCAGAAATGGGGGAAAGGCATAGCAAGTTAGCAATTCTCTGTTTAAACTAAGTGTTCACAATAGACATTTGCATCACCAACTAATTGTATTGTTAAGAATAGTTACATTTATCAGTAAATATTTGTCTGTGGGAAGAAGCAGTTTCAGCAAAATTACCTAGATGTATTATCAAATGCATTTGGCTTGTGGGAATCTGGTGTTTAAGTCCAGGAGCCTCTGTCTCAAATCAAAAGCAGAACGTGTTTGAGATAAGCCATGAACTTCATGAAAACTTTTTTAACAGTGTGTAATTCATTCCAGCATATGCAAATGAAGAATTCTTAGTAAATCTCAAGTGTCTTCATTTTCTCTGTCAAACATAGTTCTCTAAAGTTCTGGGATTTCTCTTGTTCCATGCAAGAATTCTTTGTAAGGCGTTTCTTTTCCCAACCCCCCCCCCCAAGGAGGTTTGGCTGAAGGGCAAATAAATGACTCTTTCAGTGTCTAGGTATTGATTAGGGGTTTGTTTATTGTAACCCTGAGCTTTTTGGGTTCTCCTCAGACAAATTTGAATGTTGAAAAAGCTAGAAAGCTTGTTGCAAACGCAGCTACATTTTTATAAATTCTTGGATAATGTGATTTTAAATCGAATTATCACTGGCATGATGTTCTGGCTTTCTGTAATTTGTGAAACACACAGGAGTGCTTGTATTTGCATGTACAGGAACCTAGTGCAAACAGAGCCTGCATGGAGTAGGAATCTGTATTTTTTGGATTGCTGGTGGCTTTGTTTCTCTTGGTTGCTCATTATATCCTCTGTTGCTGCCAAATTTCACATAAATACTGCATTATTTTTTTTTTTAACCACAAACTATTAGATTTCTGAATTCCACTCTTCTTACAGGGTGATCTGATCTTACATGGGTGTTTATTATCTGCTTCTGCTGTTCCAGTGGTGTTTGGTGCAGGGGTGGAAACCTCTTGCTCTCTGTAGGTATCTGCAGAGTTCTGAGTGAAGAGGGGGTTGTGAAAGGGAAGGAGAAGGTGAGGGGAGAAGAGATGCTGGTTTTCTGTGGGTGAAGCCTGTGTTTGTAGCCTGTGGTTCCTCTAAAGGCCCTGTGGTGTGCTGTTGAAGCTACCTTAGGGTCTTCAGAAGTGCCTAGGAAATGGGAATCTACTTTGGTTTTTTGTCTGGATTTTTAAAAAATTTTTTAAAGTTTGTGTTTGGCTGTGTGTCAGCCTCAAAACTGAAGGTGAATTTAGGATTTTTGGGATAGTAGCTGGCTTTGGCTTGAGATACATGGACTGCTCTGATGGGATTGATAAGAAGAATGCTGTAAGGAAAGTTGCTTACCCTGACACAGTTGTTCAGACACGATAATATTGTTGCTTTTACAGCTTGCGGGGAAAGTACTGCAGCTCTTGGAAACAAGCTTCTGTGAATGTCTTTTGTTTTTTCAAGCTGAAAGTATAGCAATGCTATGAAGATTTAATACTAAAAGCTGTTGCAAAGTAAAGCATAGTGGTAAGTTAATAAATGGAAGTAAGCAGTGAAATATTACAGATGCAGGAGGAGGAAAGTAGAGGGGAAAGATACCTTTCAGTGTTCGCTATGAACTTGGCTGGAAGCAATGGAATTACAGTCTAAATATTTTCACTCCCTATATTATTTTCAGTAACTATGAAATGTTCAGAATTCCTGCTCTGTTACCGACCAGTCACATGGACAAATATTTGAGGTAAAATTAATCACAGAGTGGTCAAAGAAGTAATTTCTTTGAAGGGAGTTTTGGGACCTACGTCTGAATACTGTATGGATTTATGAGTCATCCTCTCTTAACCTCAGTTTTCCATTTTTATTTTTACTTATTTTCTGTTGAGAAATTCTTTACATTCAAAGCAGACTGCAAAAGCAGATGAGCTCTTGTTTTCATTTTTTCTTTCAGAGTCTTCAAAGTTTTGATGCAGGTGAAAGCTACTTTTGTAACACTTCTTGGAGTGATGTCTCTTCTTGGGAACCTGTGGGCAAAAGGAAGGTATGTATAAGATTTGCGTTAGAAATTCTGGGTAGGCATGTATGGGGAGTTGCTGAATTTTATCATTTTCAGAAATTGGAATACAGCTTTTTAAAGGTAAAATAACCCAGCTTTAATATTTGTTTTCTAAGTACCATTAGTCAGGGAATAATCTTACATTTCCTCTGTGTTTTTCTCTGTAATGCAGCTGGTTATAAGGACTACATATTGTTTGCTGTCTTCAAGGATACAACCTTGAGCATCAGTATTTAAGATGTCACACTAATGTGCTGCCTTTTTAGCCCAATTTGATGTGTAGTAGTAACATGATCTTGTGTACAACATGGCTCTTGTTTCATTGGAAAGGTGAAAATGTGGTTGCAGAGATGGGAGTGAATTAAGCTGAAATTGTCCTTAGTGGCTTGGCATAGGGTGGCAATGGAAAACTGTTTCCAATTAGGTTTGTGTATGTGAAACAGCTCTTAAAACATCTGCCTTTACCATCTTTACAACAGAGGCCTCAAAGTGGAATAGTTGCAGTGCCCAGCATACAGGCTGACCAAACAAAGGCACTTGGTCTTTGCCAAGCTGTCATTAAGTAGGAAGTGGCCCCTTCAGGACCCTTGTCTGCTTTGTCTGTTACCTTCCTGAACTTCTGTTCACACTTTTAAGACTAGGGGTTGGTCTGTTCACATGACTTTGTGGATGAAAGAGTCAAGTGTGGCTTTTTGTTTGACTAGGGACAGATTGTGTCCAGCCTCTTAGTGCCACTTCACATAAGGCTTACAGTTACCTTCAGGAAAGACTACCTTTAGTTTAGGTGAATGGAATAAATCCTGTTAAT
>VXBX01009313.1:366763-384006 GCA_013400415.1 Scytalopus superciliaris | reverse complement strand
CTCCTTTTTTATTTCTTCTTTATGCACATGAAAAGCATCATCTTCTGTCAGGTCTGCTGGCCCCAGCCAGCATGTTATCTGAGCTCTGGTCTTGCTGATTTTGTCTCTTTTGCCTTTTCCTCTACCTTTTGACTAAAGAAAGAAGTTCAGTGTCAGGAGATCTGTGTTAGGTGAGCAGGGGAGGTTCCCCTTCCTCCCCAGACATGGATTAGGGAAGAGTAGGATGAAGATGGACTAAGTGAAGCTTGTCTTCCTCACCAGTTCTTTAGGAAAAATGACTAACCATTCCACTGAAAATGGAAAAGAACTAAAAATTGTGTGCTGGAGAGGGAATCTTCTTTGCTCTCTATTGTCTGGAGGGAGACAAGGCAGAGAGACCTGATCCCTTGCCAGAAGGGAGCAGTAAGTGCCCTGACTCAGCTGGTCAGCATGACTTTCTGTATCTGTCGGAAAAACAAGGTTGGAATCTGATCTGATGAACTTCAGTGTAGAATTGGTAACATGTTCCTGTGGAGCAGATTTGCCAAGCTGTGTCTTTTTGGATACTAAACTTGTTCTGATCCATTTTCTTTACACTATCATGGTTCCTTGATACGTGCCATTTGCATATCAAGCTGCCTAGATTTGGGAGAAAACAAGTTGGTCCTTCAGGATGTTCTATTCCAAAGTTGTCATAAGGGGAAAATAAGTTGTTTGAGCTACACTGGAAATTCAACAGGCTGGAGAAGATACTTATTTAAATGAAATCGGTGGTTTCCACTGTTAGAACTGTTTTTAGAGAGACAGTAACAATTCTGGAAGAACTTCAGTTGGAGACTGTCCTGTCTTTCTAAGTGTCTGTGGGTCATGGGGAATGGGAGACTACACAAGCAGAAGTGTTACTACGTTCTGGGGTGTTCTTTGGAGTAGGACTAGTCAAGTTTTCCTCAGTGTCTCAATAAGCCTTTTTTTGGGTGCCATTTGTACAGTTGATGGTTGTATGGATCAGTTTCTAAAATGCTACGTTTTTTCACAGCCACTTAGAGTTCTTACTTTGTTGAATTTTCTATAAAACTGGGCTAGTCTTGGGAGGCTGTAGTAGCACTCCTGAACATAAAGCAAATCAGATGAGTATGCAAGGGGAACGTGCTGCCTAAATGATTTCTAAGGTGTCTCTATGGAAGAGCGCTATTTCATGCAGAGAATATCAAAGCAGCAGACTTCCACATGCTTTTGTTGTGCTGAAAGAGAATTGGTTTGGACTTTTTTTTGTTGTTGGGGTTTTTTTTGAGTGAAGTAGTGGAACTTCAGGATTTCATAGAACTTGAGGTACAGGGCTTTTTTTTTTTTTCTTTCCTTTTGATGGAGTCTCGTAATTTTTGCCATCATCAGAAAACAAATTATCTAAGAAGACATGGAATGCTGTTTCCCCTACACTTACCAGTATGCAGGCACTGGGGCTGTTCAGTATTTGTTTGAACATCATTGCTGCAGAATAGTCAATTAACTCAGCAGTTGGACCCCTTACCTGTAGAGTGTTCTCACTGCATCTAAAAGCAATGGTTCAGACTTTGCAACAAGGAAAAACTGACAGTGTATGACACTCTGGTATAAGTTTAGGGTCACAGAAAGACTCAAGCCAGAAATGGGACAGGGGGGAAAAGGAAAGAATCAAGGGGCCCAGTGTTTTATAAGCTTTTCTAAGTCTTGGACAATCAATTACAATAAGTGGTCGCCTCTCTTTGTCACCTGACTCTTTCAGCAGTAAGGCTAGTGAGGTGCATCTTTTTAATGATGTTCTGTATGCTTCATTAGCTCAGTAGTGTCAGTGGCCTTTCTCCAGGCAATACACTTTCAAAGTAAGATTGATGCCTCTTCTAATTTGCTGTGTTGCTGTTTACTGTTGGCTGAGATTAGACACCTAGAGTGTAAGTAGAAGATAATTCAGTGATACCGTAGCAGTGTACTTCGTCTGCAGCCTTAGCCAGTCAGGGGCATTATCTGATCCAGTCTCTTGAATCTGAAGCTTAGGTTTTGGTTATCATCAGGAGTCTCTTTTAGTACTGCTGGTAGATGGCTGTGTTATCTGTAGATGACTGACTGTAACCTCCATGGCTATATGAAACGGCAAAAAAAATAAATCCCCGCACACATTTTCTTACTGTTCTTCATAACGTGTCAGTGAGATGCATGTAGGTGATCTGACTAGGCTGGATACTGTGGTGGCACAGCTTGTTCCCTTTGGGTTCTGTTCCATAAGGGGCAGAAATCAATAAGGTGAGAAACACCTCGGAGGGAACAGAGGGATTCTACTACAAGTCTGAGAGTGCACATTTGTCACATGGATGTTGCTGTGATTCTGTAGTCTTTGGCAAGAGCCGGGGTTAACTTCCTAGGAAGCTGATCAGGAAAAACGGTTGACAGGGCTACCAGTTCTTCAGAAATGGCAAATAATGTTCCTGTGGATACAAAAAGTCGTGCTGTCACGTGCCATATAACTGAGGGACCAAACCACTGCGTAGTGGAAGATAGTTGGGTGTATTCTTGCACAGTTAAAATACTTTGCTGAGAGGAATCTGTATGCTCTATACTGAGTGTGCTAGAGGAAATTTCTGAAAAAAAATAATTACTGTGATGGGATGTCCAGTCTGTGTGAGACAGTATGAAGAGGTCATTGCTGCTTTATCACAAAAGGATTTTATTCCCTTCTATTATTATTTTGGCTCCAAAAGAATATTCTTTAAAAAATCACACATTTGTGGCTTTTCTGGGAAGGTACTTCTGGAGCATTTTCACTGAAGAGTAGGCTATTGAAATACAGAAAAAGGTCCCCTACCTGTTCTGTCTTCCCTCTCTAGTAGATAGGAGCTGGCCCTTAACTAACTAAAGCATTAAAAGTGTCGTGTTAGAAGGGCTGCTATTCCTAATTGCTACGGTTTCACCTTCTGTGCATGGTGGCATTTTTAGCTTGTCTTTAAAAATGGGCTTCAGGATAACTTCTTATGAACTGGAGTAGAAATGAATTAATTTAAAGCTTCTTAAGAAATTATGAAACAAAAAGGGAAGATACCTTTCTCCCTTTAAGTATGTCACCTTTAAATTTGCTTTTCAAAAACAGAAGAAACTGAGAAGATACATGCTGTACGTCCAGTGAAGGCATTTTTGGGAGGTGATGGTGCAGACTTATTTTTAAACAGATAACTGCAAGGTAGGAACTGGCAGTTTCTAAGTGGATGTTTCTCTTTTGTTTGCAGAGATACAGAACAAAGCCGTACTGCTGCAGCTTATGCAAGTTCTCCTCAAAACTGCTTACTTCGTTCAAGAACCACCTGCATCGTTACCATGAGGATGAAATGGATCAAGAGATGGTGGTTTCTTGCCCAAAATGTGCATTTTCTTCTCATCCCAAAGTAGTGGGAAAACACATCCGGATGTTTCATTCGTCTAATAAAAGAATACAGAACTATACAGTCAGCATTTTGGATGGCATGAAACAATTTAGGAGTGACATCATAAACTTCACATGTCTAAAATGTCAGTTCACAGACACCTTATATTACAACATGAAGAAGCATGTGCTGATGAACCATTTTAAAAACTTAATAAGTACGTATTTTGGTGAGAAATCTGATGACAGTACAGCAAATTCAACGGAGTACTACTGTATAAAGTGTAATGCTTCTGCAAACAGCCCAGATTCTTTAATGTATCATATCTTGACAGCTGAAACACACCGAGACCTAGAGAACAAACTCCGGTCTCTGATTTCGGAACACATTAAGAAACCTGGATTCGTGAAACAAATGTCTATTGCTCCAAAGCCCCTCCAAAGTGTGGCACTGGCTGCTCCACCCGCAGCACCTGCTGTTGCCCCAGCAGGTTCCATCACAGCTCCAGCTTGCATCCAGCTTGCATTTCCACAGAATAATCAAAACCAGAGTGCGGTGCAGCCAAAAGCAGTTCAAAATGCAGTCGGACCACTGACTGTTTCAAGTGCCTCTGGTAGCCTTCCACACACAACTTCTGCTCCGGTCGTCACGCCGCCACACGTCACTCTCGTAGCCAACAGTTCTCCTGTAGGTCAGAACAACATTAGTATTCAGCAGTCTGCTTCCCAGCCCATCATTGTTTCTCCTGGGCTCCCTCTTAATCATTCCGTTGGGGCCATAAATAGGACTGTGGCCCCTGCAGTTCTTCCTCTTAATCAGCCTGTCAGGCCTGGGCTCTTTCCTGTTAATCAACCCATTGGTACTATAAATGGTCCGGTTCCTGCTGGAACGCTGCCTGTTACTCAGCATGTCAGCCCCGTGAATCAGCAAGTTGTGCCAGGAGTCCTCCCGGTGAATCAGCCAGTTGCTCCAGGAGTTCTCTCAGTCAACCAGTCACTCGGCAACCTGAACAGACCCATTGATCCCAGGGTCTTCCCTGTGGCACAGACAGTGGGGTCAGGTGTTCTCCAGCTCAACCAGCCCGTTGCCTCTGGGGTGGTTCCTGTCAGTCAGCCTGTCGGACCTGGGTTTCTTCAGCTTAATCAGCCTGTTGCCCCAGCAGTTATCCCAGTAAACCAGCCGGTCCAGCCTCCGGTTTCTCAAAGTGCAACGTTTTTGACGGCAGGCTCGATACTGAGGCAGCTGATTCCCACCGGGAAGCAGGTGAATGGGATCCCTACGTACACGCTGGCCCCGGTTTCAGTGACTCTGCCCGTAGCCCCTGGTGGTGGAGTAGCCACCGTTACGCCCCCGCAGGTGCCCATCCAGCTCATGCAGTCGGGGGCGGTGGCTCAGCTGTCCCAGTCCCCGGCCGGCGCGCCCTCTCCGCCCATGGTCCTCACCTCCGAGAGCGTCTCCCTGCAGGTGTCCCCGCCCGGTCCCGAAACGAGCCAGGCCGTCAGGCAGGCCAAGCAGTGGAAGACTTGCCCTGTCTGCAACGAGCTTTTCCCATCCAACGTCTACGAGGTGCACATGGAGGTGGCCCACAAACCGCGCGAAGTGAAGATAGAAATCCCGGAACCCGACAAGCTGGCGGCTTGTGCACCCTTCCTGAGGATGACGGAAACGGCGATCCGCTGCTACGCCTGCAAGTGTTTTCTCTGCGAGGAGGAGCTCATGAAGCATCTCTTCATGCACGGCTTGTCTTGCTTGTTTTGCACAGGTACTTTCTATGACTTAAAGAGCCTCGTGGAGCACAACAAAACCAGGCACAACGGGAGAAAGCAGCTGCACGCAAATTACAGCAACAGAGGGTTTCAGCTGGGTAACGATGCTCAGGGTGGCCTGGTGTTTCCACACTTCGATTTCAATACAATGTTACCAAATGAAGACATGGGTGAAAGAGAAGTACACCTGGCAGTTCTTGTTGGAATAAATTCAACGATTCTTGTCCCTGTTTACATCAAAGTGAAACCTCAGACAGCGGAAGCGAACAGGAGATGCACCAGGAAAATGTTCACCTGTCCCTTTTGCTTAGGTACGTTTGCTGGTAAGGAAACCTATGAAAAGCATTTGAAAGAGCGACATCACATAATGCCAACTGTACATACAATTCTAAAGTCTCCTGCTTTCAAGTGCATCCACTGTTGTGGCGTGTACACTGGAAACATGACTCTGACAGCTATTGCTGTACATTTGCTCCGTTGTAGAAGTGCTCCCAAAGACAAAGACACCAACTCGAGCCTGAAGATGCAGCTTGAGCGTACCGAGAGAAAAGAGCTGCTGTTTGTGAACGGTGAAAAGCACGTTTCTGTCATACTGAAAAAAAGGCAATCGGATTCTGGCTTTGTTGCAGAAGACCAAAGAAGTAAGGAACAGCAGCCTCTGAGCTTAAACGCTGGCATAGCTCTATCTCCAGAGAAAGAAATGGGTTCAGGGGTAGTGCCTTTCAAGCGACAGAAGATCAGGACTGAGATGAGGAAGCTTCCTTCCAGTGAGGACCTTCGCTTTCTGGCAGTAGATCCGAGTCAGTATGACCACAATTCGTACGAGGCGCAGAAACAGTTTTTGTCAGACTACTTTCACAAGAGGCCATACCCTTCTAAAAAAGAGGTGGAATTGCTTTCCTTGCTCCTGTACGCGTGGAAAATTGATGTTGGGTCGTTCTTTGGGAAAATGAGGAACACGTGCTTAAAGGCGATAAAAAACCTCCAGCCATCTGTGCTGCTGGGTTTCAGTATGTCTGAATTAAAAACTGTTAAGCACAGTTTGAGTTTAAGTGATAGACCATTAAATGATGAGCCATTAGATATGTAAAACAAGGTTTTTATAACAGCTAAAAGCAATCCATAATTGCATACTTACCAGTTTAGCAGTTTATTATATTCTTTGTTTTAACTTGCAGACTGGCCTGTTGAAGGGTGCGGTAGTACACAAAGTATCGTTCAGCTGTGACTGTTATTGTGAAAGGCACACATAGTTGTGTATTTGAAAAAGCTAAAACCTTCAGACTTACACATCTGGAATTTGTTTTAGCGTTTTACTTCTTATGGAGTAGTGTTGTGGGGTTTTTTGTTTTTTTGTTTTTTTTTTTTTTTGTTTGTTTGTTTGTTTGTTTTTTTTGTATTGTTCTACTTCCATTTCCCTTTCTTCCCCTCCAGGCTCCCCTTACACTTTTTATACCACCGTGTAAAACACTTGTCCTGTTAAAAAAACCCAAATTTTATTTTATTTTTCTGCAATGTTGTCATCTTTTCTCAATAATAAAATGTGTAACATTGGTTAAAATACCGAGGTAAGCTATGTGAAAAACATGTATGTGACTATTTGTATTTTTAAGTCGTCCTGATTCTGAAGAAGTGATTGCAGCCTTTTACATCCGTTGCCCCTTCAGTTTCCCAATGCACTGGTAGCAATGGCAATCCTTTTTTTTCCCCCCTCCTCAATCAAAATACCTGTGCCAGTGAACTCTGGTGACTTGTAGTTTCTACTGAGTATTATTAACGTGGTGAGGATTGAGGGGCTTGCGGGTGCCCACTGAAGTGTTATGATGAACTGATTTTAAATGGTTATTATCTGTTAAATAGACCTTTCTAAGCAGAAGTGTTTACTCTTTTTATTGGTGTTAAAGCCTGGTTGTTTCAATACCTGTTGTTCTAGGCCTGGTAGCAGCATTTGTTTTATTTTGGTTTTCAAAAAGCAAAGCTGCTTTGGAGAGTGTCAGGTTGCTTTGATATGTGGCATATATGACTTTGTGCACATCACTTACCTGTAGAAGCCCTATTCCAAATATCACTAAAGTTTGGTGAGAAACCTGACTTACTTTAAAATGCTGTTTTATGAGGTAGTAACTGAGGAGAGCCTCTTCCCCAGCGAATTAGATCCCTGGCTTGAGGTCCCCTGGGTCAGAAATAGTTCAAACTGAAACTGGATGAACTGGTATCATCCAGACTTTAAACTGTTGAGTACCTGAAGCAATGGTATTCATGTAGTGATTGTTTTTTATTGGCCCTGTAGAGAGCATCAGAATAGTACAGAACCCTTCAGTGTGAGGGAACATCCCTGTTACCCATTACAGAGAAGCTGTGGGAAGGTTTGCTTGAGTTGAAGCACAACTGGTGGCCACACTGAGGCCTTGTTGAGTACTGTCCTTTCTTTCTGGGTATACTTGTTTTGATCTGGCTTGTCTAAGAGTGCCTCCAAATTCAATTAACAGCCAGTTACGTAAAAAATAACCTGTAAAATGCATTATTTTTAATTCTTCCTCTCAATCCCCCTCTCCCCACCCTTCATTCTCAGAGGTAAAAAAGGAGTTTGCTTGTGCCAGTGTTACAAGGAAAGGGTGATCTGCCCAAACTTATTTCTATTTTTTGAAGCAGTAAGAATACTTTTGTCCCGTGCAATAGTTTTTAAAGCAGATACAGAATGTTTTTAGTGCCGTTTCTGGAAGGGTGTGACGTTTTTAGCAGAACTTGGTGGCTTTCCCCCTGAGGTTCTATAAGCTGTTTGGAATTATATTTTGGATAAAATCTTAATATTTTCATATCAATTGCTTCAGAGAGTTTTAATGTGTATGTAACATGCCGTTGCTTAGAATCTGCTGTTTGGAAAAATGCAATTTAATAGCAGGATTAGGCAAACGTAAACACCATTTACGGGATCATCCACACGCCCCACCCCAAGACCTGTCAGTGATTAAGAAATGGTGTGTTCTTATAGCCTAATAATATTGTATTTGACCGTAGCACAGTTCATGAGAGCTGTTTGAAGGGCCTTGGGTGAGGCAGAGGGATGTTCCATACAAGTTCTGAAATGCAAGGCACTCGTTCTCACTCTTACAGCCGTGGTCCAGTGAGCCAGCCCTGTCATCTTTGGGGTAGTTCTGCTGGTGTGGGTGGAACTCCAGCGTGGAGGAGTTTGGCAGTGTGCATCTGGGGAAGGCTTGCCATGAGTGATGAGAGACTGTGGTGATAACAGCGTGGCTGTGGGGAGCTGGGAAAGTCATTTCAGGGTTCATCCAGGATCGGGGTACCAAGGGCAGTGCAGTCTTACCAGAGTTTTCCTACATAGTATCCAGTGTTGATGTTTAAGCATTTTACTTACTGGACTTTGATTTCACAGTTTCAAATAAACCAGATTTCTAACTTTCTCTTAGGTGTGTGTGCAAATGATTACTTATCCTCCCGCTTCCCCTTTTTAATCCATTCAGAGAACTTAATGTGAATGCTTCTTTTGGTGCAAAAGGGCTGTTAAAAGAGACAAAAGGAAAGCAAGACCTAGAACTTAGATCCAGGTGCTTTGGGTAAACCTGAGTGTCTTTCATTATTTCAAATACTGATAGCTGCATGTTTTCCTAGAGACTGATGATCTTAAATCTCGGTACTAATTTGCTGTCACTAAATGCTCCTGCACTTGTTAAGTGAGTACTGTAGAAATAAAGAAAAAACAGATGAATTTTGAAATCTGACTGGGACCACAGTATGGTCATCGTTTTCAGGAAAGCCAAGGAGCTTGAAAACAGCCAAGTTAAAAATCAGTGGCTTTAACTAAATGAGGCTTTTTGCTTTGGGCTTCTCACAGGTGAAGTAGTTTGGTTAGAAAGTGTTACTCTGGAAAGATATCACTGCCCCTGTGTTGGGCTCCACGTGGGCAGTGTGGGAAATGCCTCTCTGGCACTTCACTAAGCACAGGGCCTCACATTCCTGGGATGTGCTGTTGGGAGTGGGAAAACAAAGTGTCTGCAAGTGAGTGCAAGTCCTTGAAGCATAGGGATGAGGCTCTGGTACACTGTGAAAGAAGCCCAGTTGGGAAGAATAGGGGTTGGTTTGCAGAATGATTGTAGCCAGTGCTTGTTCCTTATGGGACTGAAAGGACTGCAAGCCTGCACGTATTCTGCTTGTGAAAGGTGTTGGTCTGGAGAAGTGTCCGCGTTTGAGAAACAGTTTGTCGTGGTGGCTGGAGTTTTATGCTTTTGAATTAGCGTGGTGACCTGTTATTTGAATATGCAGTAGGAAAGGTTATTGTAATGTGACTTGGTCATGGTTCTTCTGTATGCGCGTGTGTGCTGGGAGTTAATACTGTTTGGTAAACTGACATTTTGGAAGGGGCCAGTGACCTTAAAACATCTTTGTGGTTGGTTTTTGGTAGTGTATTATTGTGTGGATTGCTGCCCACCTTCACCAGTGCATCCAGCGTTTTTCCCCTCCAGTGTTCAAGGGTCAGAAAAAGCTCGGGGGCTTATTTAGGTAGCTGTTGAGCATAATTTTGGGTGTGCAATTCTCAGCAAAAGTATCTATAAAACTAATTCTGCTGCCACTGTCTGTGAAGTTTTTGTACACATATTTGTCAGATTTGACTGCAGACATGTTTTTATAGGAAAGATGCTTGATGCTAAGTAGCAAAGTACAGATGGGTGGAGAAAAAAAGCTGCAGTCTAATAGCAAGAGTAAAAAAGATCAAGAAAACATCTTAATGAAAACGTTGATGACTTTTTTTAAAGGTTGGGGGAATTTTCATACATTCCTCTGCAAAATGCCTGTGAAAAGGACAAACTGAGGGAGAATGAATGCAGAACTTTGTGGTGCTGCATTTGAACTCTTAACACCTTGTTTAAGTGCCTGCGTGTCTCTTTGCATCTGTTCAGATATCTGACAGGCAGACTGCAGCTGTGACCATTTCTCTGGGGTGTCACATCCCAAAACACCTACGATGGACTTGTTTCTGCTTTGCATTTGGCCAGTGTAACACAGTGTGACTGTGTGTGTGGGAAGGGTGTAGGGCTGCAGGTACCAGGAGCATGCACGTGGCCCATTGCCCATCCTCGAATTCCACATAAAGCACTGTTCATGAACACTGTTCTACCTAGGAGGATGTCAAGGAGCAGCTTGTAACAAAATCAGGGGAAGGCGGAGGCCTCAAGTGTCTTTTCAGGCATTATTTTATTTTGGCTGCTTGTCCTTTAAGTAGGAGTGCTGGCAGTTCTTGCCATCCTTGAAGACTGATGCCCATAGGTGTTTTATGCATCAATCTGAGCATGGGACAGCTGGCAGCGTGTGTGTACGATGGAAAACCACCCGGCATGGACGTTCCTGGAGAAAGATCTGCTTAATTGTGTTGTCAGTGTTTGGTTTACAGCCCGCTACTAAATTACGGACAAAGCAAGAAGGTTTTGAAGTGGTGTTGCTGCCCGTTTGGTGCACGGGTGTGAGGCAGAGCCCTGCTGAGGAACACGCCTGTGGCTTTAGGTGACTCAGCAGGATGGTGTTGTGCCCAGATCTTTTGGGACAAGGACAGTCTTCCTGGTGTCACTGCTGTTGTCTCTGCCGATCCCTGGATCTCGCCTGGCGTGCATCTGACTGGCAGCTGTGATGGGAAAAGCGGAGGGAGAACACACACTTGAGTATGGATGGAAGAACCTCAAGACACCACCTCGGACACAGTCAAGTACTACTAATAAATCCCAAAAAAGGGATTACAAAGAAGCGCTGTAGATTTTTCATTGCTTTTACCGAAAAGCAGTCACAGGGGGTGAGAAGTTCCCCTGGCAGTTTCCAGCCCCCACTGAGAGGTGGAGGACAGTCTGCTGGGGCCTGGGTTTGCTGGCTGTGCTGTCACACACACGTGGCTTGCCAGCAGGGTCATCCCTTTGAAAAGGTGGTTGCAGAAAGGATGCTGTTGGAACCTCTGTGAGATGCTGTCTTTGGCGTGTAAGGACCTTGTTTCCCCTGTTTGTAAAATCATTTCCAGATCATGAAGGACAATGTGCCCTTAAAGACTTAATTAAGTAATTTGTATATATCGAATAGATATACATACAGTCATCCATCTGCCACAGGACTGACATCATACACTATTGAATCAAGTTTTTCAGAGCTGTCTGTCTCCTCTCTTGGTCTGGTCAGAGAATCAGGGTTGCAAGGGCAGGTCCCTGCAAAAGTGAGGAATGTGAAGAGGAGCTGGTGACAAAAATTGTTGTGGATTTGACTCATTTCTGTCCTGACAATTCAGTCCATCCATATACATATTCCTGGTGTCAGATATCCTTCTCAGAAAGCATTCTATAATAACATGCTGGTTTAGGTACTGGAGAATTGCATTTTTGGGGCAGCCCTGAGTACCTTTTGGTGGATATCTGCAGGAAGAAATAAATTTGCATAAAAGCCAGAGAGACCAATCAGGCTTGTGCAGATTTGATATTATGTACCAACTGGCACAGAAACAAAGCTGTAGAAAATGGTATCTTTAAAGGAAAACAACCAAAAAATAAAAATCCCAAGATGGGCTGCATTCCTCCTAAATCAAAAGCAGCTGAAATGTCATTCCTGTAGTGCTGTGATGCCACCTACGGGATTTCTGTGGGGAACACAACCCCAGCCACAGGGTTTACATTGTTAATCTTAGGCTTGAAGGTTTGGTTTAAAGGAACGTTTCCCACACTGTACCTGGCTCTTCTTTCAGGGAAGTCAAATTCCTCAGAAACTTTGGTACGCTGCTGTCAACAACTACAGCCAACTACAGATCTGAGCCCAACACCTCGTACAGCTTAAGAACTTCTTCCAGTTCCTGTCCACAGAAGCATTTCTAAAATGCTCAGTGCATACTGGATCAAAAGTAATACACTTGTGAGTTGCTGGAGACAGCACAGCAGTGATTTTGAACCCGTGAAATTGATATGTGTTTTGGGGACTGGAGGATTTCTGTATTAAAAGATCAGCATTTTGAAAAACAAACTTCAAGAAGTAGATCTGAAGCTTTAACACAAGGAGTCCTGACCTCCAGACAAGTGATCCGAGTGTTAAACATCAGGGTTATGTCTGTGAGTCTGTTGCTAAAATGTGTATTTTGGGCAAGACCTTTCCTTTCACAACACAGGAGGGGCCATAATACATGAGGAAGGATACGCACTTGTGAGAAATATATGTAATAATGTATTTTGAACTCGCTTGATTATTTTCAAACACAGAACTAAACTGTGGGTTGTATTCCCCAAATAATACATGGAGCTCTCGTTCCAGTCAGGAGGGCTGCTGGATGTTTATGCACTTTTATTCTAATAGGTAAAGACTGGACAAATTCAACCTTCTCACTGACCCCGTGCTGGTTTTTCTAAGGGTCCTAAATGCCTGCCTGGTGGATGCACAAAGTGAAACATTTCAAGGATACTTGGTATTTGTTACTAGACACGAGAGGAATCTTTTTCCCAATGAGAACAAGCAGCCATTGGATTAATCTCCCCAGGGAAGGGGTGGATTCCACTTGGACACTCAACAGTGAGCTGGACTGAGTGCTGGGCCATCTTGTTTAGACTCCGCTTGTGCCAAGTAAGGTTGGACCAGATGATGCTCAAGGTCCTTTCCAAGCTGGTATTGTGTGATTATGTGGTATGTGTTGCTTCAATGGAATTGTTGATCTGGAATCAACTTGCAAAGAGAAAATACGACCATCTTTTAAAAATGCAAAATAAGTGAGGAGACCAGCAAAATGGTCAGCATGTCTAATACTGGCACTTTCCAGCTACTAAAAGCTTTATTACAGAATTAAAACTTTGTTGAGATAGGAGGAGACTGCCAATCCAACCCCTTGCTCGAGGCAGGGCTACCTGGAGCCCAGGACTGTGTCCCATCATAGTGAACACAAGGGATAATGGACAACAGGTGACACCATCGGATCCAGAAGGGCCACAGGAATGGTTAACATTTTGTATGTCTGCACTACACATATCCTTGATGCAGCAACAATGATGTGAGGAGTTCAAAGAGTTTCTGAGGCTCTGGCCCTTGCCCACACCCATGTTTGCCTCTGAAGCTTTTTAAACACTTGCCAACAGAAACTTCTCCCCATGCACATGACGGATGTGTAATCACCAGATTGCAATCAGGCCCCTGCATATTTTGAGTGTGCTTAAACCTGATCAAAAATCCTTCTCAGAATAACAGAAAGCATTCTGGCTCTGTGCTTTGCTGATGAGGAGATACTCTGTGCACTGTTCTTGGGGTCAGCAAGAGCAGCTCTCCTCTGACCAGACAGGCTTTCCTAGGGCACAGTTTTTCTTGCCCTACAACAGATATTTAAAACACATCTTAAGACGTTTGTTTCTCTCCATGGGCAATAGAGCAACCACAGGTGGCTGGTTCAGCTGCAGAGCACTATGATCAGAATAACTTAATGGGAGACAGTAACCCAGCTTCAGGCTCAGCTGTGCTGCTGGAAGGCATTTGGTGATTAAACACAGAAGTTCACCTCAGACTTGCAAAATCACGACTGTTAATAAAGAGACAAAATAATGGAGTAACATAACTCGGTGCTGTCACACTCTGGACTGTGATCAGCTGCCTTGACAACACAAGTAAGGGGCCCAGGAGGCAGCAGCTCAGCCCCTCATCACACACCACAGCTTGGCTGCTCTAAAGCTAAACCTACAGACTCCTGCTGCTGTCACCAGCACAGCCTCACTCAGCCAGAGCAGGGCTGGAAGAGTCTGCTTGAGGGTGCTGGTGATGGTGCATCCCCCCCACTGCATCACTTAGGGATGGAAAGCGTTTCTATCTCTCTTTTCTGCTAGCCTTTCCTAACAGATAACAACAACAACTCTGCTACATGATTTAATTCCTCTGACTCTTTCTGCCTGTACAGTTTCTCCTGTCTCCACCTTCTAAACCCAGAAAGGCAGCATTTCATAGTGGATCTGTTTCGTGATGTGGTTCAGGGACCATCATTTCACTGGCTTTAACCGAAGAGCTAAATGTGGGTGAGGTTGTGATTGGGGTGCTTAGACAGAGTCACAACCTCATATACTCTGATAATACCATACTGGCCATTAGTTGTAAAATAATGACAGCAAACCTAATCCTATGCAGAAGACATGGGTATCTGTTACTGGGATCCCATGTTTAAAACACACCGAGTTTCTAGCTGGGTTGAGAGTTTGGATAGCTAACTGAATTCCTTTCTGTTTTTTTTTACAGTGTATCAAAAGCAGGGGAAATCTACATCAGGCATAAGAGTTCAAACAGAAAGTTGTGAAACCACAGTGCTTGTTTCACTGGGACTAGACAAAGGGGGGAAAAAAAAAGGTAGAAAAAAAACCCCCCAGACTTGGAGAACTTAATTCATGGCTTGTGATTCAGCTGTGGAATATGCTGTGCCACACCACCACAGATGCACAAACAACACGCAGGCTTGCATTGCAGTTGGGAGGTAGGACAGGTATCTTGCTCTTAGATTAGATCCTCTGCAGTTTTCAAATTCATTTAGTGGGACACAGAAAAATGAGCTGTTGTGGTAGTAAAACATTTCTATACACGCTAATGTGGACCCAGAAAAAAATGGGTTTAACCCACAACCCCCCCCCAGCACCCTGGGGCACAAACAGGATGGAGCTCATCAGCCCCTGTGCTGAGAGCCACGTGGTCCCCCTGAGTGCAAAACAAGAGGAAAAGAAGAAACCTGTTGGTGAGGATGATGGTCACAATCTGGTTGTGAGTGGCAGTCACAGTCCTGTTGAGATTCTGCTCCTCCTCTGGATCTGACGAGTGGTACCCGAAGTCCCCAAAGATTATATATGCTGAGGCTCAGATGGGAATGCCCAGCACCTCCCCCAGTGTGGGGAGTTTCACAATGGGTGATTTACTCTGTGAGTCATGGGATAATCCTTGATGGCCCATGAGCAGACAGGACCCCTCAGGCTGGGTGTGAAGGTGCTGATGACTGCCTGGAGGGGAGTCTGGTGTGAAGAGGGGAACATTCCCTTATCTCACAGGGTTCTTCAACACCCAGACTGTAACCTGAAGGGTCAGGAGTGCCCTGGGCAGCTGCTGCAAACGATCCATTATTAACAGTTAATGAGAAATGTCACAGAGGGTGTAGAATACACAGTTTTGGTTACACCCACACAGTGATAAACCGGTCCCAGCCCCTGCGACTGGGACAGTGGGGATATCCATTATTTATCCTGTAACATCAGGTTAGTTAACTCGTGTAAGACAAAGTCATGGAGCACACACACAGCTGTATTTTCATCAGAGGAATGTGGTCCACTGAAGAGATCACAAGCTTTTTTCTGTTAGGAAAATCAAGTTTCAATCAAATGAGATTTATGAAAACAGGGAATCTAAATTTACTGGTTTTCCATTGCACAGAGAAGGCTGCATCTGGTATATTTTTCTAATACAATATTCCATCTAACACTAAAGTTAGTGGACCAGACACCGACAATTTCCATGCTGAGAACTAAGGAGTGTGCTGCTGTCTATAATACCTGTGGTAGCACAGCACTGAAATTAAGGATCCACACTGCCTTACACCCTGCTAGAAGCATTTGGAGATCAGACATGCATTCTCTGCACATTGTTTGGAAAAGTTAAACCTCAGTGACTTTGTCTTCATGACCGTTCTAACCTAACATAGCTACAGTGAGAGTTAAAAATATGACAACTTTATTCTTTTTTCCGCTCTGGAAGTGTGTATTTGCATTTCTCACATCCTCTCTGACCCATCTGGGTCTTGAGTGAGGCCTTAGAGCTGTGGAAGAGAGACACAGTAAACTATGTGACAGCACTGTGGGCATGAGCAGCACTTAAGACAGCACTGCAGCCTTGAGTTGCTGATCCAGAGTTTACACTGCCACTTCAAACATGTCAAAAGAAGCCAAATGCACAACCTGATAGAATTAACGCATGCAAAGAGAATGTGTGTGTGTGACAACATTTGTTTGCTGGCATACAAGCCCGATGACTCGTGCCAGCAATTGCACTGGTACTTTGGGAGCTGCTCTTACTGCCCTCAGCAGGAGCAACCAGAGTGTTGCTCACTCAGAGGAGAGAGAACTGCTGCTGGTGGGTGCACATGGGAGTGAAACCATCCAGGGTTATCTTCTTAACCTCTGTGCATGCAGACAGCACCACGTGTAAATGTCATGGTAAGTCGGCTTGATCCTGCATCTTCAATTGCCATTTGGACTTGAAATTCAGACTTAAAAGTATTAAACCCCCAAATTTGGCTTCTTTACTAAAATAAATTGCTGGATTCCCTACAGTGTACAAATGTGCTCTTCCCAAAGAGGCTGATATGGAGGTTCCTACAGGGCACTAAATATATAAGGTGAGATAAATATATTTATACACATATATGAGTATACATGTGTATGTATGCATACATCTGCATGTGAATATATCTTTATTTATACTTGCTGAATATTACTCCTGCTTCTGCCATTCAAAAATTGGTTAAAAACAAATTTATACACCCAAAATATAATAATACAGTAACCCATCCACTTACTCTACTACCAGCAGACAGTGCAGAACTGCAGAACACCAGGATGAAGTGCAGGCTTTAATTTGAAACCTGCAACACCAGCACTGGCAAGGTGGCTTTGCAAAGAAACTCCTCCTCTGCTGATTAAATCCTTTAACCCCCCAGGACTGTCCATCCAGAGTGCTGGCTTAGAAGGAGAATCAGAGCTGGATTAAACAGTTTGAACACCGTTGCATATATTGCAGCCAGTGCTGGGATCTGAGCACAGAGCAGCAAACTGAGAAACCCTGCCAAGCACAACAGAAAGCATTTGCAAAAACAGGAGGGAGGCTCTTTACAGCAAGAATCTCTGGGATTGTTAAGCACTGTCAGAGTCACCGAACCATCAACACCCTCTGGCTCAGGTTACTCTCCTTACTGGATCTGGCCAAAGGAAGCAGAAGCCAGCTGTGAGGAAGGCAAATCAGGGGGGAAGAACAGGTTTATTCTGTTTCAAGAAAGGACCAAGATGTAATTAACAGGTATCTGTTAATACAACAAGTTTGAAAGTAATTTATAGGTTCATAGATTTTATATATATAT
>VXBX01009313.1:317754-366575 GCA_013400415.1 Scytalopus superciliaris | reverse complement strand
GCTCTTATATGTATGACATATAATAAATCTACTGTAAATTTTAAAGTTAACAACCTTTCTTTATGTAAGTGATAATACTGGGTATAACTGCAGTGAGTTTTAAGTGCTGATGTGAGAGAGTGCTGCCAAGTTCTACAGAATGACATGCATTCTGTGCAAGGACACGTGACAAAGTGTTTATTAAAATAAAAAGCTTTAATACTTTTGCATTTAAAAGATTTAGCAGAAAATAACTGCTACAAACATGCTACAACATACATGTTCAAAAAGTTTTCAGTGCTTTCTTTCAAAGTTCAGCGTTTTGGCAAAAATAAGTTTTTCTGTATATACTTCAAAAGTTGGCTATCATAATACTGATATAAAATACTTCATGTAGAGTAAGGTCAGGTGCATAAAATACAATACGTAATAAAACATACTGTTTGTATAAACATTTAAAGTATAAATTTCATTAGATAACATGCAAATACTGCAATACTTTAAATGGCACTTAAATACAGATACTGAGATTTTAATAATTTTGCATCCAATATGAGATTCTGAAATGTACAAAACTATAAAAAGAACATACCTCTTCACTGAAGTCAGGTACTGGCATAGAGCTTGATTGTCATTTTACAAGCAGTGAGAGCCCAATGTCCTGTAAGTCTTCACTAGTCCAAGTAAAGACATCTACTGAAATAGGCCCAGGGCTAGTTAGTTTTTTTTCATAATAAAATATGAAAGCATATTTACACGAGAATAAAATTTTTGGTAAGGTAATTAAGTAGCAGCAATCTGTTTCCTCCAAAAATGATGTTTAAAATAGGTGCATGCTTTTCGTTGTCACTTATACGCATCTGAATAATACAAAATTAACATTCTTCAGTAAACTCACAACACTGTTTTGTTCATCGCTGAAACCCCCCCCCCCATGAGATCCATTCTCAGAAACAACATAAATCCATGATGTCAGAACCTTCCAGAACATTGTTATCTTTCCAAGAGCAATGGAAAACAATGTGATGGTGCTGAAACAGTCACCTGGCAAGTAACGCACACGAGAGAATCATCTTTTCACATTATTCAAATCCTTCTAGTTCTTCATTGAGAGACACAAGTTCATCAAATCTTCGTGTTTTTCTCTTTCCTGGTTCAGTGACCAACAGTTCTGAACGTCCTTCACAATACAAATGCCACAATGCTCATGCATATTTTCCAAGCAGTTATATATAATATATTAATGCTGACAAGGTGAATAAAAGGCTTATGAACAGGGAGTGCAGAACTGGCACCACTTGCACAGAAGGGGAAGAAATGCTGAACGAAACTTGCACTTGAGATGCGATCAGAGCTGACAGAGGCACGTGTGATGCTAATGTTGGACTGTCTGAATTGATCAGTGACTCTATCTTTTCTGCTTCTTTATTGCAGGCTTCAATCTGGAGGGGGGGGAAAGAGGTGATTATTTCTTTTCTTACCATGTAAAACATTTCTAGATAGCAAAATCTGAGTTATTCCCATCAGCACGTAAGATGTACAAAATTTTGGGGGGTATTTTATTAGAAAACATATCAGAGCTCTCATCACAGACTTTGGTACTACAAAAACTCTTGTGGAAGCCCTGAGCAGTAGCAAAAGAAAAGGAAGGAGGCCACATACAAGTTATTGTGGGTGATGTGTTTTGAATGGTGAGGCCAAAAAGCTCACAGTAAATTATGATCAACGTAAGCACCTCTAAAACTGAGGACTCTCTTCCTCACAGACCAAGTTACTGCCTTGAAGTCTGCAACAGTGGGAAAAAAAAAAAATCAGGATTTTCTCCTTAGTGGGCTTTTTCTTCCCAATCAGGGAAAGCTCATTCCTTTTATGGGAAGGGAAGAGAATAATCGAAGTAATAGGAAAACCTGACAAACTCCAGGCTTCTGGGTTTCCATTGCCCCACTGACATGATGAAAATGAATTTTTCCCACTCTGCTTCCTACTGCACTCCGGGAATGAATTTAGTATTAAGTTTCTTTAACAGCCTTGGAAGCTGCCTCTGGTGAAGCCTAAACTTGAAAAACTTAGTATCTGGAGATCCAAAGCTCTGAAAGTTGAGGAATATTTAGCTCAGTAATGGGCATGACCAGTGAGATGAGCAATTCCTCCCTGGTTTTTGGGTGGTGTCTCTGATTTCAGA
Organism: Scytalopus superciliaris; assembly: GCA_013400415.1. Taxonomy (NCBI): domain Eukaryota; kingdom Metazoa; phylum Chordata; class Aves; order Passeriformes; family Rhinocryptidae; genus Scytalopus; species Scytalopus superciliaris. Next base: position 364,414 of record VXBX01009313.1, on the reverse strand, counting down.
GAGTCCTCCTCTCCCCAGGGATCTGACAGCACCTGCTGCAGATGGAATGAGAGCTGACCAGGCTGGCACAGCTCAAGGCCTTCTTTCCTAAGCCCTGGCAACATTTTGGGCCCTTTCTGCTAAAGGAGGAGAGAGAGGGAGACGCTGGAGCTGAGCTGGACATAACAGGGTAGCTCTGGTAGCAATCAAAGCACACACAGTGTACCTGCCTGAGAAACAAGCACCACTGTATACATACAAAAATCAAGCAAATCCATGGCGGGGGGGGGAGGGCAAACAAAACAGTAACACAGCCCACCTGCAGTGGTTTGGGGTTCTGATCCACAGGAATGATGAGAATCACAATTTCAGATTCTATGCTTAAGTATCCAAACACATCACACTGTGGCACTGACACGTGCAGGCGGATCTTCTCAAGAATGTCAAGTACTGTTATTGGCTTTTTATTTGTCACCTGGAAGAAAACAAAGAACCTGGTGGATGATGTGATATGGAATATTCTCCTCCTGAATTTTGATGCCATGCTAGAAAGTTTGTTTCAGCCATTAAAGTACTCTAAACTTCACTCTAAATGCTATCAAAAAACATGAACAATTCAATCATTCTAAAACATCATTCTAAAAAATTACTCTGATTCTTAAAAAAAACCCACAAACCCTTGAAATCAAACCACTTGAAAACATAAAAAGAAAAGTTAAAAGGAAGAAAGGGAAAGAATATTTACTTCTTAAATTAACCATGGTTTTGATACATGTTGTTTCTCCACCTTCATGGTCGGTGTGTCTGTGTATCACGCACCTCCAAATAATGCCAATGGTTATCTGTTACAGCAGCTTGTGCTCCCACACTGGGAAACAAGAGGCAGAGCAGCCCTACCAGCTGGCACTGCTTTACAGCCTCAGAACCTGTTCCAAGAGCCCCCAGAAATGAAGAGCTATGGTTTGTGAGCACAGATATATGTCTGCACATATGGGAACATGTGACATTTTAAGTTCGGTACTTAACTACCAGGTAAATATATTTTTCTCTTGAAATTCTTCTCTCTGTTCTGCTGTCTGTATCTGACAAACAATAATTTGGTTGTAGGTGTTCAGCCTGTTTAAGGACTGCCACACCTTGAAGGTTTTTCAGCTTTCTCCCAGATCACAAACACTTCACTTGTGACTTCTGGTCAGTCATTCTGTTGTGTTCTGTTTTCTCACTTTAGCTGCAAGAACTCCAACCTTCTTATCCTCCTGTAGCTTTCTTTCTTTTGAGATCACTGGTACAGGACCTTAACAAGTGGAAATCTGGGAAATCCAAGTAGATTATATGAACAGAATCTGTAAGTTGTCACACAACACTTCTTTTACCAGACCTCTGGAGATTTCCTTGTCCACTAAAATCTAGTCTGACATGCTGATTAATCAGCAAACCCTGTTCAAACAGTCTTAAAACAGAAGCATGGGGTACTTTGAGAATGACTGTCATACTTGGATTTTACTGTCTTAGCTTGGAAGTTTAGTAGATTAAATTTTAGCAGATCTCTAATGCTTCTTTGCTCTGCAGAAATTGTGACTGTTCTTTCCTGGTATCTTTAAAAAAAAACAGCCAGAGGGGTGGGAGGAGAAAATAAAAAGTCAGATTTACATAACGCTTTAGTATTTGAAGCATTTTTTCTCCCATGAACCAGCTGTCTGGACTAAAAGAGGCACATATGGCTACTTTTTCCAAAGGAGAAAGCTTCAACCAAACTTACGTAATTTCTAGTCAGTGCTAAGAGTCTCTTGACTCTTAAACGCTGACTTGAATGTTTGAGAGATATTTTACATGTTTTAAATGTAAAGATCTGAAATGTAAGAGCTGTGAAGACTTTAAGAGTGTGGCTAATTATCTCTACTGCAAACATATGAAGAGGTTAATGTAATTCTGTACTGTTTTGGGAAAATTCTCTTTCTTCTTGGTATTTAAAGAAATGAAAGTCACGTGCAGATGGCAAACATGAATTGCTTTGCTTCACCAGGCATAAACGTCACTTTACTCTGTTCTGCTGGGATGTCATGCCACAAGTCAAGTGTTCTGCTGTTCTGGATACTGAAGCACAAAAGCAGGGGTCAGTGAGGTGCAGTCCTTTCATACACCACGAGGGGAGTGTCTGGGCCCAGCATGGTGTGCTCAGCGATGGGACAATCAGCATGAGATCAGTCTCCTGCTGGAGGCTTTCAAAGGGCAGCAAGGAACAATGCTGGTGTCTAACTTATGGAGATGTTAAATTAAAATCCAGCACTTTTAGCTGATGAGCAACAAAAGGACAATTACCTAGATAACCAAAGAGTGTAAATGATCTCATCTGAGCAAAAGAAAACATCAGAAGAAAGTTAGTTACATTAGGACATAGTGAGCTAACAGAATAGACCTAACAAAAAGGCCAGAGATAAAAAATACACACTGTATTACTAGCATAAGGCAGATGCTGTTCTCATATCCTTAGTCTGCACTATTAAAAGTCACAGAAACTGCAAAGCTGAGTCCCCTTATTTGTGCCTGCTCTGATTCTGTGCATTGTAATTCAATTTATATGCCTCAGATAAAGAAATAAAGGAAAGTATAAGCAGTATAAAGAAAAAAACCCACAATCACACACTACTGAAAAATAATGGGGTTTATAATCTCTCAGGAGAAAGTAAACAGTAACTTGGCTTTTCGTGTACCATTTAACATTAGGCATGAATAAACTGTTTACCCTTGCAAAATTATCCAGCTTGTCTTTGTCATATAAGATTCTCAGCATTCCAGCACACAGTGGACAGCAGGTTCCTATGTGAATAAAAAACAAATCTCAGAAATAAAAGCAAGTAGGTCTTCTCACTTTTAAGTAAGCAGGAGTCAAAATCTGAATATTAACTGAGAATGAAAATAGCAGAACTCCCCCCAAAAAGGAAATGTTTCAATTTGATAGCAGAATTGCACATTTCTAATATTTTTTCATATTGAAAACATTTATATGCAAATGCAGTCAGTTTTCAACACACATTTACTACTGTCAGCATGAGGAAACAAGTTGAATTTTCGTTCACTTCAAGATCATTCATTATTGTAAGCTTAAAAACTGGAGGCACTTTGTGTACCACAAGCCAGGGTTTTGTATGGATGCATGGATATGCAATTACAGAAATTAAGGATTTTAAGTGCTGACATAGCCAGGATATGACAGAAGCAATTATGCACATTGCAAGTGCTGGTTTCTGCAGTTATACCATGTTGGAGTTTAGAATCTTTAGATAAGAAGGGGGAGAAAGGACTTGTCTGACAGATCAGTGTTTAACGCATCATATTTCTCTGTTTTTCCCCACCATCTCAGAAACCAAAGGGCTAATACTTCAACTTTCTACCCATGACTGTGTATTAAATTCACTCCCCAACTTGTTATATGTAATTCACGTTCACAGAGTGAATACTAAATGTTATAACAAGGCATGAAGACCCTTTTTCAAAGCGGGTGAGAAATAAGAAAAACAAATAAAACTGTTTCTTTGTAAAAACAGGGCTTTCCTTGCTCTGTGTATTACCTGTGATTAGTTGTTGTTTCATAAAGGAAATATTTGTGAAAACAATGAAAAACCAGTTCAAAACAGCACAGCTGCAAAACTATTGCTACTGCCTTGCTCTTTCACAGTACTGTAAATACATATGGTATTTTTCTCTGTCTTCTAATTAAATATCATCTTTGCTCTTCTGGGAACCCCATGTTGATGACAGCTTGGCATCCCTCTGTGGTATCTGTGCTGCCACTTCCGAAAGATTGCTCATCAGATTCCCAGAGACACCACAGACCTCACTCGCTTCTCCCATTCCCTGGGGACAGCCATGAGTCTCTCCGGACTGAAGGAGAGTGACTCCTTAAAGCCAAAGCTTTCCCAGTTCAGGGTTGTTCATCTGGGTCCTGATCCCGGCTTGTGCCAGCCTTAGGAAGATCCCTCTTACTTCAACCTTGTGATGGGTTGTTTTTTGCAGGCCTTCCTTGGTAACCAGGGTTAAACTCAAGGAAGTATTCCATCCCATCTCTTTACGTAATCAGGTGTATATAAGCCGAAGGGGGAGGTGTTCTTTCTCTCTTTGCTCTTTTTTCCTTCATGGGCTAGCACGCTGACAGGCTCTCGGTGTTTAGGCCTGGCTTATCTGTGTTAAGCCAGGCCTGCTCCGAGGGCTGTTTGCCTGGGCCAACGGCAAAGGTTAAGAATCTGCTTTTCCTAAGGAAAGTAGTGAGTTTACTATTGTGTTTGTTACTCACCGAGTTAATTTCTAAGTTTAGATTGCATAGATTTGTCTCCTTTCCCTTTCTGTCTCCCTCTCCCCTTGCCCTTACTGGGATTGTTTGGGAGTCCCTGTCTCGTTGTAGCTAGTATATAAATTTAATATATGTAAATAAATGTATATATAGATATATATTCCTTCAATTTTCTCTTGCTGCTTTTTGCCGTTTCGGGAGCGGGGGGGAGGGGGAATCTTTCTTGTGAGGTTTGGCCGTTGGCAGAGAGAGCCAACCCCAAACTTTCACAAACCTTTTCCCTCGGAGCCTCAAGGACATTACGGAACATAACATTTTAATGGAACGTAACATTTTAAAAGCCTAATCTTTGTTCCAAAGACCCTCCGCAGAGCCTGGCGAAACTCTCCCCTCCCCGCGCTGAGCTTCCTTCCCTAGGGGGTGAACGCACCTGGAGCGACGACGGGCTTGCAGCCGGCGGCGGAGAGCGGGGGGCACTTCACGAAGGCACACTCGGGGTGGAAGCCGTGGCCGGAGAGCGCGCCCACGGCCTGGCAGTGCCCCTGGTAATCCACGGCCACGCGCTCGGCGAAGGCGGCGCAGACGCTGCCGAAGGTCTCGCCGTTGTGCCCGCACACGGGCCCCGCCGACCTGCAGAAGGGCTGACACACAGCAACGTCTCACCCCGGCCCTGCCGCGGGAGGGTGAGCAGGAGGGAAGGCAAAGCTCATGGGGGGCCACTCCTAACGCTGCCAAAAGGAGGGAATCGGGAGCAAAGAACCTGCCAGCTTACGAATAGTATGGAAGAAGTAAGTACTTAGAGAAGGCGACAGAGAAATGTAAGGTGGAATCAGAGAAATGTTCTCCAAAACGTGTTTTATCGTACAACAACTTCTGTCCTGTGCTAATATTGGTGTCCTGTGCTAATATTATTAATAATGAAATAAAATCACCACGTTTGAACTAAACTGTTCATTAAATTAATTCAAGCTAATTGTAACTTCGTTGCATTTTAAAATAGTCTTTTAATAAGCTCAGTTTGTTACGAAACATTTTCAACTGCGGTATTTTAATGACTCATTATTAGTTTATTCCAACTGCAGTATCAATATTGTAATGGCTTGTTAGTAATTTATTTACTAATTCACCTTAGTGTGGATTTGTGTTCTTAAAAAGTATTGTGCACACGCATGTATTTCTAACACATTATTGCACATTTGTATGTATTACTTGTTTACACATTTATATTTATGTATGCATTGTTATTATTTTTATATTAAAAAGATAAATTAAAGATAAATTAAAAAGGATAAATTATTAAGATGTTTGATTAAATTAATTTATTAAAGATAAATGCATACGTTTACTTCAAAAGAATAAAACCCATTGCTAGACACTCTGTCAAATGCCAAACTCAAGCTTCTGAACTTGGATGGGAGCAAATGGAGTTGCTGACTCTCTGCAGACAAGGTGTGACTAATGGTTTTGTCCAAAGTCTTGTGAAACGACACAACCCATTCCACAGCCTCTTGCTGAGGTTATCTTATTAACCCTTAGTTCAAGTAAGCCACCAGAGCTGCAGGATCACTGTACAGCCCCTAAAAAACAGGGCAATCCCAGATCCTGTGTTGCACACCTAAGCTAACAACAAAGCAGAGCACAGGCCCATGTCAGCACCCCAAACAATTTATCTTGCAGCCATCTTCCCAGTAAAAGCAAGACTGGAAACTTAGAGGCCCCAGTGTCAAAACCTTTGTGAACATGGACACTGGACACAAATAACTGCTGGAAAAAAACCAACAGCCCTGAAATATTCCTTTGATTCTTCCTGTTCAATGACAGGACATTCTCTGAGTATCTCATGAGGTATCTGGTGTGCAATGTGAAGAATTACCTTTACTTAATGAGGCTGCTGAAAAAGGACATGAAAAACAAGGTAGAAAGACAGAAAGGCAGAAACAAAGAGTGGGTTAAAAGAATAACAGCACTCGTAATACTTGTAATAAAAACCCTGGAAAAAACGTTCTGTACTTCTAAGAATATCCATCGGTTGAGGCCAAGAGAAGGTCTCAAATAAACCTTCATAATTTGAGAAAAACCTGCAGATGAACAACCTATCAATGGCAAAGCCAGCGACTTGGAACAGAGCAGCCCCTGACTTCTCTTGTAAAGCAACACAAAGAGCTTGTCTACCACCTCTGTAGGGAGCAGTGGGGTGGGAAAACTAAACATCATCCTAATCCTTCTCAAGATTAATATGAAGACTAACCCAATCCGGACTAACTAAAAACGTATTAGAGACTGTCTCTCTTCTGTAAATAGTTCCTGTACAGAGAACTTGGTAAACCTGGGGCACAACCACACAAAAAGACAGAGACTTTCTGTGACTGGGCATTAATATATATTTCAGACGTACAAACTGGTAAAAACTAGCACTAGGAACTGCACTAGTTAATGCAAACACACCTCAGTGCTAGCTTTAATAGCAAAAAATATAGGAAGACTTAATATAAATATCAGAGTATTACTCCCAAGAAAACATAAGTAAAGATTTGATTGGTTTAGAGACAACTGTTAACTAAAACAGAGAAACACTTGATAAAATTCTGAATGTAAGTTTGTGAGAGTATTTTCTATACTAGCTATAATTGAATTCTTAAATGATTACTTGCTGTTAGAACACTTTATAAGCTATAAAAACAAACAGAACACTGCAAAAAGCCCCAATATTGAGAAAAACAAATTGCAAAGTTGAACATCAAAGGACAAAGAAGATTTGGTATTTACTGCTACAACCACTTCCTACCTGGCATGGTCCTCGGTATGCTAAACTCTTTCCTTTTTGGTACAGAGTACACAAATTGCTGTATTCCACATTGTCTGTGTCACAAACAGGATCCCGTGTCTGGTCACAATTTAACTGCCTTGGCACACATTCATGCTGGCTACATTCAAACTTCTCAAAGCTGGTCAAGCAAACTTGTTTCTTTGGTATGCACCTGCAGAAAGTAATAATAATTTCATGCCATGCCATAGGATTTATTTTTTTTTTAAGTCTCAAAATAATTCAGGGAAAATATTTTCAGTAAAATCTTCTCTAGTGCTTTAGAGCTAAGTGTGGTTCAGCAGAGCTGCAGGAAATACAAATGATAAAACATTCTGAATAGCCAATTTCAGTCTCATCACAAACCTGAAACAACTGCACACCACGTTTAATCAATGTGTGTGAACACAACTACAGTTTCCACCAACATTTATCTTTACCAAGTATCTTTCAATGGATCCTTGAAGGCTTGGATAAACTTCTTACCTACTCCCATGCTTCATTTTGTAAATGAGTATTTAAGAAAAACTAGAGAAAACATGAAAATAGTGGAAGAGGAAAAGATTCTGTTGCAGAGGTCTAGTCTCCCTCTTCCCTGAGAAAGGGGTGAAAAGATCTTTAAGAAGATTATATGGTTTCAATGACAAATGAAAGCCAGCTAATTGGATGCTGGCTTTCAAGATAAGCATATCTAGTTCATGCTGTATTATCAAACTGACCCAGAAAATGTATTGCATGCAGTCCTTTACTGAAACTGCAAGTTGAGGTTCTAAGCATAATGGTATTTTGGAAAACTGAAAAAACAAAGCACCTCTGTACTCCCCAAATTTCAAATATAAAGGGCATTTATCCACAATGCAGCTTTGAAATTCCAATTTTGAATGCCATAATGGCTATTACAGCTACAAAACTACAGTGTTTTCTCAGTACTTCTCTGCATCAAGGCATTTTAAGTGCAGAAAAGGAAAGAAATAAATTGCTACAATCAGCTTTTATGAAAGCACAGTATTACACAACTTTTTTATGATGGCTTTCTTTCAAAACAGAAAAACGCACAAATTCAAAGGAGTCTGCAGTATTGCACAACACTGAGAAAATTGAAGACAGAGACCAATATTATGAGCCACAGCCTTTGATCTCTGTAAGAAAGGTCAGATTTTCTTTTTGCTTGACACCAGTACAAAGCATATTTTTTGTTTTAGTGTATTTGTCTATGCAGATTTTGCTTTCTCTAACATTGAAAAAACAAAGATTGTTTAGACATAGTTTTCACATACTATCAATCTAAGGGGAAAATAAAGAGAGTGACTGGTATTTTCTTATTTTAGAGATAAAAAACACAGATTATTGACTGAATAAGCAAGGACTGACTCCAAGTCTGGAATTCAGATGTGGGTCTTCTTTGTAAACTACTAGGAGAAGGTGTGAAACAAAGCAGTAAAATGACACTTATTGCCATTTCAACACAACCTGACTCTCCCACTTTCCAGAGCACACACCAAGTCTCGGTTATTGCTAAAACTGAGATCTGCAAAATGAACTTAACTGATACAGCACTTCCAGATGGAACCAAGAACTGGCAGTTATTGCAGTCCAATATTACTAACTATGATAAATAAAAAGTAGCTACGCTACTTCAAACAGTTATTTCTATTGGAGTATCCCAAAAAACAGAATGTACAACGCATGCAAAGAAAACATAAACCTGCTCTGTGAGTAGAAGCTGCCGGTGAAAAGCTTAAAAACACATCCTGCTTTTACCTTTGATTTTTATTGCAAGGGTTAGGGTTACAAGGATCCTTGGAAATACACGATCCAAACTCAAACTGATTGTCCTGGAGCCCAACACAACGAGCTATGCAGGCGCTGGGGTACGTGCGCCCGTTCTGGCCACACACTGGCACAAACTGATCCACACAGTTACATGGCAGACCTGGAAAAGCAACAACACACAGAGCAGGAACTTGGTGCATGCTCGTTTGCTATGACAGAGAACAACACGCAAGGTGTCACTGAGGTATCTTTGTCTTCCAGCGAAGTGTCTGCAGCCCCTTCCTCCCCTCTGTCCTGCAGCAATGCTGCAGCACACAGGCACTTAGACACAGTAGGAAGGGAAGTTTGTGCCCTGTCTCCTTGCTGATTCCACTCAGCTGGCTCCATTTTCCCCCGCAAATTCCTTATTCTTTTGACTCAACGGCAATACCCTGTCTCTACTCATTTTTACATATTACTTGAGGTTTTATTTTTCAGTATTGATTTTTATTTTTAAAGGTACGTGGTTTTTCAGCAGTGGGGGTTGGGTATGAGAGAAACAAATAGTTAAAAAACCATATTAATAACATATTAATTTCCATTAATACTGTAGGAAGAATTTAGCTGATAATCCTTGCTCTAAAAGTATTGATCTTACAGTTTTCAGGGTTTTAAAGTTACCTGTAAACTTGCGCCGTTCATCCTCTGAGCTGTGCTCAGTTAGACACTGACGAGTAGAACAAATCAAGTTCCCAGCAAAGCATGAGCAGACATTGCAATCTATATTAAATGATGTCCCATGGCCTTGAAATAGAAGAAACAAAGTAAATACATACAATTAATGGAAACATATTGCTACATCAATATTACATTTTAATGATTGTTTCTGTATTTTCCCTTATCCAATTTATTTTCCCACCAAAACTTCTATATATATTTTTTTAATATTTCAGGTTTTGCTTTATTCATTTAAAGGAAAATTCTGTTCACACGTGGTTGGGATTAATTAGTTAATCAGGGAAGCAAGCACTTTGTCTTTTCAAAGGCTGTGTAAGTTGGGTTTTTCTGTATTTTTTTTAAGAACAATAAATTCTGGCTAGCGAGCTCCATGGCTTTCTAAAGATAAAGCTTTAGTACAGATACATTCTTCTCCTGAATTAAACTTCTAGCCATAGTCTCACACAAAGCACAACTCCTCTGTAGTGCTCATTTCCTCTGTGTGTACATTTTTCAAAAGGTGAAAGTGCCAATGCTTCATTCCAGCCTTCACTGGACTGGAATGCATTTTATAAGTCAGTAATTTTTTCCACACCTGAGTCTAAGAATCAAACTGCAATCTTAGGGGATTTTTCTCCGATTTAGAAGTTCCTGTTTGGTTTTCTGAACTGCCCATACGGCTGCCCCCTTCACTGTGATGTGTGTTTTAGGTAAAATCAATTCATGTTGATGACAGCTGATCTATCCATAACCAAACTGGTTATCAAAGACCACAGTTCTTCAGGAAAATGTAACAGTAACTGTGTCTTATAAAATAAGGCAGTTCCCTCTAATCTCCTTTCAAAGGGTTGAGATTGGGAACAAGAATTTTTGAAAAAATATTACTACAGGTGCACAAGGAAAATCCTCAGCACTGGAGCATTCCAGAAGAGATGCTCCCAGCCAAGGGAAGGCAGAAAAAGAGCAGATGGGAGAGAAAGCCTCTGCAGCACAAACACCTCTGTTTAAACCACAGCACTACTCAAGGATGAAGGTATTTGTCAGCAAGGAAGAAGGAAAGTTTCCAAGGTTTGACTAATGCCAAACACTGGCTCTCTCTTGGGTGATTCTTCAGAGTAGCTGCATTAGGATCCACTTGAAAACCTTGCAAGATTATTGGCTCTCACTATCAAAGAGTGCACACAGCAATCTGTTCTCATAATCAGTATTCATTTCACTTACTGAACACCTACCAGCTACACATGCTGCTGTTACAGTTACCAGAACAAGTGAGAGCTGTGCAAACATAAAATACAAATGCAGCTTCAGACATTTTTGTGATTATTTTCACCAATAATCTGAAAAACAACCAGTTTCTTTGGACAGAATGGTTCATAAAAGGTTACAGCCACAACTTAAATATTTTATTTGCTAATAACTGTCATTTAAAAATATCTGCATTCATCAGACACTTTCTATAACTGCCCATCAAATATATCATTAAGATTAAGGTGTTTTCAGCGTTCTGTGTCGATGAACAAATAGTACCAATTTTGCAATAAAAAAAAAGTTTCAAGTATGTTTGGCTGACTTTTATCTTCTTTGGATGAATAACAAAAAGCCCCCAGATTCAAAAAGCCCTGTTCCATTCCATGGAGCACAGCAGGCAGACTTTCCTGTGTGATGAAAATAATGGTAGAATTGCTTATTTAGTTCTGGTCAGTATCTTTTGTGAGAAAGAAATATCCCAAGTACCTACTTTTTAATGATTTAGGGTTTGGTTCACAATCCAAAAATTGTGTTTGTGACAAGTGTAACTACAACAAGTGCCTTCCCTCTATAAAGTTTTAGTTAATGTGAAAATAACTCTTATCACATGGCAAAAAAAGTAATTCAGTTATTTTGGACTCATTAAAACAAAACTATCCAGGCTCAAATTAAAAGAAATTCCTTGCAAACCCCACAAAAAAAAAAAAAAGGAAGTTTTTTAGGCACACATTTATTAAAATGTGGAACTTCTTGCCAGAGGCATGATAAAAGTTTTTAAAAACATGTATTTAAAATACATGGAAGGAAAAAACCCCAACAAACCCAAAACACCCAAACCATTTGGAGACAGTAGAGAGACCACCCTGTGTTAAAAGGAAACCATGCACTGAGAACACTCTTCACACAGGACTTTGATTAGCTGAGACAGTTCAGTTTTGATTTAAGGCAAGGGTGCTGCATATATTACTACTCCAATACTTACTTTTTCTTTGTCCTCCAACAATGCATGATTTTTGGAGGTCAACACAACGCATTTCCATGCAGTTTTCTAGCAATCCACTGTGCCCACAGGTACAAATCTTGTAGCAACCAACATCACCAGCTGAGGATGGCACCTGGATAAGCGTACCCTGACGGACAATAAAATCAGAGGCTTCTCCCAGTTTGCAGCCTGTGTACAAGGAGAAATTTTAGTCTGTATTTAGTAAATGCTTTGGCAAGTGCCACTACTGAAACTAACTACTCCTCTTATTGAAAAACTAAGGTACTCCTAAAGCAGCCTTGCTCTTGCCCTTTAAACAATATTCATTTCACAGAGGCAACAAGTAGCAGAAGTAGAAAATACTTGCTTGAGACAACGTTCTGAAGTACCTGTAAAAATGTTACTTCAGAGGACAAGTCTTGTTATTCCAACAATTCTCAAGTATTTTAGACTTTTCCCCCACAGTTCTGTAGTAGTATGAAACATATATGACAAATACCACATATGCTTCACTCTCTCCAATACAGAATCTGAATTAAAGGGTCTCACAAGCAAAGCCCAGTCACTTCCTCTCTCACATATGCTATTGTGCCTGCCTTCACTACTTGCACCTTTTAAGTGAGCACTGAAGGACTTACAAGTAGATGTAAAGAGGGGAGAAAGGGAGAAAAAACAGGAAAAATCGATTTAAAATAAAAAGAATGGAAAAGAAAAACGGTTTTCAAAAGGGCAAAGAAAAAGAATAAATAGTAGATTAAAATAATCCTGTAAGTGATGAACTGCAACAAATTTCCCAAAACTTTCAACCAATGAAAAGACTGAATTCAAACATAAGAGCAACTGTCCAACCTTTAGAAGAGGCTAATTCTCTTCAACAGCTCTGTGTGAGCTTGTTTTCAGATGACTCTGAATGACTTTCACAGCAAGGGAAGACAATACAACCTCTTTATTAATAATGCTGTTTTTCAGGAAAACAAAAGTGTTTTGTAAGGGTCATAGAAACAAAAGCAACAACGCCCCTGGGCTCACACAAAGAATGAGCTGAAGCCTATCCTCCCTTTTAAAAGAGCAGAAGTAGCAGATGTACGAGTGAAGCAAAATCCAGCTTTCCTCTGTAATTAAAAACCACTGCAGAAACTGCTGATCAGCCACAGAAGTGCTGGAACACAAGAGGCTCAGAGAGCTGACGTGAGGCTGTTATGGAATGTTCTCTGCCACTTCCTCTAGAAAGGAGGCTGCTTCATGGAACTCAGTTTAAAAATCAGTGTCACTGTCATTCACCCAGTCTCTCTCAATACAAACGTTCAAGTGGTCACCAAATACAAACTTTCAAGAACTACAGGTGACCCCTCATGTCACTGAATGACACCTTTTGCTTTAAAGGATGGGGGGGATATTGCAGCAAGTACTACTGGTGTTTAAGGTGGAACAATGAAGGGGGCTGTGGAAACTGGGTATCAGTCTCACACTTCCTTTTGTAGATTTGACCCTTGCCATGAACCCCATGAAAGTCAGGGAGCTGAATCTCATTCCCCATGGGATTCTCTCCCCAGTCAGCTCACATTTACACACGGTGCAGAAGTTACACAACACCAGTGCTCTAAAAAAGTAGTTCCCAAATGACCACAAATCCTTTCTGGTGAGGTGCAACTGCACTGGAAGTATCAGGGAGTGGAGCAGAAGCAGAAATGCAGTCTTTGGTGTCCAGGAGGGGCCGACTGCTGCTGGGGATGGGCTGGGTGTTGCTCAGCAGGAGGCGAGCAGTGGGACTGTGCAACTCTGTTTCCCTTGGGCTTTATTTCTCTTTTTGTTATCTCCATTCTCACCATCACTATTATTATTATTAACTTCATTTCGATTATTAAACTGTTCTTCTCTCAACCCAGGGGTTTCACCTTTTTCCTGATCCTCCTCCCCAGGCTGGGAAAAGTCAAACAGCTACTTAAGTGCCAACTGGGGTTAAACCAAGGCACAGCAATTCACTCCAAAACCTTCAACAGAATTTCAGCAACGTACATTTATCAGCAAAATTCAGGTAAACAGAAGTCCAAAATCCCTTACCTGGCACACATAAGTATGGAAGACACAGCTCTCCAGATTGACATCCTTTTCTGTTTACTTCACACAACTGATTAGCTGCACATGGATTTGGATTACATGGATGTGTAACATCTTCTACAATATTACCTAAAGAACTTGGGCCTGAAAACAGAATATACAGCATCTGTATTAATTGAAATGAGGTTTGTTTTCCTTCAGTAAGGCATGGCATTTCTTACATCCACTGAAACAATATTTTTGACAATTCTGTGAACCTTTATTATGTTTTTTAAAAATTATACTTGTAGGAGCTTGACATGACAAGGTATTTAACTTATTCCAGCATCTTACTCTCCAGTTCTGGAAATAATGACCCAGATGGTTCTTCATATGCAAAATACATTTCCTCTACCTTGTTTCCCCCATCGTTTTCTCTATATGAAAATACAGACTGACAAGGACTGACAGCCCCATAGTCAGCAGTTTACAAATTAGGTTTTCAGTATACCTGATGTTTAACCAAATTTGCTATCATTGATAAATGTTTGTTTCTGTTTTCCCCGTTAAGTCATTAGTAATCTTCTCCTGTTACAAGATTAAAGGGAAAACAACATGTGAAAGCAGCAGCCAAATGGAAAGAACAATCCAAAACTTCAATGCTTTGCCTCTCTGGGAACAATTTATTTACTGAGACATGCTTTCAGTTGCAGCTTTTACTAAATTTTTACTAAATTTACTAACCAAAACGTTACTATTTTCAGAGTTTCTGCGATTCTGAGAAAGAAATACCCAAATTTAATTTGGAAGAAGGTCCAAAACAGACAAAGCTAAATATAGTCTGAATTTTACAGAGATAAATATGCAACAGGAAGTAGCAGTAGGGCAGTGCATTTTTGGAAAAAGCTGTAAACAGACGCATTTAAATGAAGCCTAGAACCAAAATGAAATTTTATTAATAGCAGAGGGAGAAGACATGCTACAAGAAAAGAGAATCACAAAACCTAAATTCTTACATACACCTACTAAACTCCTGTTCTATTGCCCCAAGGGTTAATTTGGTTTTTTGGTTATTCTAACTGCATGGTTAATAATAGAGCTTATCCATTGGGCAAAAGTATAATTTTGTGTATTAAGAAGATGTGCTTTAAATCATGCTTCTTTAAGTGACATTCATTTGAGATCAGTCCTCCCAAGCACGACCCAGATTTTGTCCTGTAAATAAACAGTGCCAGTGGTGTTATTATAATAGTCCTTTTTTTTTTTTTAGAAGTAAGATGACTTCTTGAAGAACAGTTTTCTTAAAGGAAGATTAACTAGCACTATTTTCAAGTAGCTAAAAATCATTGCAATTAAAAAGCCAGATTATTAGATAATACATATTAGTGTGCTTGTACTGAAAGTATGAAGTCCCCAAAAGAAGAGTGTGGTGGGTTGGCCTTGGCTAACAGCCAAACTCCCACCCAGCCCCTCACCCTGAAGGGGATGGGTGTAGAAAATAGGTAGGATAGGAACAGAAAAGCTCATGGCCTCCTAAAGACAGGGAGACTGCCTAAGAAATACCATTGCAGGTAAAATCTGACCCGGGGAAAATTAACTAAATATATTACCAACTAAATGAAGTATCTATTTTCATATTCAGATAATGGGAAAAAAACCCCAACAAACATTAAAGCAACTTCTTTCTTCCTCCCTTTCCCAGGTTCACCTTCACTCTCTTACTCTAGATTTCTCTGCCCCTGCCCCAGGTGATGCAACAGGGATTGGGAAGAAGGAGGAATGACAGTGACTGTGGTCAGTACACAGCAGTTTCTCTCCATTGCTCCTTCCTTCTCACACCTTCCTTCTGCTCCAGCAGGGGCTCTCCATGGGCTGCAGTTTCCCCCAGGGAATACCTGGGGCCTGAGGTGCTCCAGGGCTGCCTAGGAATATCTGCTCTGCCATGAAGCACCTCCTCTCCTCCTGCTCCTCTGACCTTGGTGCTAACCTCTGCTGTTTTCCACTCTGCCTGTTCCCTTCTCTTCCAACTGTCTGGCACTTTAAACCAATTTTTTTTTTTCACAGAGACACCACAAGCTTGGCTAACTGGCTCAGCTTTGGCCTGTGGTGGGCCCAGTGCAGCCCATGACATGTTCCTATACAGCCTCTCCTGCTTCCAAAACAACAGTGCCACTTACACCCAACACAAGAAGGAGTAAATGTAATAGGCTATGGCAACTTGAAAATTCCAGTTTTCTCTAATACACTAAATAAAATGTTTCAAATTCAATACAGTTTTCTTTAAAAGAAATAATGAAAATTAGTAAAAGCAATGACAAGCATTCAGAGTATCCTGGTTTCTAATTTTGCTGCACAGGCATGTTGATACTTACTCAGGTAAGTATCCAATGGGATACAGTTCTCCAAGTCGTCTGCTGGAGATAAGAGCTCACAAATATCCTCAGCTGAGTGACCTTTAGGGAATTTATTATGATCTCCACACTTCTTCAGTATTTCCACACAATCTGATCTTCAGATAAATAAAGAAATGGAATTTCATGAACACTACTTGAAGAAAAAAGGGTCTTGTATGAAAAGGGTTTCTTTCTACAGTATTCCCTTTCCTGAATCCACAACTTCCCCCTTCTGCCTCCCAATGGAGTTGTTATATGCTACATTTTACATAGCAGGGAGGAACAAATTTGTGACATAAAGACAGAAACTACTTCTTTGGACTTGGTGATCTTCATTTTCTATGGCATCATAGGCCAAGACCAGTAATTTCCTTAATTTACTAATGTCTAATACCAGTTAAACTCTTCCTCACTATCTGTACAATTAATTGCTCTCTTTTCAACCCAATCACCTACTTTCAAAATTTATTTTTTTTAAAAACAAACTTTTTTTTCCCAGACCAGTAAGTCCCAAAACCAAAAACAGAGGAAAGTTTCAGACACTATGGAGAGCCAAAAAGCCTCAAACAATAAATCCACTTTACAATGAAAGCATATACATCCCTCCCGTTAACAGGCAAGCATCTTTCATTTACAGTGACAGAGATTCAAGCAGTGGCAACTATGAAATTTCATATTCCTTCCACGTTTGCTTTGCCATGCTTTCCTAACAGAGACCAAACACAGTTCTACAGCAGCTTTCTAGTTCCCATTAAAATCCTTTTAGAACCTCTAAATCATTTCCCCCTGTCTCCCCCACCCCAGCCAGTACTTACTTGCAGATAATACTTCCTCTAGTTTTGCTGTGGCAAGGTTTAATCTGCAGGGAGCAAGCAATTGCCTTCCACATTTCTGGTTGGCATTTTTTAATATCAAGCACAGGAATATTTATAAATGGCATCTTAATACTCCCTTTCTCCCATAGCTTCATGTCATTCATGGCTCCCTGGTCTGACTGAGTATTGCAGCTCCTAAAAAGTTCTGTTGGCCTTAAAAAAAAAAGATATGGCATGTATACATAAAAAGAAAAAAAATAAAGAAAATACCACACATTTTACCTTCCAGCATATGAATTTTAAACGTTGATATGGCTTGCTTTTTATGATACACAAGAAATTAATCCCTTCCATAGTTAAGCAAGATCAGAATCTATTTGAAATCTTTGAGGAAAACAACCTCTTTAAGATTCAAGGCTGAAACTCCCCTCTCACCTCTTAGATCAAATATCATTTAAATATTTCTCACCTGAAGTTGACTAAAGAGTAAATATCCCAGATATCCCAAATATCCATGTGAATGTTTCCTGATGAATCACTAATGCAAGTTGATTTATCATTTTTATTTACTCAGGCTTGTGATTCCACTACTTATATAACACTCATGCTACCACATATTATTAAAAAAATGCCAGTGATCTCTAGCAATCTCACAAAATTTAATTTTCTTAAAACTCCAGCTATTTAATTTGCAACCTTGCAATTACTAATTCAGACACCATTAAATCATGCATTTTGTCCTATATCCTGTAGCATAAACCTACACAAATCTCTCCAAGAAAAGGAATTTTGAGCATGAGTAGCATGTAAATTTAACAAACACTTTAACCTTATTTATAATACACAACATTTCAGTAATCATGGCTTACTTGTGTATACAGAACAACAGAGGAATATGCTGCTAATGCATAGTGACATTTTCCAGGATCATGGGTTAGCTTTTATTTAGTTTTGTTTTATCTGTCATTAAATACATTTCTAAGTGATCATTCTAGGAAAAAAACCCTATTTTTAAATTAACTAACAACATATTTGCAGAAAGACAGCTACACACAATCTCAAAATAAGTCTGAAAAACATTTAATTTTATTTTTTAAATCAAAGCACAGGAATTCCTTTATAAAATATTCAGTGTCTCTCTCCTACCTGTTATTAAAATTAGTGCAGTAAGTAAGATTTCTACAGCCCAGCTGACAAGGTTCTCGTACATCTGCTAAACAGGTCAACATGGAAACTTCAACTGGATTATACTCACAAAAGCGATCAAATTCTTGCCAGCTCTGTGAATTGCCCCAGCTCGTGCTATAAAGTTTAGTGCAGAGCTCTCTGGAAAAAAATACAGAGATGAAGAAAACAAAATGAGCAGGACAGCAGCCACTCAGATACAGCAGAGCCCAACATTTCTCTGTTGGTCACAGCAGCCTACACTCACCACAGAAGACTCTGCTAGAGCCCAGAAAGTCTGCAAGGGTATCCAAACGTTGTGCTCAGAGCAAATAATTCCATGTTTTCTAAGTTTCCATTTTGCTTAGCAAATCTTCAAGCTAGTAGGACTGAAAGACTTTAGAATATAAAACTGCAATATCCAATGAAACTGTAATAGCTGGAAACCTGCACCTCAAACTTTGAGGTGAGAACTATCCCAGCTAATTTTGCTTGTAATAAATCTAGGCTGACATCATCATCAACAACTTCTAATCCCATCCTTCGGCTTCAAA
This sequence comes from Scytalopus superciliaris, assembly GCA_013400415.1. Taxonomy (NCBI): domain Eukaryota; kingdom Metazoa; phylum Chordata; class Aves; order Passeriformes; family Rhinocryptidae; genus Scytalopus; species Scytalopus superciliaris. Next base: position 345,682 of record VXBX01009313.1, on the reverse strand, counting down.
TCACACTTTCTCCTCTTACAGAAATGACTGTGGAGCAAAATACATTCCTCCTTTTGCCCTGATGTTTGAAATGGGGATTCTGTTGCTTTTGTTTGTTTCCTGGTGTCAGCAACACCCAATTCACTTTGTTCCCAGCAACACCCCACAAACTGCAACTGTTCCCATCCCAGCTGAATGTATGGAACTTCACTGTGCTGTTAGATCTCCTGCATATTGAAAACTTGAAGGAAAGATCCATTTTTAGAACTCATTGTCAAAGCAAGCAAGCAATCTTTTAGATATCATATCAACTGCCTATGCTACAATGTCCTAAGAAATAACAATTCCAGGGCTCTACTACTGAACTCATTAAAGACCCCGCTAAATTCGGGATCTGTTGTTTTGTTACTGGAAACTTTTATATCAAAGGAAGCAACAGCTCAAAAATCAAAGTTTGCAACTTATTTAGACATATTGATGCATTTAAAATGCAATCAGCATCTATTTTCATAGTGGGCAGAAAATCACCCTAAACTAAAAATGTTTCAATAACTAGTATTTTGCAAGCATGCAACTATTTCCTGAAAACCTCTGTGTTTTTTTAAATGTCAGAATAGTTAGCTCCCTTATTTAATTACTAAATCATCTAAGTTATTTTTCATTGACAAAAATCAGAGGAGCATCTATTAAGGAACACTGTTAAGGTTTTAGCATGAACCAACCAGGCACTTCAGAGTCTGTGCAGTTCACTGACCCCTTTGCTCTCTTCAGCATCTGGTTAAGACCTCTTGACCAGAGGCTGCAATATTGGCTATTATGACCAGAAGTATAGTACAGGTTTTGTTAACTTACTGTGTCTGCTGTAGTAAGTCAGTGTTAGATGTGAGAAAAGGTTGCTTCCTCTTACAGAACAGCATGTTGTGAGATACAAAGTATTGGACAGACTAGGTATTGACTAAATCTGTATTTTTTTCTAAGAATTATAGAAATTTCTATTTGACATGCATAGTAAGCGTCAAGCAAAGGCCTGAAATGAGACAAATTCTGAAAGACTTTCACAACTGGAAGTGAGGGTAGAGAGATACTGACCTACATGTGGAAGAGTTTGCTTTAGAACAGCAATGGAGCTTAGCTCCATCGAGGCCTGTTGAAGGTGGAGGGTGCACAGTGACTCCTGGGTGAACAGATCTTGAGCTCTCAAGAAAACATTGCCAAAGTGGATCCTGAGGGAGAGGCATTGTTTTGCAGCCTTCTATAAGCCCATCAACAATTTCAAGCTCTGTCTTCATTGACATTAGAATTCTTTTACAAGCAGCCTGACAAGCATAGTCTTCTGCTCTATCACAGCAATACAAACCTGTTAGAAAATTAAAATAGTTAATGACCAAGCGTACAACACTCAAGATGCATGGCATGACAGCTCTCAAAGTGCTGTAAGGGGGCTCCTTCCCCACCAAAGAATCTCAAATAACATTGCTTCTCTTAAATGCATACAGAACCAACTCTGGGGAAAAAAAACCAAACAAAAACCAATGTGTAAAACTGAAAAATAAATACAAAAATCAATAATGCACCTAAACCCAGAAGTTATCATTATATAAATTCATTTAATTACAGTTACAATACAGAAATACACTAAAACAATTTTTTCAGTAGTCTTACGTGATAACACATTTTATATAAAATGTACATACAGGCCTCAAACATTTTTACTATCTTTTTTAAGTTTCAGTAAAGGAGGTTTTTTTATACTTACTATCTGTAGGATTTCTCATCGGATACGACTGCGTATAGTTGTTCACACAGTGTATAAGCTGGGGGCTAATAGAGGCACAGTAATTTTCAACTGCTTTAATCTGTGAAGGACCAGGAGAAGAGTCTGTCCGAAAAATGGCTTGGCAGTACTCGCGGCAGTTTGTGTGATGACCTGCATAACTGCAGCACACCGAGCCCACTGGGGAAGCAAACACAACAACAGCACATGTATGGGGGGGTTCCCACGCAGAGACATGAAGAAATGAGCACGTCTGTACAACACACAGTGGTGCTCAAGGTAATACTGCGGGGGAAAAAACGAGCAAGAAGAAATGCTATGCTCTCTGTTCAAATATCTCTGTCTGCAGAATGACTGGAAATATCTGTAACTGGCCAAATTACACTTGTTTGTTTGGCAGGAGAAAAAAGTGGCTGAAGCTGCCTTGAACTCGAGTTCAAGAAACCAGCAAGCCAGCTGAGTCTTATCTTCAGCTATTTTGTTCTTATTTGAGGTAACCAGACTTGTCCTATAACTGAACTATCAGAGAAATACTAACGATAAACAAGTAAATATGAAAGTAGTACCATTCAAGGAACCCAGAGAGGCAGTATTGTGATTCACCCATTTTTGGTATGTTGTTAAATATACGTAGTAGTGCTTGAGAACTACTTCTACTATATAAATATACATAGTAGTGCTTGAGAACTATTTCTGCTAGAATTAATTGTGAGATAGTGACTTCATCTCATGGACAGGTATCAGGCAACAAAACACTTGCATGGTTCTTCAAAGTTTCAACTCTGCATTTAATTATGCTACTCAGCACCCATCAAACGAACAAAGCAGAAGGCAAAAATGACAGATAAGACAAATACAAATACCCAAATTAAAAACTGATGTAAATCATATCACAGAATATGCCAAGTTGGAAGGGACCTAACAAGGATCATCGAGGCCAACTCCTCTCTTTATCACTTGAGTAAGACAATTTATGCATGTGGTTTGCTCTTCTATGGAACTGAATCCATGCGTTTGTGTATATGTAAATCCACAGAATTTCTTACATTTTAGACAAAAAAGGATAGAATGATATAAAAGATAAAACAAACTATTCATTATATACTTACTTTCATTTCTGTTAATACAACTAAAGAGAGCATTCTGAAATCAAAACAAAAACAGTGTTACAAGCCAGGAAACTTCAAATAAATATTTAAGTGTCCAGTCATTTCTTATAATGAGCTAATAAATCTTTGCTATTATTTGCTCCAATTAGATTGGATTAAAACAAAAACACTATACAAACAGTGAAACCAGGAAATCAGAAGATCAAGGGTCACCCAAGTTCTGTGTGTACTCATAATAAAACAGATAAATACTCAAGCAAGCAAATAAATTGGAATACTTTCTTGGACTAACTTAGAAACAGCATGCTGTAATAGGATGTCCCAAACCACTGGGGTTTTTTTGGTTGGTTGGTTGGTTTTGGGGTTTTTTAAAATGACAGTAATTTTAAAGATTCTATGTGATTAAAAAAAGAACTCTGCACAGGTGCATACATGCAAATAGAAAATCTCAACACACTAACTCCACAACAACGTACCCTAAAAGCTTAAGCATGCAGTCAGCTCCCTCAAACTGCAGCCAGAGGCACAGCTGGGGGATAGACTTGTTAAATGGCAGGGGAAGGGAAGCACACACCCTGCTGGCTGGTTTCAGAGCTCTCTAATCCACAGAGCAATCACAGCGGTTTGGGTTGGAAGGCACCTTTAAAGGTCACCTGGCCCAACCCCCTAACATGGGCAGGGACACTTGACTAGATGAGGTTGCTCAAAGACCCATCCAGGGATGGGGCATCCACACAACCTCCCTGGGAAACCCGTTCCAGCATTTCACCACCATCATCATAAAAAGATTTCTTCTTCTTATCTAGGCTGAATATACCCTCTTTTAGTTTATAATCATTAACCCTTGTCACAATAAGCCCTGCCAAAGAGTTTCTCCCCAGCTTCCTTGCAGGTCCCTTTAGGCACTGGAGGTGTTATAAGGCCTCCCCAGAACCTTCTCCAGGTTGGACAGCCCCAGGTCTCGCAGCCTTTCCTCACAGGAGAGGTGTTCCATCTCTCCCATCACCTTTGTGGCAGACTTGTTCCAATAGGTCCACAACTTTCATGTGCTGAGGACTCCAGACCTGGATGCAGTGCTCCAGCTGGGGTCTCACCAAAGTGGGGCAGAGGGGCAAAATCACCTCCCTTGAGGCTACAGAACTCTTGCCCAAAACAACCACACTCTGCCTCACTGAAAAAGCACATCATAAAAAAGGTAGATACTGTGTATAAGCTTTCTGGAACTCTACGAAAAGATGAAGTCATGAGGTTGAAATTCCAAAATGTAGTTGCCAATTATGAAAGACTTTAAAGCTATATTATTGTGAAAGAGAAGAGAAATTTGAACTTCCTCCACACCTGACCTCTACACTTGTTAGAACATGAGATTACAAAAAGGGATCAAATACATTAAAGTAGTGACAAAACACAATCCCCACCTTCATAAAGTTTTCTATCTTCATTTCCCCTATCCCTATCATTAAACAAATTTATATTTTACACACACGAGAGAAGTGGAGAAGAAAACAGAAACACCATCAGACTGATCCACAAACTCAATGTGGGATTAAAGTCTTGCTTCACTATAGGACACGTAACTACCTCTGCCTAAGACAAGGATGAGAACTCAAAATGCAGACTTAAGTTTAAGCTCTGTAGTTCACTAGATTATCAATTTGTGTTAAGTCACTAGTATTTACTGCACTGCAGACAAGTGGGTATCCCAAATAATCTTTGGGGTATTTTTGTGAAAATCATTTAAGAGTAAGCATTTCAGAACACAGACTGGTTCCCTATGCATGAATTAGCATTCCTGCATAGATCGTTCTGATGGAAATCTGAAGAGCCACAGGAATTATTTACTGTACCAAAAGACTGAAGACTCACATTTTATCTTAGACTGGAAAAACTTCAAGCCTTGATATTTCAGTTTGTATCACGCCATTAATAATTTTATTTTATGTTGTAATTTAAATCCCAAGTTCCAACTTGCCAATTACTTTTTATGCCATGTAAATAATATTGCTACCATCCTGTTTCCTACCGTCTCAATTGCAGCACCTTTTGGAAAATGTATTTTTGGACAGTGAAATACGTTAACAGTTAGACACAAGGTTTTAAAGAGGACAGACCCAATGCTGTAATGAGCAGAATCAAATTTCTTCTATTAACAGTCAGAAATTAATTTAAACCTCGGATAAGCCATTGCAGATGTGACACTGAAGTAATGGTCTCAGGAGAATAAAAACAAATCTAACTTTAAAATATAAGTTATTTTTCCATGAACAGCAACTACTTGTAATTTTAGTGATTATGAATAAAGGTACAGGTCTATGGAGTACACCTCACACAAAATTAAAAAATCTGCCTTAAATAAAGCAAAGCCCCAAATCTCACAAAGTAACAGTTCAGACATTTTGTTTTCATTCCAAGAATATCCCCTACCAAATTTTAGGTCTTTTCTCCCAAAAGCATGGATACTGCATAATTTCTCTGAGACTAAGAATGAATTTGAAGCAACATTTGTCATCCCAGCACCAAGCTTTCATCTGATTTAGATTTTCCCACTTTATGACACACAAAGCAAATCCTGTTACTCATCCATCTGTGTAACACAGATGAGGGACAAGAGAATGAATGGGAAAAGCACATGTAGACAGAGCCACCATCCTACATCTGTAAAGAACAGATTTATACTGCTGCCTAAAGGCTCATGCCATTTTTGTAGCCCCACAGATCCTTCTCTACAGATGCCATGCACTGGTTATCAGAAAGGCACTGTTTGTGTCTACCTGGTTTCTTTACGACCTTCTATACAAGAAAAGAGAAATAACTGCCAGATAAGAACTTCCATGCACAGCATCACTCTGACCCAAAACTGACTGTCCTCAGAAGCTGCTGGAACGAGACTTGTCCCTCCCCACCCTGTATGGAGCACTGGAACCTGGCACACAATCCAGCCAGGCAGGAAACAAGACTGTAACTTCACTAATTAATGCACTGGGACAGTGGAGGCTGCTGGAATGGCTGAAGTCTGCCTGTCATGGTTATACCCAAGTACTTGATCACACTGTTAGCACAAACAATACCTAGAACGAAACTGTAATGATGCAATAAAGTCAGATAAAAACTGTCATGATACTTAAAAGTTGAATGATACAAAAACATTAATAAAAAGCAGTTCAGGCCAGTGTCTCTGGCCCTGTTAGCTCAGGGGACACAAGAGGAGAATGTTGAGAAGGTTATGGTGTCTACTAAGGTTCCTCCTCTGAGAAGGAGCTCAAGTTGAGAGAAAATTATCCTCTCACAGCAATGTTACACACCAGTTTTATACAGGCAGGAGGCCCCTAACAGATATTAAATCTTCTTTCTATATTTTAAAACTAGTTCCACAGACTGCTTAATTGCTGCAATAATCCTCATATTTCTGTTAGGAGAAGGTGGTCTTCCCTTTTCCACCTCGTTTACAGCTCTTCTGTCCCTGTTCCCAGTTGTATGGTATTATGTATGCCCTTACATAATCTTTTCATGACCAGTTCTTCCTCAGTAACCCTGATGAAAACTCATGTTTCTCATCTCCTAAGGATTTAAATCAGCAATTTCAACAAGCAACACTAAGTTAGAACAGAATAGAACAATCTTTTTTCAGATACTATCTTTTCGAAGGACCTGACAGATGCCACAGGCAGAGTAAGGCAAGGTGTACATTTGTAGGGCCAGCAGTGGGAAGAAATGTGTGTGGAAAACTGGCAGTTGCAGGAAGGCACAGGGAGAACTTCAGCTGCTCTGGTTTGTTACAGCAACTCACCACATTTCACACAACTCTAGTGTCTGTGGCCACCACAGAACACAGTGCCAGTGAGGGTGCTGACTTTGCTTTTCGTGTAGGTCTGGATAACTGGCCAGCTACCCAAAAAGCACAGGTACACATGTGGGGAGTGCAGCTATACAGACAGGAGACAGTATAAAAAAGAAAGTAGCGTCTAACCATCTGTTTGTAACTAAAGCTGGTAACAGCATTAGACATTCTGACGGGAATTACTAACTGCAATTTCATTTTGGAATGCAAGATTAATGCCTATCTCTAGTAAAGTAGTACTCATATTTAAGAAATTGTAAGCTTTTTTTCCCACTTAAGCTTCTTTCTGCTATTGAACTGGCAGAACAGAAAGACAGAGAAAACAAAGCAAAAGACCAAAGAGAGACAGGTAAGGAAAACCAAAACCAACCAAACACAACAATCAAAACAAGAAAAAAACTATGTTCTTTTTAAAGGCACAACTAAGTCAAGATATGTGAAAATGAGGGTAAAAAGTATACCTGAAACTCCATTTTCAACTTGTGATGAATATTAAATTACTAAGCAAACAAAGATGGCAATACTGAAATTTCTAAAACACAAACAATGATTTGTTTTACTGGTGCATTAATCTCATCTTTCAGACTTTTTTAAAAGACAGATGTTTCTGAAACTGGTGATTAAAGCCAGTGAGACTACAAGCAGAAGGAATGGAAAAAGGCAGGCAGACAGGGGCAACACAACCATGTGCATCTTAAAGGAGGAAGTCTCAGAGATTGCTTTTTGTTGTTAAGGAAATTGAAAAAGGCTAATGAGGTTTATCCACCAGAGAACACTGCTCAGCCTTCCTCACCAGAACCCCCTTGAGGAGAGATTTTAGCCAGTACTGCAGGACCTAACTGGTTTCGCTCTTTTTGGAGCTCATCAGCTGCAGGTAACGGCTCAAAAACCAAAATGCACACACACCCAGACACAAACAGAGCAGAACATTTTGCTGAAGGGAAAAGTCCCCTGCATTGAAAGGCATGCTGTCGTATTACAATCCAAAGAGATTATTTTCCTCCCTAAAAAGTACCATGGTATATGTATTCTACTAACTTTGGCAGAAAAATAAGTTTAGTACTGTCATCTTGGGCAAACTAACCACAGCAAACACCTGAATCTAGATCCTACTTAATTAAGGCCATTTGAATTTGTAAGTATTACCTACAGTTAACAAATGCACTAGTAAACAAAATGCTTCTCTCTATGCAATGAAAACCATGCCAATCTCTGCTTGATTTCATTTAATCTTCAAATTTGTTGTTGGAAGATAAAAGACAGAGGGTAACATATTAAAGTTTAGCAGAGTCAGCTGAGGTGTCAAATGCTGGTGAACATGTCAAGAACTTCAAAAACTTGCAGTAATTAACAAGTAAGGCCAAGATTTTCCTCAATTGTGTAAGCTGGTGAAGAACCGAGAACACTTGCACAGTAAGGTAGAACAAAATCACTGCAACTTAAATTTTGGCAAGATCACTGAGTGTTCTATCAACCTTCTTTGAACAGAAAAGAATAGAGACAAAAGGCACCAGCAGATGACAACATTATTCACAACGTGTAGTATATGGTCACACACACTCCTAATGCCTTAGTAGTTTGTTAAAACTGTTTAGGAACCTTCAGCTAAACAATGTCCTAAGCAGTTCCCTGAGTTATTGTCTACTGTCTCTGAGCATTCTGCACACACAATTAGACACAGGCTAAAAACTGCTGACTGTGTTTTTCAGCAGGGGTAATTAGTAGTCAGCATTGACTAAAACCTCAGCATAAAGCAGGATCATATGATCCTGGAAGATAAAACAAGCTAATACTGTAGCACAGTAAATACTCCTCTGAATTCCCACTACAGCACTTGAAGCTGCAGGCATTGCATTTGAAGCTTCTGTGTTTAAAAAACTATAAAAACCCAAAGTCAGATTTGGCTGAAGAGCGTTCAAATCTGTGAGAGCAAAAATACCTTTAAACAGTCCAGGGACATCAAAAGTGTTCACTACTGTGCATCAAAATCAGTTTTAAGAGCAGAAGCCAAATAAGTGGCAACATTTTCAATTGTATTTCGCCTGCTTGGCAGATGTTAATAGTGCTCAGCTGCAGTAAAACTCTCACAGTGCCAATTAACTAGAGAAGCCTGAGTGTCTTATTTGGAACACATGAAGTAAAAACTGGAGTTCTTGACGTGCAGAGAGGTGAACTCACAGTATGCAGTGTACAGGCTCAAGAGCTGCAATCTGGTGGAAGCTTTAGTGCTACACGTATTCCATGCAGTCTTTCCCAAAAACGACCCTCCACTTTACACAAAACTTCTAAAATATGAAAATCAGAAAATCCTACATGCAATCCATACCGGCTCCACTTCTTTTTTTCTTCTTCCTTTGACTATTACCTACCTTCTTTATAGAGGAAGGTGAACAGGATAGCAGAAAGCTGGAAGAAGTATTGAAAGATAAGAGAACTGAGAAGCACAGAACTAGAGGAAAAATGAAGATGACAAAATGAGTATATGAGAGGCAGAAGATGGAAAAAAGGACTATCAGAATAAAATCTTCAAAGGAAGGCAAAATACCTTTTGGTAACACTCGAAAATACTCAGCAAGTAGCATTAAATTCATTCATTGTATGCAGTGCTACTTGAAAATAAGAACTGTTTAACAGGACATGCAACCTTCAATGCACTCATCAAAAATGAATTGTTTATTCCAACATGACTTTTTTCTAAAATGTGTAGTTTATCCAAATTAAAATAAACAAATATTTAAAGTAAAACTAACCCAGAAACATACAATCAGCAGAAAAATCATCTTTAATTAATCTTGTGAAAAGTGCTAAAATGCTGAAGTGATTCTGCTACTGTACAACCTGAATTGCTTAGCAACTTCAAACTTGGTGATACCTCCTGCTTAGAGTTTGGGTTTTTTTCACTGCTCTGAACCCTATACCCTTACCCTTGAAGACTTACCTCATTCTTTGCACTCACTAACTTAGCGGGAAGCTGAAGGTAAGTCAGGAAGTTGCTTCTCTAACCCCAAAAGATTATGCACAGTTCAGTCAACTAGTCTAGGCAGCTTGTGAAAATTCTCTGAGAAATCCTTACGTGAGTGTAAAAGAAAGTTAAGAAAGCTGGTAAGGTATGAGAGTGTTTACAAAAAAAGGAATTATACTTTCATATCATTAACTCATCTAGCTTTTACTTTTATGTCAGGTACTTAAATACCTCAGCAGCAGACGTCAGAGCTGATGAACAAGCACTGTGATCTATACTGTAAAGTAATTCTCAAATTGGATCCTCATTTTTAGCAAAGTATGAATTCTTAATCTCAAAGGCAAACACAGTACACGTCTTGTGTTTACGTGAGTCACAGGCTGTTCCTGATCTCATGTCACCTCTTTCAGTCTGAAGCAGCCACTCCTTCCCCAGCCCAGTGTCCTCCCCAGCCAACCCCACCATGCACAGTATGGTACCACTCACAGACACAGAAGCTACTCCCAGACTACAGAGAGCAGGACACACACACACACACCAAAGCACCAGGAACTTTTCTTTCTTTTTTTAAAAAATGGACTAAGAATGACTAGGGTGTTGTAAACTGCAGGTTCCCTCCAGAAGTACTTTTTGGAATCTTCTACCTGAGGCAAAACTTCTTTCAATTTTATACAAGCAATGAGTCTCCTGAGAACATCGTAAGTACTAATTTTTATGAGTACCTGTTAGCCCAGATACATAAGAAAACCCATTGTCATACAAAATTGTGTAATAACTACCACATCAGATACTTAATTTCTGTCCCTGACACACTATCTGCATCTACCACATGTAGTCCTCATTAAAAAAGTTCTTTTCTTCTTCACCAACCAGAAGATTGTTTCCTTCTACTGTAATTTTTCTCCCTCTCCTTCTCTCTTAGTGTTGCAGAGATAGAAAGCATTAAGGTTTTCTGTACAGTAACAGCAAGACCACTCTTGATTAAGAGCAAGGGACCCACTTTTCAAACCTCCAGATAAAAACTGGAAAAGTAAATAAGATGTCTATCACCATTTTGAAGTCATTCTTTATTCTCTTACCTTTCCTCTCAGGTTCTCCTTCAACCCATATTGGCCAAACTCCTACAGCAATGCAGAAATCCAGAAAAAAAGAAGGAAACAGACCAGCATAATAGAGGAGAAGCTTGCAGATGTTGACAGTACAGCATATCACAGCATGAGAGGAGACAGAACTACTTGAAATGAAAATTCATTTTTAAGAGAACAACCTATGGTAAGTTCAACAGTGAAGAGTCTAGGAAAATACTCCACAGATTGTTTAGATAAAAGGACCAAAGCAAAAATAAAATTAAAAAAAAAAAACAAAACAAAAGCAAACCCCCCAATTTACTGCTTCCTGGGAAAAACTGGAAAGCTGCTCCACTTCTGCCCAAATCAAGAGAACAGAAAATTGTCTGATATCCTGAACTGTTGATTATGAGCAGAACTGCTGCAGGACTACCTAATTCAGGGCAGAAGGAAACGAGATGAAAGGGGGCAGGAGGAATCTGGTTTTTAATTAAGAAACAGATCAAAAGAAAAGCAGTCTTAGCAGAACAGCCTTTCTACACACTGTGTTGAAAAGGTAAGGGCAGATTTTTGAAGATATTCTAATGATTAATTCTATGCCCAGAACAGCAAAAACAGCGAGTATTAACAGTTTCACTGATGCTATAAAAGAATTACATATATGAAATGATTTACATAAAGATAGGTTACTTAAAGAGCTATTATTTCCCAAGTTTATTTCTTTAGGTCACTTTTAAGCTGACTCTCACTGTTGAAGCTGAAAAGTCTTTGACAGGATGGATGATCACAATGAATGCTGTCTTTGACCAAAACTCCTATGAAATAAACTTTCTGAGAATCCGTATCTCCAGTTTGAAACTTGCAACTTTTTCACTGAAATTAAGATCTATGCAAGTCTAAAAAAACCAAGACCTTTTTACAGAGGACGATTATACTTTTACAAAAATTTTAGGGAGAGATAATTTCCATTTGGATGAAAATGAACATATCCAGAAATATGACTATAACAAGACTGGACTTTCCCTCTTCTACAGGATACTTTTTACAGAATTTATAAAACAGTTGATTTTTAGTCAGATATGTTCAGACACAAACACATACCTCATATTCCTTCCTGCAGACCTTTAAAACATCATTTTTTGCAGAAGCCTGAAAGACAGATGAATTTCTCAATTTGTAGCAGAAAATAATAAAATCATGTTGTAAAATAAAGACGATTTTACCTTTACATTAACTGCCATAGCCACAGGTTCATGGCCTATTCAAATGTTCCTTTAACAAACTAAAGAACCCACATAAAGCTATAAGAAAAAAGCAGAAACCACTACTGTCAATACAACATTTAATTAAAACCCAAACCCTCCAAATTCCGCACCAAGTTAGTTGATACAGAACATCTTTGGTTTTCTGAAAGGTTTATCAGATGAAGCTGAATACGGGAAGCATTTTAGGAAATGAAAGACCTTGAGCACAAAGATCTCCCCATTTTGCACGCTAATTACCACTTAAGTGTCCCTTTCCCTTCTCCTCCCTCTAGTGTGCCGAGTACCACAGTTCCCACTGTCAAACTGAGTTGCAGAAACTCCCCCTTCAAACTCCAGATCAGTTTTTTCTGCAGAGCATTTTGTGCTCCTTTTTCATATGGCAGATATTCAAAACTATTATTACTACTAAGGTGTTACTCTAATAATTTAAAACACCTGGGTAAAGTCTGACCTTGGACCCATTATATCACGTTCTTCAACATGCCTCCAAAACCTCTCAAGTTTCAAGAATCAAAATTAACATTTAAATACTTCCCATTATCCACTGTCCCATTCCCTTAATATTTGGGAAGTATTGGTATATTAATATAAATGAAAATAGTAGAAAATGTTTTAACCAGAGCCTGCCAAAGTACAAACACAGCTAAGATTCTTAGACAGCACAGTCTGAAATTAAACAATACAGCATCTGATTCAGAGAATAATGAGAAATAATGCAACAATCATGAGACCACATTAATAGAATTTCACAGGACACTGCAATAAACAGAAGTGTTTTTATCTATTCTGGAAAACATTTAAACATTATGACAAATTTGAAAACTTCTATAAAAAATGAAGTTGGGAACAAATACATGTATCTTGTTTTCAGAAGATCAAAAGTACCCAGTTTACTCTCTTTTCCACTCTGTGTACTCATCTCTTGTCATGTAGTTTAAACTTTTAGCTCTCAGGTGAAAGTAGCATTGTTTTTTTTAATGACAACAAATTACTACTGGGTCAAGATTAAGATTCCAGAGGTAGCAGGCAAGATACTATTGTGAATATTAAGTACATCTGTGCTCCACAACTGAGTTACAAGGATGATAATAGGTAAGAGTATGCTCTTAGATTCTGAAACTATTTTTAAAGTCTAAAGCACATATTTGAGAGGGAAAAAATCAGAAAGTGCTTCACACATGTTTAATAAAAAGGCCATTGCTACATTTATATGTTATGCTTAAAACTGTTACTTGACAAAAATACTGTTATTATTAACACCAAAAACCGCCTTTCTTCCATCTGATGAACAAAAACCTCTTTGAAGAGGCATAAAAATCTACTTGGGGCTGTAACTACAATGTAGCATCACTAAACACGACATTACAAAGAAAGAGCTTAGAAACAGCCACACCTTGCCTTCCACTCAGAATTATTTTACAGTAACAACTTTCACACAGATACTGCGACAAAACAATTCAAGAAATTAAGTTCAGCATAACCAAAGGCAACTTCAGAACCGTTAGAGATCCTGTCATTAAGTTAGAAAGCCTTACCTGTTTACATGCTTGCCGACACTCCACAGCAATGGCTAACTCACAGCAACCTAAACCAACCCACCCGTCAGACTTCTTCAAAACTCCTTGGAAAAGAAGATGACAGACACATTAGAGTGGGAAGAGAAGCTATGCCACCATTTTTCCCCTTCCCTCTGTGTGAGTCAGTTCTTATTTACATTTGATAATCCTGTTCTCATTCAAGAAGCCTATTTACAGGTTTGATTTTCACTGGAATTCCAAACCAAGTTTAAGCAAGAAATGAATAAGCCCTGTGTTTTCATAGGTGCTGAACCTGGCAATTAACAAAGGACCTTCAATACACTGAGTTTAAAGATGCTTTATGCAAACTTATTTTATATGTTCAGTGGAAGGATTAGATTTTGATAAGTCACTTAATCTGAAATATAAGACAACAAAAAAGATTAGGAAAAAAAATAATTAACAATATTATCTTTTAAAGACACATCCTGCTGTGGGTTTCAATAGCACATTTTTCTACCACCTTTGCCAATGCAGAACATGATTGTCAATTTTTCTTCAAGCTTCCTGGAGTGGTTTTGGTGAGGATGGAGTTAAATTTCTTCAGCAGAGCTGGTACAGGGCTGTGTTTTGGACTGTTGATAACACAGCGGTGTTTTAGTTACTGCTAACACAGACAGCATCAAGGCCTTTTCTGTACTCCACAGGGATCCATAGGTAGGCTGGTGGTGCACCAGAGGCTGAGAGGGGACACAGCAGAGACAGCTGACCCCAACCAGCCCAAGGGACACTCCACACCACACGGCATCACACTCAGCCATAAAAGCTGGAGCAGGCAGAGCCTGGCAGGAGCTGCCACTGCTTGGGACTGGCTGGGCATCAGTCAGTTGGTGGTGAGCAACTGGTTTCTTTTGCATCACTTGTTTATCTTGGGTTTAGTTTTTCCTTTTTTGTNTTTTTTGTGTGTGTTTTTTTTTTTTTTTTTTTTTTTTTTTGGGTTTTTTTTTTTTTTTTTTTTTTTTTTTTTTCCCCCAACCCTTCCATTTTACCATCATAAACTGTCTTTATCTCAACCCATGGGTTTTCTCACTTTTGCCCTGTGCCACTGGTGGGGAAATGAGCAAACAGCTGTGTGGTACTTAGCTCCTACAGGAGTTAACCCACCATGTTTCCCCTGTCATTTATCTCCCCAAGAACACATCCAGAACTTTCCCCAGTAAAAGCTTCTCATCTCCCTGTCTATCTTAATCCATCTATTTCACTATTCTCGTTACCCTCACTTCTTAGCATAAAGTTACATAGAAAAAGCAAATTGCTGCCATAAGTTGTTTCATCCTCTTAATATATTCATAGACACAGATTTTCTAATGTTTTCAAGACATCAGAAATAAAATAAAAGGATGCATTCCTGTATCTATTTCTCATGTAACTTTAAAGGCAGAAGTAATTAAAGGCAAGGTTTGACCTATGCAGATGCCCAGCAGCTGTGACAAACTTGTAACACTACTTTTCTTAGGGCAGAAGGTGGAATTATTTAACTCAAGTGAACCACTCCTTTTTGCTACGAGTATTTAAAAAAGAAAGCAGTACTTTATTACATGCACAAATTATATTCTTTATAGAGAAACAAAAAGTAGAAAAGAATGAACAAGTTAATTTTAAAAAATGCTATTAAGCCTAGTAGATATGCCTATTCAGAAGTCACACAGGATGTCTAGCTTTAAAAATGGAAACTGAAAGAGCTAAGAGTGAGACCAGTGATCTTAAATTCAAAGGCTAAAAAACACCAGGGGAAAAAAAAAGTAACTAAAAATAATTGCAATCAATGGAAAACAATGACCAGTTGGTATTTATCATGAACAAAATTGCCCTTAAAATACAATTTGTTGGCTTTACAAACACAGGTGACATAAAAAAATCTTACCACTATCCACATGTCTTTCATGACATTCTTACAGGTAAATAAAGAAAATGCACTAGTGACAAATTTACAAAGAAGCAAAATCTTTACTAAATTAACGTATTTCCCCAGGAAATTAAAATATGCATTACACTTATTAAAATACATATTAAAACCTTGATGCTTGAGACAAGTAAGGTAACAGCACTGCACAGCAGGTGGAGGGAGCAGAGGGGCAAAGGTGCAGAACAGCTTCTGGCTGTCGCCTGTATTCTGTCAGTCTGGAGTGGCCTGAACAGCACAGACCTCCTGCACGCACTGCAGGCCAGTGGTCTACTGGTTTTTGTGGAGACTGTTGAAATCCTCTTTACATCTGTTCAGAGTGTTGGCTCAGCTTTCCAATTCACACCAACTCAAAGCAGCTGTGAAGATCATGAACAACTGCAAATTCAGCTCACCTTTCGGTTCCACAGCTGGGGAGCAGGATGAGTTTTTCAGAGGGTGAGCATCTTTTTGAAAGTGTCACAGAGATGGCTGTCGTGCACACATCAGCAGCTTGTAATCAGTGCCCAAAAATTTGGAATGTGATGCAATGCTTCAGACTAATTCCAAAAGTATGTTTCTACATGGGAGTCAGGCACATGGGTTTAACTACATACGTACAGTTAATTGCCAAATCAACTACTCACTGTGTTCTGGTTTAGGCATAAAATAATGTACTGCTTGTTTCTGCATAAATTCCTATGTGAGGACTCCTTTCAATGAAAACAATAATGTTTGGTAGAATATTACTAGGGTTGATAATGTAAGGCATAACCAATCTAAAAAACATAAGCCAAGTATCAGGTGCAATATGAAAACAAGATTTTCAGAAATCTCTGCTGCAATAACCAGCTGTATCCAGGAGAAACATGTGATAAATACAGCTGTACAGCTTTAGGGACAATGCCACCACTGAGCAGTCACCAGTGAATCACCACTGAGCAATCAGGCATCCATATTTTGTGAGATACAGAGCCTGTGTTTCTCAGACATGCTGGAACTAAATCAAACTGTGATAAAAGAACAAAGCAAGCTACAAATACATGCCAAATTAAGAAGGCTGATAAGTTCCAGCTGTAGGTAGCATTTTCTTGGCAACTGGCTCTCTCTCCAGGTTATATCGGAGTAGCTTGTGAAGAAAAAGCTGGTCACATTTTCAAGAAACACTGAACTCCAATCTTAAAACAGCAATTTAAAAATAAATTTTGTCATCAAGGTAATTAAGATGTGTGCATCTCTAGATGAAAATACACCTTCAGTGCACAGTTAATTGATGGGAGTCCACAGTTCTGATAAGTCATCAAATTCATCTGTACAATACAGATCCCTGAACTAGAAAAGATCATCTACTTGCACAACACAGACTCCCAGCTTTCTCAGCCTGCTCCCATGTATGTTCCAGCACCTTAATCACCTTAGAATGCCTCTGTGATTCCAACAGAATGGAAGCCCTGTAGCTGCACATAACCTTCTAACTCCTGTTTGCTCCCTGTGCTGTGTGCATTGGCATACAGGCACCTCTCAAAAGCACCAACTTGTACCAATTTCCCAAACAGGGAGTGCTGCCCTACTAATTTACAATTAATTTACCATTAATTTACAAAATCCCACCAGGCATGGAATTTTAAGAGTGGCTCACGTCAAGGAAGAAGAAAACACTAATGTAACTTCAGCTGCAAGAAGAATGAACATTACTGCCTTCCTGCAGGTACAAAGAAAGTAGAGGAAGACAATTTGGGAGTGGTTCATTAGCAAAGATTTCCAATGCTTTTTCACATGTTTGTACAGTCCTAATACTCAAAGTAAAGTATGTATTTCTTACCTGCAGTAAAAGCATTGCCACTTATTTAGCTACTGAGCTTCACAGAAGATTAGGTATTGTCTCCAGCTAAAAATTTATCAGGTTTTAGATCAGATACAAACACTGCAACTCAAAAAGATAATGTATTTTGCTAGTTTTACTTAACCAGTAAGAGAGAAATCTCTTTAAAAGCTCTGGAATTGACAATATGCCTCTGAGGCCTGGCAGGAGGGGAGAGGGTCTGAGCAGCTCCTGTAAAACTCTTACAGCCTCCTCTTTCTCACTGCCACTTTTCCAACCACGGCGTGCTAATTTCATTCAAAATCTTCTAGAAATTCTATATGATACAATAGACTAGTTAAATCTGATTTCATTTATTTTTGAGATCTCCTTTTAACATAACAGTCCTGACTTGTGATTAATGCTTTAACTTTCTAAATCCACCTGTACCAAGCAGTTTGGTTCATGATCTGAGCCCCTGCACTTCTTAAATTGCTTGTCTGGTTCTTACTATTTCTCCCTGTTACTCAGTTTTTGTCCAAATCATGCCGCATCTAGAAAAGAGTCATAATCATCAATGACTTTGTAGATCAGGCTAAGGCGTATCAAAAATAAAAATAACAAAAAATCTTGAAGGGAAGAAAATGCTGATATTTCTTGGATTTGTCACAGAAGAACAAGTTTAATCATACAAAGATATTTAATATTTTCTAACTTGGAAATGAGAAGGAGTATTAATACAATGCACAGGTAACTCAGTATACACTAAAGGAAACTAGACACAAAATACAGTTTATAATAGAAGCATAATGGAAGTTAAATGATCATGAAATCTATAGGTGCAGATGCAACATCAAAACATGGGTATGGTGAAAAAGCAACATGATGCAACAGGAAACTGGTATTTCTTACCTGGCAAAGAAGAATTTATACAACCCCACACTTCTCTCTGAAAAGCAAAAATGCAATTGAGGAAAAGTAAGTCTACAAAACAAAGAGATTTTCTAGCAGATGCAAACCAACATTTTCGGCATTTTTTCACTGGGTTTTAAATACCTGATTGGAAGAGTTCTCATGTTTAAACACCTTTAGAAGAAGTGCTATGACACAGACATTGAGAACCACTTCCTTTGATGAGAAGGCTGCTATATTCACAGACCGTGGAATCAATAGCAATTACCTCCACACTGGAGCAGGGGCAGAGCATAAGGAGGAAGGATCAATAGAGACAGTGCCTAAAGAGCTGACCACGACACCCACTCCCCCCATGCTCTGCTCTGCACTGCTCGGGGGAGGATGCAGAGAATTCAGGAGTGAGGCTGAGCACAAGAAGAAGGGAAAGGTGCGGGGATGGTGTTTTTAGATTTTGCTTTATTTCTCATTATCCTACTCTGACCTTCTGGTTGGCAATAAATTAATTTCTCCAGGTTGAGTCTGTTTTGCCCTTGGTGGTACATGGTGAGTGACCCGTCCCTGTCCTTGCCTTGACCCATGAACTTTTTGTTATATTTTCTCTCTCCTGTCCAGCCAAGGAAGTGAAGGAGAGAAGATTTGATGGGAAGCTGGTGTGTAGGCAGAATCAACCCAACACAAGGGGTCTTAAATGAAGGAGTGTTGAACATATTCTTTAAAATAAATGCAAAATTCAATTCAATCACACTGACACAGGAATCCATATTGTCACACTATGATTCTGTCATCACAGGAACTAATGACTTTATTATATAAAGTTGCAATGGATCTGTACGTAATGATCTAAACCAGACCTTCTCTGTATCTGTGGAAGTTTCCCACTTACACAAGAGCCAAAGAGAGATCAGAAGACAGTAAAGAGCTGCTACTTCTGCTAGTTCCACTCCATTGATACAGCTCACTTCCTTTATTTCATGAGAAGGTTCACTGTTGGACCTAATGATCTTTAGGGCCTTTTCCAACCTAAATGATTGTATGACTCTATGATAAGAATCACCTCTTGTGTTGGCACTTACTTTATTACTTCATACCCTTTCTACCATATTACTTGAAGGAATACACACAACACAATGACTGTAACCACTGTTGCAGAATACAGACCACCTGAATAAATTTAAACCCATTTGCTCCTCTGTGGAATGGCACCAGAACACCTCTCCAACAAAGACAGGTGATATCTGAGAACAGTAAACATGGTATTAAGTTGAACTGTTGGTTATTTTATATCTAGATGTCTTTTGTGAAAGTTTATAAATTTTATCAGTCCAGTGATATTAATTTAAGATCCACACTGGACAGGAAACTTGCAATGTATTAAGACAATAATTGGGAGTTAAAAAAAAAACCTCATTGTCAATCATCTTCCCCCTTTTTGATACTCTCCAATCTTGTCCTATAAAATGCACTCCTCTGCTATACAGGTAAGATTCTACCCTTCTTATCAAGGCATGAAAGATAAGAGAAAACCAGTACCAAAACAAATTCTATTCACCCCTTCAGTATGTTTTCATGCCAGGCTTTATTCTTACCACCATCTGTGTGCAACTTTCCAAGACCTCAGACCCGATGATCCACAGCAACAGAAAAACTGAAGGAACTTTGACACACAGAAGGAAGGGATCTATAAGCACACACAACCTTGCAAAGTTGCTTATAAAATGCTATTCCCAGATTTACTGCTCCTACACGCTGTCCATTTGAGCTGAACACATAATCCAGGCTAGCTGGAAACAGAACTGATACCCTTCAGAAGTAACAAAAATTACAAGAAGAAAACAGACTTTTCTGACAGCAAATATTCTGGCTTGCCAAGAGATAAGACTCTAAAATGTACTGTCTGAGTGACAGAACTTATTTACTCCCTGATTAGATCATCCCTTAGACAGGGAGTAGATTACACCCTTCATCCTTTTAGTGAAGCACTAAAGAACTTATTTGTCCAATAAAAGCAATACTTCAGTTTCTCACATACAACCATAAACAATTCAGTGCAGCTATGAGGGCCTCCTTGCCTCAGCCCAACCAAGACTTCATGGCTTTGTCCCATACACAAGCTGGAACACACGATCTGATTTAAGCCACTGCCATCAACATCCAAGTACCAATCACTCAGCACAGTTTTTTACAACACAGATAAGATTTTCACTGCATTTTACAGCTTATACAAGCCACCTTATTTCAAGCAGCATAATATATGATGACATTACAAAAAAGCAACCCTGCTATGAGGATCACATCTCATTATAAAAGGTTTTTTCTGGCAAGCCTTACCATTGACTCTGGACAATACTCAGGTGCTCGCTGCAGTAAGTGCTTCAAACGGGAATCACTCTTAGAAGACAAAATCTGTTGGAAACAAAAACACACCTTAAAACACAGAGAATGTAACTGCACATCAGATGCTTTTTTCACCTGATCTCACCAGTTTTAGTTTTTTACTGGTATCGACCCTTTGAGAACTATGGCTAACCATGAGTATGTACACAATGCAAAGCCGAGATTTTCTTGTATAGACCTGCAGTCTTTCAAATATGTTGCACTTTTCATAAAGAAGCAATTTTTATATTTAGAGTGAATGACAATTTCCTCCTCAAACACTTCAATCAAGAAGTTTCTACTGAATGTAAAAAGCCACTGTGAAATAGAGGATTTCTGCCCCACACATCAAAATATTATACTGCTCTATTTACTTAATTAACCTTCTGCTACATGTTACATGACCTCAAGCAACTGCATTCCTTCCAAAAAAACCCTGAAGTGAATAATTCCTGTGGAACAAAGATGAACAAAACTGAGCCTAGTTAAAGAGACTATCAAAACTCAGAGGGGAATGAATACTACCAACAGCAGAGCAACAACAAGTTAACCCCCACCTAAGCAAACTGAACAGACAGAAGCTCATTAGACTGAACAGGATGCAACTGAAGATGCTGAGGATGTTGTTCCTTTAGCAGGTTAATTAGGTAAAACACTTATAAATTAAAACAAGAAACTAGTCAACAAGATGGATGGAAACAGATCTACTACTGTGGGATACGAAACTGGAAATTAAATGAAAAACTGAAACAGAGAAGGAGAAACTCATCACAGCTCTATTTTAAATTTGCAACACAATAAACTTATCAAAAGAAAGCCAAGAGAGCAATAGCACTTGTAGCAAAATGAGAGCAAAAAAAAAAAAAAACTGCAGCAGTATTTCAAGTCATCTGAGGTCACAGAACTATAAAATAATTCCAGTTGAAAGGGATCTCAGAAAACAATTTATTTCAACCTCTTGCTCAAAAAAGGGTCAACTATGAGGCCAGATCATGTTGCTCAAGGTTTTATCCAGTCAGGTTGTGAAAGTCTTTGAGGACAGGGAATGCACAGCCTCTGTCTTTTCATGGTGGAAAAGTTACTTCTCATAACCAGCTGGAACTCTCTAGCTTCAATTTATGACTGCTCTCTCTTCTCCTCACACTGTGTACCACTGTGAAGAGCTTGTTTCTGTCTTCTGAGCAATCTTACTACAGGTATCAGAAGGCTGTTCTGAGGTGCTCCATCCTCCTCAGCTTCTACAGAGAGGGCATGTGCTCCAGGGTCCCTCATCCCCTTGGTGACTCTGCCAAATTTTTTCTAGGTAATGGATGTCTTTCTTGTAACAGGGGGACAAAACTGGACACAGCATTGTAGATGTGATCAGGAAGTGCCGCCCAGAGAGCTTTTATTGTTGGGGGACAATGCTGGCACATGTCCAGTTTGCTGTCTGTATACTGGTACCCCTGGGTCCTTTTTCAGCAAATCTGTTCCCTAGAGAATCAATCTCCAACTCGTATTGCTGCAAGTGACTCTTTCTTCTCATGTGCAGGATTTTGCATTTGTTCCCGTTGAATTTCATGAAGTCCCCACTGGCAGATTCCTTTCATCTGTCCAGGTCCCTCTGGATGACAGTCCTGCCATTATCAATGTTTCCTTTCAGCTTCATATTGCCTGAAAACTCAGCAAGAGTCAAATCTGCCACCTCCTCCAGGTTGTTAATAAAGATGTTAAACAGGACAGACCCCCTTGGTATTCCACTTATTAGCCTGCAGGCAAAGTAGAACCCACTAAACTCTGTCTCTGAGCCTGATTATACAACAGCTTTTTACTCATCTAGTTGTCCATTCATCAAAATCATATGGTCCTGAAATGGATACAAAAATATTGAGCAAAGCAGTGTTGAAAGCCTTCTTAAAGTCAACACAAATGACATCTACTCCTTTCCCCTCATCAAGAAATCCAGCCTTATTATCAAAGGCAGTCAGGTCTGTTAGGCATGATTTACTCCTTGTGTGCTCACAGATGTGTTTCTGAGAGGACTCTGCCCATGATCTTCACAGGGATTTAAGGGAAGATGAATAGTCTGTAGTTTACTGGATTGTGAACCATCCTTTGAGGTATTTTATTTGTTTAATTGGTTGGTTTTGAAGATGGGTAGATTGTTTGTCCTTTTCCAGTCACTGGGGACTTGACATACTTTATAAAACAATCATGAGCAGGAGACGATACCAAAGCTAAGCATGGAATAATACTAAGAATGCAGAATAATTAGATGTTTGAATCATGTTAGTTGACAAACAAATCTGTAATCCAAGTTTTCTTTTTCAAAGGGCTCACTTACAGTAGCTGAATTACTAGTTAGCAGAATTCCTTATGCTTCAAGCCTTTTTCCTTAACTGGCAGGATAAAGGAGAACATCACTGGGTCTCCTGTGCCTTTCACCATTGTCCCTGAGCTGTAGTTACCTTTTGCCCATGCAAGGCCTCCCTCAATACTTTAACCCTGGTGCCCATGTAGATGAGCAGACAATGGGTAACTAACTGTCTGAGGGTCCAAAAAGACCTTGAAATTCCTGCAAAATCCTAGATCTGGGCCCCTAAAAACCAAGACAATTTAGACAGGAAGGCTAATCTGCAGATGAATGCCTCCATCCCCTGCAGAAGGGAGTCCTCCTGCTGGTGGTGTTGTTTACAACCTGTGGTTCAGGCCAAGATGGCTCCCCAAGCTTATTTTTCCTCCCCTGTTCTAGGGCCCCAAATCTGTTCTGTAAGTGCATATCCAAAGACAGGCCAAGAAACTTCTTCCTGCTGTGAGGAGTCACAAACTCACTCTCCACCAAGCATAGCCTCTGGCCATCCTTCTTTCTATGCATAAGTTCAGGCTTTCACCCTTCTGGATTCTCCAGAGAGCTCGTCTAGCTCTGCATTTCTGCTGAGGCAATGCTTCCATCTTCAGCTTATCTGACAGTTCAGAAAGCTGACCAGAGCATGACTCCCATAGTTTAAGCACCAGTCTCAAGGAGAGACACCATCCTTTCCTTTCCCTGCAGCCCAAGCTGTGCGTGGCCACATTTTCCTCGAGAACTCCCTCTGGGTCAAGCCCTCCAACATGTCATGAGAGGCTGGCCCTGCTGGCACCAGGGACAGCCCCCCCTGGGCACAACCCAGTCTCAGACAGCTCCTAAGTACACGAGTACTGCATTTCCTGCTAACCCTCTTCACAACAACTGGCTGCATCAATGCCCAAATTTCTGTCTGTGCACTCTGGTCACAGGGCTGCAGGCTAGAGAGCTGCTGACACTCCTCTGGAAGCACATGTAGATTCCTTTTTATATTATTAGTAAATTATCATGTCAGGATAGTACAGTGTGGTGGCAGAGAAAAGGCAATAAATGCATGGCAAATGTTTTAGAAAAGGTATTTGGAAAGATGGAAAATTGGAATTCAGCCAACTCTGTTTCCTTACAGTCACCCCTCAGGTTGTACACCTCCATCCCACAAATTCTATGCTTAAGGCAAGGGGGTGAGTATCAAACAATACATTCCTAAATGGATTCAACAAAGGCAAAACATTTGACTTGAGCTGCACAAATGGTTAAGTTACAGAACACAAAAATCAGTAAAACAACAGCAGACAGTTGACCTTCAGCCAGTTGTTGGCCTGTATCAAAGGATCACTCAGCAAATGATGCTACCAGCCTGATGTGAGGTAACTAAGCCAGCTCCCTACAGAACACTCTGAGGGGCACCAGTCTTGCTTCAGACTTGTTATAAACCTCTCTCCACAAAGACTCTGAATATGTTGATCATCTGAGCAGAGAGAGAGATCATCCAGATGAGGCAAGATCAGAGCATCTTACAAAACCCACAGAAAACTATGCAATAATTAGAACCAGTATAACAGAATTGGGATGAAATCTGACAGTAAAAAGCTGAAGGCCTTTCATGAAGAGCTAGCAGGAATTCACATGACAAGATGGGAACTTCAAACCAATGAACCAGAAGAAAGAACTGGACAGATTATTCCAAGTGCCATATCAATGCAGCTACTAAATCCACCAATTAAGGTTTTTTATATACAGGAGTTGGTATCTTTCTCTTACTGACACTTAAGCATGAATACAATTTTTAAGACTGAGTGCTATACCTTCATTTATAATGCCATGTACAGTTTTGCTTACCTGTATTCAAAGAGATAAACTTATGCTGGAAGGGCTGCAGGAATTATTACAGGAATTGCAAGAATAATTTACCCAAAGACTTTTCCTTGTTTGGCCTAACAATATGAACACTGAAAGATTCGGTTGTATTCTCTAGATATACTAGGTAGGGAAAAGTGCAATTTAAAGTAAAAGTTTTGTTAGTACAATCAGAGATAAATAAAAACTTAATCATAACAATGTTTAGCACTTGAACAGTCCCAGGGTGGGCAGTGAAGACAAGAAAAGGGGACAGGTATGCTGTAAGGACACAATTTTAACACAAAAATTGTGTATATGTGTAAGAATGCTTTACTGATGTAAAATTTAGATAATTTAGATAAAATGTAGATAAATTTAGGTAACCACACACAAAGCTGTAAAACGGATTTCTCAAAGGTACAAATCTACACCTAAGTTGTGGAAAAACAGTTTCCAGGGTTGAATTTAGCACAAAGAGCTCTTTGTTGTTACCTTATGACCAGAGAAAGTGAGCAGATGTTAGCTGTGTTCACAAAGCCACACATCATAATGAGCATCTCGGATGCTTAGCTAACAAACACGAACCAGCAGGAAGAAAGCACAGTAGCAAGCAGCATCTTGTTCTTTGAATTCCCAAAAACGTGGAAACACAGAAGATCCAAAAATTCCACAGAACACCTTCACCCCCCTCTCATTTCCTAACATGCTTATCACTTCTTGACCAAATCATGACCCCAGTTGGCATCTCTGTTTCTCAGCTTCAGCAGAAACCCATTTTCCACTACGAAACAGGACTACAGTTTTAAAACTTTAAGTTCCCTTTTCAACAGCATTACAGCTCACAATTCACACATAGTATTCAGACAGAAGATCACTAGCTTATAACCTTAATGTTGCTACACCGTTGTCTGAAGGCACAATTTTAACTCTGATGGAGCTAAAACCAGATTTAAAACCAGCTTACCTGTTCGCAGACATCACGGCACATTAAATTGTCCTTTGCATGGTAACAACAAGACAAGCCTACGGAAAAGCAGGGGGAAGGAAAAAGGTATTTAGAAGACTTGAAACAGTTAACTATCACTTTTGAACTGAAGTACACACTTGATGGCCTATCAGGACAATCTGTCTGGTCCACAAATGACTGCGAGAAATTTTCCTTTCCAGAAGGCAGAAAAAGAACACAAGAAATTTTTGTTCTGAAACTGATGCAGGTCTGTTCAATGAGTCCCACAGTTACCCCTGAACACTCACTGCCACCAAAGGGAGATCTCCTTCTGCTTCCAGTCACATTTCTGCTGCTTAATGTGCACTAGGTTGGCACCTGGCAAATTCCTTCATGAGACCATGCAATTTAAACCCAGGGGAAATAAAAAAAAGTGAACACAAATCCCACCAAAAATCTCCATAGAGACTACATGGCTTTGTAAATTGAATAACCTCACAATCTGAGAAGTGCAAGAATCAGTTAGGAACAGGTGGAAAAGGAAATCAGAGCAGGAACCTCCACATAGGTGTTCACTGAATCCTGGGTTCCTAAAAACTTGGGGAAAAAACTGTGAACTTTTTCACTAGTGATGGATGATGAAGAGTGGAATTTCCTGACTGGATGGAAGTCACAAAGCAGAGATATGAACACACCAAGAGGGAAAGAGAACTGAAGCACTGAGAAGTCATGATGCTTAAAGCAGCATTTTTAGCATTATATTCTGCTGCACTTTGTTCCCCTTACCATCCAAATATTTTGCTCATTCATGGTTAAGCTTGGCCAATATAAAATGAATTGTATGATGCCTTGATATTAATTTTCATCCTCACTTCCCCATGTTTGGAGCAGTGTATCAGAAAACAGACAAAGGTTTCCTGCAAAGCTTTTACTTCCATGCCCATCTTCACACCCAGGATCATTTAATTATTACAGATTTCTGCTCAGCTGTATCCAAACTACATATCACATTAATAAAATAAAGCAATACTGTACAATGATACCACATTATTTCACAATAGCTTACTAAATAGATTTTGACTGAACCAGCGAAAAGGATCTTGGGCACAAAGTCCTTGAAATGTGAGTAAGTTTATAAACAGACATCTTGACCAGAGTATGTCATATTACATTCCACTAGCTTTTTAATGCCTTCCTCCTCAAACCATGCCTTTCTAGAAACTAGAGCTATTGAACAACAGAGAAATGTCCATAAATGCTCCAGTCACTGCAGTCTCCTGCTTTAAAGTACTATGTTTTGTATTTTCCATTCCTGTGACAACAGTGTGATCTATTTATTTTTCAATATCTGTGCTTGTGCTACTTTCTTTGTCCTCTTCTCTTTTTCTGGTCCTGTCAGGAAGTTACAGGCTCACAGAATCACAGAATGGTCTGGGTTGGAAGGTACCACAAAGATCATCTTGTTCCACCCCTCCCACCATAGGCAGGGACACCTTCCACTGGACCAGGCTGCTCAGAGCCCTGTCCAACCTGGCATTGAACTCTTCAGGGCATGGGGCACCCAAAGCCTCTCCGGGCAACCTGTTCCAGCGCTTCATCACCCTCACAGCAAAGAATTTCTTCCCAGTATTTAATCTAAATCTGCCCTCTTTCAGTTTAAACCCACCGACCCTTGTCCTGTCACTACAGGCTCAAAAGTCCCTCTCCATCTGTTTTCAACAACTTGAAAGGCTGCTGTAACCTCTCCCTAGAGAGCCTTCTCTTTTCCAGGCTGAGCAGCCCCAGCCTTTCCTCCCAGGAGCGGCTCCATCCCTCTGGCCACCTTGGTGTCCCTCCTCTGGACTCGCTCAAACAGGCCAGTGTCCTTCCTGTGCCGGGGACCCCGGGGCTGGATGCGGCACTCCAGGAGGGATCTCTCCAGGTGGGATCTCTCCAGGTGGGGCAGCATCACCTCCCCGACCTGCCGGACACGCTGCTCCTGCTGCAGCCCAGGGCAGTTCTGGGCTGTGAGCACACCCTGACAGGACACCCGCATCGCACCTACTCCACCACTGTCCTTCCCTCTATTCAGCGTCTTGCCTTCGCTTTTCAAAACGCTCAATACCTCGTTCAGCACCACTCTTCTCCCCGAAAACGTCGGCGACACCGTGAGGGACACGAGCCCTGGCACACACAGCCATGTGGCGCTCCAGGCGCCAGGTTTTACCCGCTCGGACCCCGCAAGCCTGGGGAAGGCGCCCACAGGCTGCGAGCCAGCCCAGGGCACAGCCCCGGCGGG
>VXBX01009313.1:261866-317693 GCA_013400415.1 Scytalopus superciliaris | reverse complement strand
CCCTCACCCCCCCCTCAGGCCCCGCCCGCCGCGCTGTGCTGAGGGGGAGGGTGAGGGGGAGGCTGAGGGGAGCAGAGACAGTGTGGAATAGGAGGGCGATTCCTCTTTTATTTATGATTTTGGGGTGGAGGCAGACACTCCGCCGAGTTACCTCAATTCTGTTCGTATATAGTATTTGAATTGCCAGCGTGTTTCTACGCGTCGCTTTTAGAGCGTTGAGTGCGTCCTTACGGTACTGAAACAGCGCTTATGGAAGAGGGAGAGTGACTTTTCGGCAGGGGCAGGCAGTGACAGGGCAAAGGGGAATGGTTTTTAACTGAGAGAGACCCAGGTTAGGCATTGGGAGGGCATTCCTTGCGGGGAGGGCGGTAAGACACTGGGAATGATCGCCCAGGGAAGCTCCGGGTGCCCCATCCCTGGAAGTTCTAATATCGAATTCATAAATCGCCCAGGAAAAATAAAACCCAAGCCGAGGCAACACAGGAGAACAATCCAATGGGACGAAAAGGTTTTGCCTGTTTACACACCGGCATAGAATGCTTAAAGTTAAACTTTGTGGCTGTGATCGCGAACCTCAAGGAAGGGGAGAGTCGCAAAGCGCAACCTGATGAACACAAAACTCTTCCCACACAAATGGTGCTGGTACGGGCTTATATCTCAGTTAAATAGCTGGGCTCCCCCCCCGCCCCCCCAAAATCCAGGATTAATTTCTGTCAATTTTCCATCCTGCTGCCTGGGGAATTAAAACTCATCCCGAGCCCACGAGGCGGCAGCAGATCCCAGAGCAAAGTCAGCCCTAAATAGTTTAATTTGGCTTGAACGCCGCTACCCTCAGGATTAAGCTGTTCCTGAGTCGAAGGCACCGTCCATCACAAGCTGTAAAACTTACATGAGATAAGGATAAACCCGTGGAAAATACTAAGCTACTCAGGGATGGTCAGTTGTTAATCCCCGGTGAAGTGCAGCCTGGAGTTTTGGATAAAACCCCTGCTTTTCTTTTAGCAGCAGCAGCAAAAGCTGAAAAGGAGGCACAGAACGGCGTGACAAGGCACCTGTGACAGCCTCACACCTCTGGCCATCAAGTACCACAGCCATCAGCACTGTGCAGCCCACTTCCCCTGAGTGCCACTTATGTGCAAAGTCACTGTCAGCAATCATTTCCCCCAGGAAAAAAACAGGCAGGGGAAAAGAGGCAAGTAGGTCTGACAATCCGAAGGTTCTGCACTGTCACTCCGAGTCGCCTCTTCAGTTCCAGATGAAACATCCGAGACCACAGAAAGTATTCCCTCGGGTTTAAAGCAGCAAACTGAACTTTGAAATAATATAGGCTTTTAAAATTTGGCTTTAGGAAAGGGTGGTATAAAGTTTAACCTAATTGTTCTAGTAAGCAAAGACCTTTTATTTTCTCCCTTGAGAGTTTGGGTGTTGAATGTGCAGGCTACTGTTTTGCAGTTAAACCATGCTTATCAGCCTTTTAAAAAACAGGATTCATTTGAAGTTAATTCCTACCCAATATTTAACAATGGGAAATGGAATTCTGAGGCTTGAAATAATTAAATGCCTCCGTGTAAAGCAGTTTGCTACAAATATGCTGACAGCATAATTTTAAAGTCTGGTTATAAGACACAAACCCTTCTGCCAGCGTTATGTTGTTTTTTGCTGCTTCTGTCAGCTGCTAAAAGGAAAAGAATACTTTCTTCTATAAGCTGTATTTCCTGGTGCTTAGAATATAATAATATCTGCTCATTCAGCTTCACTTTTTGTATTATCTTTAATAATTAGTTCATTGTATTTTGTGCTGAGTAGCATTCGATCCTGGTTCCTTATCCTAACACTTGCTGACTGCTACTCTGCATTTTGTGTGGAAGCCTCCCTCAGCAACAGGTGAAGGTTCTGATGTAGTCACGGTCTAAGTTACTGGTTCAAACAGACATTTTACTGAAAAGGATCTGACATGACCAGGATCCCCTCAGAAAGTAGAATGATACCACATTTTCCTTAAATCCAGAGAACCAAATTGTCCGTGTGGCATATCTCTGTATGTTTCGGCAGCGTACTGTGTGAACAGGAAAAACAGCGTCCTATATTTGAACTGTATATAATTTATCTCCTTTGAAATGTACATAATTGCTTTGCTGTAATTCTCAGCATGTCTACGCCTTACGTTTGGCAAGGTACTTACAACACTTGTGAACTTACCCTAATTACTTACCCTAATTTGTCTAATCTGTGTATCAACAACTAGATACCTGCACGATAAGCCAGTGCCAGATTTTTAGCGTCTTTTGAATAGCTTTCCTGTGCTGGGGCTTGTTCTGTTTTATCCTCTGGGTGGAACTAGGTAGGGCTTTACAGTTGCCTCAAATATAGAGCTGTCTCAATGCAAACTGATAGGAGTTGTGGGATCAATCATGGGACTGCCCCTAACAAGCTGCTAGCCGGTAACTGAGCCTGTTGCCTCAGGCTAAGCATGGATTGCCACAACAAAGCTTCTTTCAAAGAGATTTTTTTCTTAAACAGTCAAACCTTCCTGTTCAGGCAAAACTTAGCGACTTTATTTTTCCTCCGTTAGATCTCAACCAGCATCTTCTGTCTGACTTTCCAGCTAATTAATAATGAATGAAAAGATTAATTATTTTCAAATTACTTTCTTTCTTTTTTTTTTTTCTTTTTTGTGTGTTTGAAACCCAGAAAGCTGGGCTTTAAATAATAGAATTATATTAAAAGACAAAACACAAATACAGAACTGGGTTTGGGGGCAGCTATTACATGCATCGGAAGCAGCGTGCAGTTATGCTGATAAATAATGCTGTATATAAAGCAACACAGATGTGAAATTACAGCCAGTGAAGATGTACATTAATGCTAAATACGATGTCTGCAATTAATTTTGAGCAAGTTGAACATGTGGTGCATATTAGAGTTCATAAAATCTTGCCGTAGGCGAATAATTATTGTTGCATACATCAAGTCTGGAAGGATAGCCAACTGAAAGTGGTTAAGCAATCAAGGAGTATACAATTAATTAGAATTTTCTTAGAAGGTAGTAAAGAAGTAACTAAGATTCTGTCATAATCAGTGAGCGTAAGTTAAGAAACTATTGTTTTGGAAAGGAATTTGAAATCATAGAATCATAGAGTCGATCGGGTTGGAAAAGACCTTGGAGATCATCAAGTCCAACCCTTGGTCCAAATTCAGTCCTTTACTAGATCATGGCACTAAGTGCCACGTCCAATCTCTGTTTAAAAACCTCGAGGGACAGTGAATCCACCACCTCTCTGGGCAGGCCATTCCAATGCCTGATTACTCTCTCTGTAAAGAATTTTTTTCTAATATCTAATTTAAATTTTCCATGGCAGAGCTTAAACCCGTGCCCTCTTGTCCTATTCCTGACTGCCTGGGAGAAGAGACCAACCCCTTCCTGGTTATAACTTCCCTTCAGGTAGTTATAGAGTGTGATTAGGTCACCTCTTAAGCCTCCTCTTCTCCAGGCTAAACAACCCCAGCTCCCTCAGCCTCTCTTCATAGGACTTGTGCTCCAGTCCCTTCACCAACCTTGTTGCTCTTCTCTGGACCCGCTCCAGCACCTAGGAGCGTCTCACGTTTGCTGAAAGAGGCAGTTTTGGTGTTCGTAGAAGGTACCATTAAGAATCTGGCTTTGCTTCACATTGCATAATTTTGCTCAGCAGAGCAAATAACCTGAAACTGAAGTTACCTGTCAGTCTGAGTTTTAAGCTCCTGAAATCAGTTACAGGATTAGGGCCATGTCTGCTTCTCTTCAAACGAGAATTCTGAGTGAAGTAAAATATACTTCTTGGTAACAGAGCTTGTGAAATGGATCTTTTAAAACCAGCCTGTGGACTGATGGAAGCATCAAGACCATTAATTCTCTTTCTTCTTGGTGTAGGAAAACTGCATCAGTGAAGTGTAGTTACTATGTCCTTCCATGTTAAAGAAGGTGATTCTAAAAATAATGCCTAAAAAAAGTCACCAAGATACATGTATGGTATTTGGTCAGATAGTTTTTACTCTCTAGGCTGGTTTGTTTGCTCTGTAGTCTCTGTACTGTGCCTTCTTTATAATGGAGATATGTATTAATTGATCTGTGTCAATTTGCTGCCTTCAAGGCTACTGCATGCAGGCCAGGGTTGCTAGCAACTGTGTGGAGTACCTTCATGTAAAAGACTCTCTCATTGAACAGATAATTTCTAGAATAACACTAAGGGATTGAGAGAAGAAAAATAAAGTTGTTTTTCCGTTTGAGTAATTGGAAATGACGGAAATTATACTGGCAGATTCGGGAGTTGGAGGAGTTAAAAATTCACCCCTTCAAAATGTGGAGAAAAGAGTGCTTCGAATGGAGCCGTGTTCAGCCCAGTCAAATCCTTCAACCATCCTGATGATCTAAATCTGAATCCAGACTCGGGTCTGGCACACCTGTACCATAGAGAGATGGGCTGTGCTTTTGTGCTCTCTGGCCTCAGCTCACCATCCAAGAGGACAAATAACAGCATTTGGCAAGTGGTGATGCGTCTGTGTCTTTGGATACGGAGAAAATGGATATTCATTTTGCTTTTCAACTCAGGCTTCAGTAGCAGCAGTGCATCTGCCAGCAGATGAGAAGCATGGGCTGGAGATAGAAAAGGATGTGTTGAAGAACACTGAGATTACCATATGGAGATTCTGCTGTGGATTATCCTGCTGAATCATCTAGTTGTGTACAGGTTTAGTTACTTCTCCATATGGTGTTTAAGGACCAAATTGCTGCTGTAATGTTTTCCAAAGGTTATTTTTATGTTTTTCTGTACTGTGGAGTTGTGACAAAAATTACATCATAACCTGCACATACAGTGAGATAGTTTAAAGCAGCCAAAGAGCTTTATTCCTTTCTTGCACATTTTAGGAATTATAATTCTCCTTCAATTTGTAATCTTTGAAGAACTGTATATAATTCATTCACTGCTATACATGTATTTCTGTATGAATACATTCTGCAAGCTTTGCAAAAAGGGGTGTGGGCAGTATGAAATCATTTATGCTGCTAATTGACAATTACACAGTTGCTTCTAGTTTCAAACAGAAAAAAATTTCAATGTAGACTGGCAGATTAAATAAAAAGAAGGGAAAGGCATAAAACTTCATTTTTCGCAACCAGTTTGTGTCACACTATTTAAATCAGTTTTAGTTAAACTCACTAAAACGAATCAGTTTAGCTAAAATAAAATTATTTCATTCTTGCTGTTCCATATCTTACCTAGCAAGTTCTGTCAAGATGACATTATAATTATGTGAATTACAGATCAATGCCTATTCCCATTTGTACCTACACTTGAGTGACATGAGTGAATTAGGGTAGAACTTCACTAGTATGCATTAATTCTGGATGCTTCTCAAAATACCTTAATAAAAATGTCAAAAGGTGCTTTATTTATTCCACCTTCTGTAACTGTGTGCTGGTTTAAAGGTAAACCGGCTGCAGAAATGAACCCAACTCACAAAGAGATTACAAGTCAGAATTACAATTTAGCAAAAAGGTTGCAATAAAAACAATGATACAGAGAAAAAATTGGTTTTGATGCACAAAAACAATGTATAACCTGACACTCTGGGGCGCCAACAGGATGGTGTTCATCAGCCCCTGTGCTGAGAGCCACGTGGTGCTCCTGAGTGCAAAATAAGAGGAAAGAAAAACCTGTTGGTGAGGATGACGATCACAGTCTGGTTGTGAGTGGCAGTCACAGTCCTGTTGAGATTCTGCTCCTCCTCTGGATCTGACGAGTGGTACCCGAAGTCCCCAAAGATTATATATGCTGAGGCTCAGATGGGAATGCCCAGCACCTCCCCCAGTGTGGGGAGTTTCACAATGGGTGATTTACTCTGTGAGTCATGGGATAATCCTTGATGGCCCATGAGCAGACATGACCCCTCAGGCTGGGTGTGAAGGTGCTGATGACTGCCTGGAGGGGAGTTATCACAGCTGAGTCATTGGTGTGAAGACAGGAACACTCCCTTATCTCACAGGGTTCTTTAACATCCAGTTTGTAACCTGAAGGGTCAGGAGTGCCCTGGGCAGCTGCTGCAAATGATCCATTGTTAACAGTTAATGAGAAATGTCACAGAGGGTGTAGAATACACAGTTTTGGTTACACCCACACAGCGATAAACTGGTCCTGGCTGCTGTAACTAGGACAAACTGTTTGTAATAAAAAGCTATATATGCAAAATTTACATATTAAATTTAAGAGTGAAGGAAGTTATTAAAGAACTCTGAAGCCTTTGCTAGGAAAGGGGAAGCCACATGTGTCTGAGAAGAATGGAGAGAGGGAGTCTTGCACTGGGACAAGGCAGCAGGGTAGCGAGAGCAAGAGCTGTATAAAGAAGCATGAAATTAAAACTGAAATGGGAAGATACATATTGGCTCCTTGGAAGCATGTGAGCATCATACATACTTCATGCTTCAGCTTCTTGAGTCCCTTCACCAGCTGCTTCTTACTAAATCCTTAGCTGTCCTGGTGGATTGCGATCTTCCAAAGCTCAGCTCCTTCAGTGGAACAGGGGCAGATGAGGGTTTCGACACCCCAGACAAAACATTCAAGCCCCTCACCTTTCTGTGTGCCCACACCCTGCTCATGGAAAGCCTGAGGATACATAAACCTCTCAAAAATGTAATGAAGTCCATCACATAGCAGCTTAAAAGCAGAAAATTAAGAATTATCTGGGTTTAAATTGTCCTTACTAGTGCCAAAAAGGCAAATCCAGTCATGATTTAGTAATGTCACAAATTAAATTATTTAAGTGATGCTCTTTATATGTACCTATATACCTTACATGCACTCTTAGTTATGTTTTAATTCAGTAAATAGCAAATATGGAATACACATTAATGAGATGAAAGCTGGCAAGGGAAATGTTATCAAGTGTACCCTATCAAGCTGCATTCCCATCTTGTACGTTTAGAGGTGCAAGAGTATTTTCAAAAACAGAACCAAAATTTTGTCTTTAAAACAGCTTACAGGGTCTGAAAGCCCTCTGGTGTGGTTTTTGCTGTTCTGTACATCCTAGCTTTGAAGATACGAGAAAAATACTGGAACACAATCCTAAATAGTACTTTAAATTCTTCTGTGGCTCCTGAAGAAAAGCCTCTCTTTAAATGAAAGTATATTTACAATATTTAGCAGTGGAGTTTCATGATATGACAGGACAGAGGGTGCAGACTTAATGTAATGATCAAAGCACAATGACCTTAATGGCCAAACAGCCCCTTTTATCCCATTTCCCCCCTCTTTTCCTATGCTTGTTCTTTCCCTCCTGTTCCCCACCTTTGGTTCCTGCCCTAAATGTGCCGTGGCAAGTCCAGCACCCAGCGACCAGACCAGAGAGCCTCTCCAGCTGCTTGCCTGGGTCTCACAGCTGGATAGCAAGCTGGTGGCTTTCCCAGGCCAGTTTTGGGACAGGCTCTCCATTCCTCTTACTGGGCTATAGGGATTCCCCATCCTGCCTCCTGTGCTCCTTTGTGTTTGTGGGGGCAAGCTGTTCACCCCATCAACCAACATCAAAACAAATAATATAATCCACTTTTTGATCTCTTTATGTATTATCACCAAGACCAAGAAAACCAGGACACATACCCAGCTAGTTGTGTCTGGATCACTGGCCTTGTAACAACCAGCCTGAGATCCTCTCCTTTGAAAAGAACATGAAGGATTTTACAGTTGTTATGGGAGGAAACCAAAATGGGGAAAAATATTAATCATCTTACCTCTGAAAAGCCACTCAGAGCAGGCGATTCTGGAGGCACCATTTCTACAAAATGCCTAAAGACTCCCTCTAGCTCCTAAAAAGGTGCAGATGAAGCAAACAGAGCAAACTCTCTTTCTAGGAAGCATGGAGGGCATCCTTCCAGGTGCAATGCAGGCAAGGGAACAGAGCATTCTGGCACACGGATTTTCTGGCTGGAAAAGTCAGTGTTTGTTATTTTTGCTCAGTTTATTATTGTGACAAAAGAGTTTCTGCATTAGCAGTGCAATTCTAGTATTGCTAATTAGTCATGAAAACACTAACTTGTTGACAGGGCATTCCTAATTCTACTTACAGGTTTAGAAAAAAGCTAATTTTAATTTTAGTTTGTTTTTTTTTTTTAAACCCCCCCATTACTGAATATTCTTGTTACTGCCCATAGGACAAAAGCCAATGCTCCCATGTCAATATGCTTATGTGCATCAAAGCCATCGACTAAAATCGAGTCATCAAGAAGTTTTGGTGCCATGTACCTTTTTGTACCAAGTCTAGGATTGTTTCCAACATCTGATCAGTCCTTTGCCTAAGAACACATATCTGCAAGGCCTAAAATTAAGGAAAAAATACTTCACATTGAAAGTTTAATTCATATGGACTTGAAATTAGCAGTATCACATTTAATTGATCAGTATAATATATTTAATATCAAATCAGGTATGTAGAAAGGCTGAAGTGTCATACTGATATAGAAATTCTCTATCAGAAAGTAGCAGATTATTTAATCTATGTTAATTACACTTTGAAATTATCATAGAAGGCCTGGTTTTGAAAGGACCTTAAGGATCATGTAGTCTCCAACACCCAAATTACTGAAAGTAATTAATTCCAAATTACTGAAAGTAATTAATTCCAAATTGTTTGAAGCAATTACTCCCAAATTTCTGGAAGCTGCTAGCTAGCTGACTACATCACTTAGTGAGAAAAAGTGGGACAGATAGGATATTGCCTCCAAATTACTTCAAGGTGGTTCACTTATCACAGGAATTAAAAGAAACAGCTGAAGCAATGGTGGGACAGGGTGTTATTTTGACAGCTTGTGAAGGATTTGGAATGTGCTGAAAGGTTGGGATGGTGGGCAGTGATTCTTTTGAAGAAGGACAAAGCCCTTTGGAGAACTGTGAAAGGTTCCATGATTTCCAGAATAATTTTCAGGCCTATTTTCCCCTGAATCTCCACAAAGATCTCCAGGCTAAATATATGGGGCCTCCGCTGACAGGGCAGAGATGACTGGAAAGGGCTTTTTTGAGCATCAGGAATGTATCTGAAGGTTCTCGTAGACAAACCTGGAGCAGCTGGTGGCACCCTTCATGTGGCTGGACCTTTGACAGTGACCACCTGTAATTGTGAGCTGGAAGATAAACCCAACAAAGGGAGAGATTTTTCACTTTCTGGGGATTAAAACCAGAAGTTAGATTTTCAACATGAGAGTAAGACCTGATCACCACAGAAGACAGCACAAACAAAACTGTTTCATCCCTAGGAAACGCTCTGCATTTAAGAACATTTTCTAAGCGTCAAGACTCATCTCCCACATTTAAAGGCTCGTAGTTTTCATCTCTTTCTAGGACAAAATTCAAAATCCTTATTGCCTATCCATTCCTTACATTTTTCTGTGTGACGCGTTCCTCTCGTATTTTAAGATATAGTAGAAACAAACTGGGATTACATATAGGAATTACGGCCTCAAATGCTTCAAAGGAGATAGAAAATGAGGATGTTTTTTACTTCACTTATAGGTGCGGGAGAAATTCTGTTTGCTCCTGCCCTGGGCAGGCACTCCGTGTGCTGCAGTGCTGTATTCACAACCACTGCAGCAACCTCCTGACACCGCTACTCCCTGCTCCACAAGGGGTTTTTAAAGAAAAGCCAAAGAAAACAGTCTGTTCCAATAATTAAAACCAAAGGAATGAGAGATACTATGAAGGAAGCGAGAAATAACCCTGTAGAATTAAATCCAAGAAAATCAGTTATATATCCCTTCCTTTCTCTATTGCTACTGGAGGTGCTTGACTGTGTGACTGACAGCAGAAAACCTTGGCAAAATCTGTGCTTTGAGTTAAATATATTTATAGGATTCTTTTCTTCAGAACATCATACAGCAGAGGTCTGAGAAAGCACAGAGCAGCAAACACATAGCTAAATAAAATGACCTCAGTTCCCAAAGATATAAAAGAATTAGTTTTCCACACTTATTAATAGATGTGCAGTAGTTTATGTTTTTAAATGCAGGATATGACAAAATTAAATAATGTTTTATTCCCTACTTATGTTAATAGTTATAAATAAGTATTAAATTATTTAAATTGAATTATCAAAATATTTATGTAATAATTAAAATTATTGTTAAAATAATTGTTCAATGATTTTATTATTTAATCCTAAATCTCAGGTGGCAAAAGTCAGGAAGGTTTCAAAAAACATTATGAATAAAGGCTGTTTAGATTAAGAACCTCTTCTAGTAATACTTATAATTTATTGAGAAGCTGTCCTTGCTAGGTTTCTGCCTTGCTTCTGTGTCACTGCTTTTCTAATCACCTCAACTCTCAGCCCTGGTAATTAAAAGACCTACATTCTTTAGTGAATTGCAGTGCAACAAAACAGACATTAAAGATTTTCATCACACTCTTTGTGTCCCGTTTAGCATTTTCCATGCACAAGTGAAGGAACCATGAACCAAGTGTTGTCGTTTGTGAGGTATTAGGTTAAAAGAGTAGGACTTCTCATCAGATTGCTAAGATAAATGTCATATAGTGTTTTGCACCCAAAACAAGTTGTCCAATAATTGCTACATTTTCCTCATTCAAATACATGACAGATCTACTAACTAAAATAAGAACAGTCTATTTTTAATTCAGAATTTGTTATGAAAGAGATTCTTTTTCAAACAATGAAAATTCCTTACCGAGGTCAGGAATGCTGTGGCACAATTCTTAACAAAGATATTTTGATTTTTTAACGCCTATGTGCTGTTGCTGGTTTGCCCTCTGATCCAAATATTTTAACGTGCTGATACACGAGAACACTGGCAGCAAAAAGTGTGAGATTTAAACAACTATAAATTATCAACTTCATGTAGTTAAACAGTGACTCATTTTGTGATAGCAAGGCTGAATTTCTACTGCAATTTCTTGTTGTCATGTCTAATGCAATGAACCCTAAAAGAAAAAGGAAATTCTTCTCATTAACTTGTGTTACTATACTTGCATTTGAAAATAATTTGATGTGGCAGGAGTGGATCGCTAAATCTTTCAGTCGAGCTACTAATTAACTCCAGCACTTGTTTTAAGACAAAAAAAATCAAAACACATTCCTCGTTTCTTATCAAGCATCCTCTTCATGCCAAGCACTATGAACTCACTGATTAGTAAAGAGTTGTGTTCTATGAAAAGGTATCTGTTCCTTCTAGGTCTACTATTGTAAAGATTACTTTTTCTGTTCCACCGCCTGCTGTAGTTTCACCCCAGCCATCAACCAAGCCCCTTGCAGCCACTCACTCACACCCCACCAGTAGGACTGGGGAGAGAATTGGAAGGGTAAAAGCCAGAAAACTCATGGGTTGAGATGAAGGCAGTTCAACAGGGAAAGGAAAAGCTCTGCACCCGAGCAAAGCAAAACCAGGAATTAATTCACTGCAGGTGTCCAGCCATCCCCAGGAGAGCAGGGCCCCATCAGTGGTTACTTGGGAAGACAAACACCATCACTACAAACACCCCCTCTCCTCCTCCTTCTTCTCACTTTATGCACTGAGCATGATGTCATATAGTCTGGAATATCCCCCTGGTCCGTTTGGGTCTCCTGTCCTGGCTGTGTCTCCTCCCAACCTCCCATGTACCCCAAACTTCCTTGCCAGCGTGGCAGCACAGAAAGCAGAAAAGGCCTTGGCTCTGTGCAAGCCCCGCTCAGCAATAACAAAAACATCTCCATATTACCAACCCAGTGTTCAGCACAGATCCAAAACACAGCCCCATACCAGCCACTGGGAAGGAAATTAACTCTACCCAAGTCCAAACCAGCACAGCAAAACTTACTAAGTGAATTTGGGTTTGATAAGGATTTTAGTAAATGAATAAACTATGAAAATAATTTTAGGCAGATTCATAATTGGCACTCTCCTCCAGTGCATAAGATGTGAGGGAGCCTGGTTGTTTTATGCTTTAGTTTGAAAAAAGGTAATGAAAGGCCTCTGCATCATCTAGAACATGTTCTTTTCTAACCTCTCCTTAAGCAATAGCAAGTAAAACCAGAGATAACCATCTGAAAAATTACAGGCTTGTAAGAAAAAAAAAAATGTTTCAAAGCCATGTAATTCAGATACTTCAAAAGTTCTTTATCAAAAATTTCAAGTAAATTATAGACTTGAACAAAAATGAAGTACAACATAACTCCCTTCTGCCCTTGAAAAGAACTCTGAAAGGACACGACTAAGATTTTCTCATTAAGAGATAAATATCTGAAAAATCAGCCCTTTTAACTTGGAAATAATGGTACCAGTATACTCTCATGTTGAAGCAGCATGGCAGTAAAAGTGTCAGCCTTAGTAAATAATGAGTTTTTTAATCCCTTCATGAAAAGATTCTCCCAGCAACTTCCCCTGCTTGACACTGAGCTCTCCAGCTTCTCCATTGTGTGCTCTTCTTGAAAAAGAAAAAAAAAAAAAAGAGAAAAAAAATTGTTTAATAATGACACATATTTCTTTTCAAAGCTGGGCACAGTTTAAGGAGATGCATATTAAAGACTTTCGTTATTATTCTCTGCAGTTTTTTAGCGCTTATAATAAGATTAAAGACAGGAGATGGTGTCAGGATTTTAAAGTGGTGCAGTGAGTGTTCTGGACAGCAGACCATCTACCTGCAACCCTGCAATGGATTTTTGTAAACAAATTCACTGCTGTTCAGTACTTAAGAAACAAGGTCTCTCCACAACAGCGTTCAGTTTTGGGGAAGACTCATAAGAAGTGGACTTCCACTCGCAGTTAAAAGTTTTATTGCTTTCTGGTGGCTTTGATCTTCAGCAGGGGAAAGTAGAGCTGGCAACTGTTTTTTCTCCTTCTCCCTCTTCCAACAGTGCTAATCTTATCCAAAATACTGAACTCAACTGCAGCAGAGTAATTAACTGAGGTTGCAGCAGATATATTGTTATTATTCTCACAAGTCCAAACAGGAAGACCAGAGAGTTAAGCGGTTCCCTATACAGACTCACAAGAATGTAAAAGTGATAGGTGGTATTAGATGATGAGGAAAAACAAACAAACAACCCAAAAGCCCAACAGAAAACCTCTTCCACTGTTGTGTATAAAGCACAGTATCACCCAGAGCAGCTCCACCTTTTACCTCAGTGAACCAAGTGCAAGGACTCAATCACACGGCACATTTAGTAATCACCTCCAGTCTATCGACAGTAATGCACTACTGAAAATATAAAATTAAAGATGACTTAGGAACTGAGATGGCTTCTAATACTAAATTA
This sequence comes from Scytalopus superciliaris, assembly GCA_013400415.1. NCBI lineage: Eukaryota > Metazoa > Chordata > Aves > Passeriformes > Rhinocryptidae > Scytalopus > Scytalopus superciliaris. The sequence continues at coordinate 304,430 of VXBX01009313.1, read as the reverse complement.
CAATTGCACATCTCCTGTGGTATAATTGCATAGAATATGGGGAGACCTTAAAGCACCTTCCAGTACCTGAATGGAGCCTATAGGAGACCTGGAGCTGGATGTTTTACAAGGCTGTGTAGTGATAGGAGAAGGTGGGGATGGCTTCAAACTGAAAGAGGGCAGTTTAGATCCGATATTAGGAGGAAATTCTTTACTGGGAGGGTGGTAAGACACTGGCACAGGTTTCCCAGAGAAGCTGTGGCTGCCCCATCCCTGGAAGTGTCCCAAGCCAGGTTGAATGGGGCTTGGAGCAAGCTGGGATAGTGGGAAGTGTCCCTGCCCATGGCAGGGGGGTTGGAATGAGATGATTTCTAAGGTCCATTCAAACTCAAGCCGTTCTATGACTCTTAATTACAAATGCATTTAAATGTGAAATAGCACGTGTTTTGATTTGGTGCTTTTGCATTTTTGCTGTAAGACATGATTAACTCTTGATCTACCTACAAATATACAAGTGTTTTGCAGTAAAAATAGCAGTGGCTGAGCCTCTTCCTGAGATGCAAGAATAATGCAACAGTTCCTAAACATGGGGGGACATTTTTTCCCCCAAAGTTAAAACAAAGAAATCATTGAAATAAAGAGCAGCTTTTAAAGAGTTTCAGAATTCTTGCCTGGCAGCTCTTAAGATTGGCCCCTTCTCCCCCATCAGTATTAAGAAAATTATTTTCCAAAAATCAACTAGACTTTGCAATGAGTATTAAATGCAATATTTATAAAATAAATATTCTATTTTACATGCCCAGCTTCAATGTGCACACATAATTGATGCATTTAAGTTTGATCAATTCTGTGACAGGCTGTGATAGCAAAAAATGGCAGAATTAGCAGAGCTACAATAGGGTTTATGATAAACAAAAAAAGTACTGGATGGTATTGTACCAGATACAGAAAAAAAAAAGAGAAGGCATGTGTTCAGTTTTCATACCTGCTTTTGCTTCACCTAACTCAAACTTTCTCCAAGTCTGTAGAGGTTTTGAAGTTTGTAGAAGCTTGAGGACTTATTGCAAAGATACTATTTGCCTATGATTGATTGCAGCTCAGCATGAAGTAACCACATAAACCAGAGACTGACATCATTACACAGCAGCCTGTCTTGTTTCTTCCAGATACCAAGTCAGTCTGTCTACATGACTGTCAAGCTCATGCCTTTGAAAGTAAGGAAACAGAAAAGAAACCAGAGCAGAGGCAACAAATACATGTTGCCTGAACATGGCAGTCAGAGAAGAAAATGTAAATTGTTCCTGTTTTCCACTAAGTACATTGACAGAAAATTCCAGGTGTTGCAGCAAGGAGAATAATGGCATTAAAAACAAAAAGGATGGAAAGAAAACGAAAAAGAAAACACTTTTAGCCACAACCTGATTTCTTGGTCTGTTCAATGAGTTCTCCTTCTTCATAAACATTCTTTGTAATTTATCAGTTAATAAGACACGTGCAAAACCAAGTGTGGGAGATGCCAAACCTGAAGCTTGTATAATGCAATAAAGAACTAGATTGAGACTAATAAAAATACTTTACAAGAACTGAATGCTTGTGATCACCTGCACAGAATAGTAGTGTCTTTGTAGATAAGAGCTTTTTTTTTCTTTTGGCAAGGAAATATTCTGTTTTGATCTAAATAACACAGTCAGTTGCAATAAAACCAGAATCAAAATACCAAAATACCTCAACAGCATGAAGACAATAAATCATATTGGCAATGATATCGCCAAAATGCTTGCTGTGTCCAGACAGATTTGTAATTACACAGCAAACACATGAAAAGTGGGTTCATATTTATTAACCTGTGTGTTAATTACATTTATTACCTGTGTACTAATTAATAACCACAATAATAAAGTTTGAAAACACCTGTACTTGGAAAATAGTGGCTTTTCAGTGACCTTCCAGTTGTGGAGGTGGCCATAACAACATTCAGCATGACTTACTGAGGGTGCAGTCCTGCATGTCATTTCCCCACTGGACTCTTGGAATGAGCTGGGAGAGTACTGTGCTGCAAATCCAGGGAAAACAGCAGCAGTGATAGACCTGCCAGCAGAACGACCTTCCTTTTCCCAAGAGACCTGAGTGCAGCTTTACTCACTGCAGCATGACATGACTGCACATTCCAGAAACACACCCAAATGGTAAACCTACCTTTTCCAGCCAGGAACATACAACTGTAAGGGTGTGGGGTCTGGAAACATTAGCAATGCTAGAGTTTTCCTGATTGCAGCAGGTCTTTGCCCTACCTACACGTTTGGTCCTTATATTCCCCAATATACACTACCTGGCTGTTTCACAATGCATTTGTCCCATGTGAATCAGCTGTGGTCCTTTCCTGAGCAATTGCAGGGCTAATTGGAGTGTGCAGTGGGAGACTAAAACACAGACTGTGTGTGTGGACACAGTTAAAGCTGCCCAGCATTACTTGCTACAGGATAAAGCTATCTGTTGCTTTTCTGTGAAAGCAAGAGAAGAAGCCTCATCACAGACGAGGATGCCAAAGCTCTCTGCTTTTTCTGGCTCCCTTAAGCCATCAGCAAGATGCCCTTTGCAGAATGGAATAATCAGGAATAAGTCCCCCTACATTCACAGCAGAAACACAATCTACTACATCAGCATTTTACAGCTTGTGTTATGTCCTTTCACTATAGGTGTCTGATATATAAAAAGAATCATGGCTTTTCCTCCTAGATAAGGAGCATGTTCTTCCTCAGTGGATATTGTTTCACTCCTCTTTTTATTAGGGGAGAGCTGTGCTTTTCTCTGTATCTCGGTGCTCTGGCTGCCCAGGTTACAGCAGTCCGTGTTTTGGTGAGGTTTTGTTGCTGATTTTCAAAGCTCATATGAAAACAAACTGATTCTGGTTTGATTTTCCCTATCAAAGCACAGAACTGACAGTACAGACAATGCATTACTTGTGTTATCTTCAACATTGCCTTCAAAATAGGATGTGTCAGCACAATTCTGTCTCGCACCTCCTTGTGTGCACAGATGGCATGAGAACTGTTAGCAATGCAGCTTTTTTCTTTCTTTCTCACTTTCTTAGCCTTGATTTTTCATCCTTGATTTATCATATTTATGCCTTGTGAATCTTTAGTGCAGAGCATGTTCATGGGTTTGCATGGCCATTTTTTTACCAGGGAGCTTCAAAACCACCTGCATCAAGTCCCTTTCTGTGCTGCTTTTCTCTCTGTTGTTATTTTTAGCTTGTCAGATAACTCCCAGGCCTTCCTTGAGGAAGATGAGCTCACTTCCCTGGGTGTGTGTTTCACTGTCTCAGGCTGTTGTGAATGGATGGACATCTGTCCATGTGAATGGAGGTGCTTGGGTAGGAAAAAGCCATCGATTCATACCAAACTGTGCCTAAGCAGCACCAAGTGGTGGCCAGCCATCTCGCCTCCCTCCTTCTCTGTGGTCACCTCTGGCTTCAGATACCATTTCCTTGCCTTTATGGAAATTTTCCAATGCATTTCTTTCAGTAGGGCCCGGCATGAACAATTGTGCTGAAGAATCAGCTTTGGTTTCTTCCATCAGTTCTTCAAAGTATTCCCTTTATGAAAACTGAGATGAGCAGTGTTCCTTCAGCCTGGCCACCTCTTTCAGGCCCAGGATCACACACTCAGCAAGGACTTGTAGCTCCTGCTTCCCAAATGTCAGGATTCATCTGGGGAGACAGTTTGAAAGAGCCTGACAGAGCGCCAGAAAAAGCACAGAGGTCTGCATTTGAGGGATTGATTCATAACCTAATCAGTCACTCACATGTAAAACATCTGTAATAATTTATAAAGTTCCTGTATTCCAGCTTAGGCACAGTGAACACACTGTCTCGAGGGAGGACACCTTCCTGAACTTTGGCCTATATAAATCACCTCCAGTAGTGCTCAAGACTTTAAGGGAAAACAAATGCATGGAAACACATGAAAGCCCCAGGGACCAGACCCCTGCCAGAGCAGTCATGCCTTAGCACAGAGCTCGTCTCAGAAGCTCCTTGAACGCCACTGCTGCTCCAGAAGTGCATGTCTTTGCCTTGGGCAGACCAGCCAGCTTTTCCAGTACCGTACACTTAAAGCATGTGGATGCAACTGAAACCATCAGGAGTGCAGAGAAAAGAAATCTCTTCGAAGTCCTTCTAAATCTTTCAGCTTTCTGGTCAAATATGAATCTACAGGAGCTTGGTATTGTCATAACCCAGGACTGCGTTAACCTCTAAATAAGGAATCAAACCAATTTAGGTCTATTAGATTAGAGTTTCTCCTAAGTTTTCCATTTACCCCAGAGTGCAGCTGCCTCAGTAATCGCATCTAACAGAGGGACTCTGAAGGAAACAAGTTTTGATTTGATTCTATGTCTATCTTTTTGGTTTCCCTAAGGGCTATTGTAAACCAAGTGTTCTTTAAAGCTTAGGTTTTAAGAAGTCCAACCAGAACAGTTTTCCATCCTTTTACAGTTAAAATAGGGGTAACATGATATTGATTCTTTCACTCAAGACAACACTGAGTGAGCTCTAGTCTTGTAACCCTCCTTCCTTTTTCTCCCAAGCAATGGCATTAAATAAATTATATCTAGCTAGTGTTTAGATATTTCCCAGCATGGTATCACAGACCAACACAGAGGTCTACTTCTGTGAGTCACTCCATGAAATCTTGCAATTGCAACTTATTTCAACCAGAAAATTATTACAAAAGAAATAAAGCACTACAGTTTGCTCTATTGTACTGTGTATTTTTGAACTGCTTTATACACACAAAAGAAAAAAAATCTAGGAGAGATTTTGAACATTAAGGGTACTGGAGTCACAGTCCATATCAACAGAGATGTTTTATTCTGCAAACTTCAAGCACACAATAGAGATGTTTCATCCTGTAAATTTCAAACAGTAAGGGGCCAAAGCAAAAGCAAAAGCCCCACCTGTGAAGTGCTCTGTGTAAAGGTGTGCACAGGTAAGGGAGCTCTGTCAGGAATGGCCCGTGGAAATTCTTCTCCCCTCATCAACAACAAAGGTAGGACTTCAAGGACAGTGAGACAGCGAGACCTACTACTGGGATAAAATCTCTTACCAAAGGTTACTTAAGAAGAAAGTCTCCAAGAGCCAGGCTGCAAGAAAAGCTTGAGAAATTGCACAGAAAGAGTACCTTTTCAAGTGAACTGAAAGGAACCAAGTGCCCCCAGCTTTCCAAATGGCTTTCTCACACGGAGCAGGAAATGCAGCTGTGGGGACACGGGGAGGGAGCTGAGTGCCAGAGAGGGGAAGCAAGCAAGCAGGCAAGGAGGCAAGATGAGTACTGGAAGTGTCTTTCTTCATACTACAACACAAAATGCAACACGAAAATACCCATATAACTATTCTCAGCAGAGAAGATCCACTGGATGAAAAAAGATCCAAGCTGTCTTTCGCCTAAAAATGAGCAACATGATGTGAAAAACAGTAGTACCTAAACATTTATCAGCTGAACCACATACTAAAGAAGTTTCTTTAACACGAGCCAGGTTTCAAATGGTCTAAAGAAACCATCTGTTTTTAATTTGAAGTGTAGAGAATATAGTGCCTTTAGCATAAGTTATTTCTTTTTACAGCAATTTGAAAGTATTTTCAGCTGCAGAATGCCACATCTTTGGAAGACGAAACAACAAAACATACATCTGGCCACAGGAAACTAGAGAAAAGGCTGCAGCAACACATCATTATGAAGGAGAAATCATTAAGGGCCTAAACCATGTAGTTTTTCTTTTGTGCTAGAAGCCAAAGACTAGCAGAATGATGAACAGACCCAGGTTACTTACACACAACTTTCCTTTAAAATGTGAGATTGTCTGTAAACAAGCTCTCAGGTAAATTTTGCCACACAAGTTTCCTCAGGATTATACTTCAAGCCCCCTGCATGCAACTGCAGCAACAACAAGGGCAGCAAAGCGTCCACCTCTCCTTCTCAAGCATCCTCGTTGCTGAAGAACCACAGGATCTGGACTTTAAAAGAGAGGCTGTGAGAATGCTGTGCACACTGACAACACAAACAGAAGTCATTAAAAAAGAAATGTTGTGAAATGCTCTTTGTTTTTTGGGACATTCCCTCTTCCTTCTGAAAGTTCACAGAATCACAGAACACTTAGGGTTGGAAGGGACCTCTGGAGATCATCTAGTGCAACTGCCTTGCCAAGGCAGGGGTAGAGGGTCTCTGTAAGGGCTCAGTTCTGCAAATACAAAAATATGAAGCCCTCTAACACCCAGCCAGGGAAGCACTATCTTTGCAAATAAAGCAGAGGCAAAGAAATTTCCTGAAAAAAACCCCCAAACAGGTAAGAAAAAGGTAACTCACTTTTATGAAGAATTGCCCAGAGAGGTTCAGGAAGTGAATCTCACTGTCCCTTCTGGTGACAGCAATGAAAGACTGTCTCCATGGAAGGAAAGGCAGGCCAGAGAGTCCATGCCACAGGAGGGCATTAATGGAAGAGAGCACAGACTGATTCCACTCTTTGGAAAAATGTAAGAATTAGACACAACTGTGGCATTGTGGAATTCTTGCCATTCTTTACCCCGTTCCAGTACCAATTAAGACTTTGATCACTGGGACTACACACACATTTCCCAGGCCCACAGTGTAGAGGGGAATGTGAAAAATGCAGGAATACAAATTTGCATCTGGGGATGTCCAGAGCAATAGATAAGCTGTAACAACTGAAGAGACAACTTGGACTTTATCACCAACTCTCTCTTTACCTCCTCTTTCTTAAAAAAACCTGTTACTGCTTCTGCTTTTTAGGTTTTTAGGTATTTAATTTAATCCCACAGTGAAGTAGATGTTTTCTGGTTCCCGTGAGCGGATGACTAATGTCAAGAATCAAAACAGTGACATCCAGTTCTGGATGTGTAAGCCCAAGCTACAGGAGCCAGGGAAGTAACTTCAGGAACAGCACTGGGCCACAAGTCTCGAAGGAAAACAAGTATGTCCACACTAGCAGGTAATGCAGAGCCATCAGAACAGCTAATCCTAAGGAACCTACATCTTCATTGTATGTTCTAGTTGACTTCAGATTATACCTGGCCCTTCAAACTGAACGTGTGGTTTGAAGCTCACTCCTTTCCAGATCACCCGAACATCTCCCTTTCCCTGCCCTTTGTTCCTCCACTGCACATCCCATAAATCCTGCATCCTCCCTGGACTTAAAGGCTTATTTCTAACCACTTTTCCCCTCATAAAAAAAAAACCTGTGTAATTCTTGGAGTGTCCTGCACGGGCCCAGGAGTTGGACCGGGCCCCTTCCAACTCAGCATATTCTATATTTGACACTATGTAAAACTGAGTATCAACTTACGTGCCCAATTCTTCAACAATCTTCCACAGACACAGTGGGAGAGCTCTTCTCAGTTTCCTATGGAGCTAATTAGAAACACATCTTAAGGACATTGATCTTCATCTCCATGTAGCTCTTTTAATAGCAGCGAACACTGCAATCCCGCATAGGAACCTACCAGCAGAGTTTGCTTTGGTAATGATTTCAGGTACCATTCCATCTAGGGAGACTGGGGATTTAAATCTTGTTTGCAAGAAGCTCTCAGGAAGACTCGAAGCTGTGGGTTCCCTGAGCACTACTGAACACTTTATTTGCAGTCTACTCAACAAAGGAGATGCTGTGCCAGTGTTTTTTTCCAACCTGGAAGATTTGGGAACAACTCCAGCCACTCCAAGATTCAAAACCACAGCAGCCCATCAAGTGAGAGAAGGGGGTTGCAGTGTAAGGTTTAGTAACTCTTCATCAGCAAAACAATGAACAGTTAGTCCCAGTTAAAACACCACAGCTTGGCTCGCTGGATAAAATAAAATACTAAGGCCACTGAATGAGAAATCTGGAATTCTTGATTTCCTGTTTTAAAAGGAATCTATTTTCTACCAGGACCACCCTTATGCTGTACTACAATTACTGGGTACATTACTGTACATCAGTTACAAATATCACAAAAATGGATAAAAGGAAAATTGCAATACTTACTCAGTACTGCATAGGAATGACTTATTTACATACACTCTTGTTAGCTGCACCTACAGAAAGTATTATTTCAGCGCAGTGGGTATTAAAAAGAACCTCTTTTAACAGCCCCACACTTTAAAAGTTCAGCTGAAAGCCTGCCACTCTTCATGCTGAGTTGCAACCCAAACCAGCATGCAGACCTCCTGAATTCAGTGTTTCCTCTAAAATGATCTTAAAACATCTTCACATTTAAGTTACTTGTGATAACTGTTTGCTGTCTATGGATTTTTCAGTTGTTGGGCTCAGGCCCCCAAAGCATGGAACACAGAAGTCTGTTCAATAAAAACTAAGTTTGGGAGACAGCAACATTGCTGTGGTATTTCCAGGCCATACATTTCCTCTACTGGGAGATGGAGGAGAGGGATTCAGGATTTTACCAAGGTTTGGTTGCCTGCAGGGGTACAGAGGCCTTCCTTTAGCCACTCGTGGGAGAGGGACGTGTTTTCAGCCAGAAAACTCCTGTAAAAGCATTTGAACAGGAGCATGGTGTTCTGACATGGCTATTGGCCTTCTCTGGACACCTTCTGGCTTCCCCTTTTTGGAGAAAGTTTGCTGGAAGAAATACCTTTTTTGTAATTCTGTCTGGTTATTTCTGAGCCAAAATTAAAGGATGCACATAAAGTTACGGAAGGGCAAGGTGTCCTATTTTTGCTGTGTCTAAATTTTGACTTTCCCTCAGAAATATAACACCAGTCTAAACTGTGAGTGAGTTCTGCACACAAACAATCCACCCCAACACAAGCTGATTTAGCTGGGATGCACTGAGGTGCTGAGCTGTTCAAGTAGTCTGAAATCCTCTGTTATTTCTATGCAAACACAAATGTAGAGACAGAACAACTTGTCCTTAGTTATTTTGTCCAGGAGATGGGACACACCAGCAAGGTTCTTACTCAACTGTTACTGTAGGGCACAAGGAAGAGCAGGCACTTAATCATTACCTGCACAGCACAGATGAGATGGATTCACCTCAGCATTAGCCAATTCTTTTTATCATTTTTGTACCTGCAGAAATTCCTTCTGAGGAAAGGAGTTCACAGGAAAGCCACATTTCACCAGGTAAGAACATTACACATAAACCCGTATCTACCTGCAACTTGGTGCTCTGAAAGACAACTCACACATTTTGAAAAAAAGTTATTTATTTTCACTGCTTTAATCTCTCTACTGTAGTGTTAGCACTTAACATAAGCATCCACTCTTCTACTGTCCTATTTACAATCCATTGAAATGTATACTCTACAAATACAATACATATTTTCAGAAATGTAAGGGAAATGCACAATTTGGTAAGGTTTAAAAAAGTGACACACATCTGTACAGGATCCTCAAATCATCCAAAAAGTAAAATTTACAAGGCAGTATCCACACAGCTATGTAAGGGCAGGTGCTATAGTGACAAAGCAGCAAACTTGCTAATACAATAAAATACAGAAAATTAAAGTGTTTTGGGGCACCAGATAATACACTTAGTACCGCTGAAGTTGTAAATTTAGAAATACCCATATTTCTAGAAACACGTAACTGCAAACCTGGAGAACGTTCTGAAAAATATTAAACATTATATACACATGAGGTAAATGTACCTTGGTCTTTTAAGAGGTAATTTGAGTTTAAAGCAACTGATATGGTGACGGGGTTCTTGTCTGTTTGTTTTTTTAAACACAATGAGTAACATCTTGCAATCATTTCAATGGCACAATATAAACAAGGAACTAACTAAAAGGTGAACTTCATGGCAGTCACACTCAGAGCCATCACTGAAAAAATAAAATAGCCTCTTACTTCATTTGACACCTTCATGTCCCCGCACAGTCAATGCCAATGTCTTTACCTATATACAAAGTCTCTCTTAGGATTACAAGCGGAACCACTGGAGGGTGACAGTGTGTCATACTTGGAAAGTCCGCTTGAGAAACATCCCAGAATTCCAGCTTTGAAGGTTGGAAGGTCCCTGAAGAATTCCAGCATTTCAAAAATGACATTTTAGGCTTTTCAGCATCAGACCATTTCCAATGCTCCTTGCTCTCCACGTCCACATCCACCTGGTCACAAGTCTGTAAACCAAACTGAGGCTTCAATGCTACTAAAATGTAAAGTTGATTAAATCCACAAAACTTAAGTGAATGTATAATGCATGTAATATTTACAATAAACATTTGCATCAGTATTAATCAGAAACTGTTTTGGTATATACTTGAAATGATACAAAATTAATATTTTGAATGCTAAAATATTTTGGTCCCCCTGGATTTCCAAGAGCAGATCTGGTGATATTACAATCTTAATTTAAAAAATACTTATGTGTACCTGTGTCCATATATATAAGATATGATCTTACACAGGTAACATTTAAAGTTACATAATATATACAGACACAGCCTTTGTAAAAGGTGTTCAGTTCATATAATGGAAAAGAAGAACAAAGCTTGAGGTTGTGGTGTCAGAACTGAGGATACACATAGCTTTATTCAGAATTTTCCTGTTCTGCAGCCCAACGTGAATAATGAGGTTGTTCTAAAATGCTGCTCCTAATGTCACACACTGTGCCAAGCATCCTCCTGCACTTTGTTTTTGCAAGCCCCTATTGCAAAGCAAAATATTAGAACAAAGTAAGAAGAGCTGCCTGCAATTCAGGAGAGTGGCTGAGACAAATCACTGACAGAATAATCTGTGTGCCATGATGCTGTTGAGCTGCTGCAGATCCTCTTTAAAGTGACACAGAGCTGCCCCTTACACTGTAGGAAATTAAACATTATTCTGATAAGGTTTTGTGGGTGCTGAAAAAGCCACTGAAAAAATCGTTTTATGAATTATACTACCATCTCATGTTACCATCAAGACTACTATGGTGATGTGAGGCATGACAGTAGCCCCCATGTTTCTAAAGGATGACCTACACCACCTGTGTCTATGGTAAGGACCCAACTACACCTATGCAAACTTGAAATGTAACAAAAGTTAAAAACAAAAAGGTTAACAAATTGCTAGATAGGAAGCCTATGACATTTAGCATGGAGATACAATAAGGTCTACTTTGAGGCTGACCTGTTTTCTTTAAATACCTGTTTAGATACACGGAACTTGCTAGAGAGGCATGCCAAGTAGATAGGCTTGGGAGTTAAGTTATATTCAAACATTGGTTAGATTTTAGGAAAAAGTTCTTCCCCCAGAGGGTGGTTGGGCACTGAACAGGCTCCCCAGGGCAGTGGGCACAGCACCAAGCCTGACAGAGCTCAAGAAGCATTTGGACAATACTCTGAGGCACACGGTGTGACTCTTGGGGATGGTCCTGCGCAGGGCCAGGAGCTGGACTTGGTCCTTGTGGATCCCTTCCAACTCAGCATATTCTGTGATTTTTCTTTTTGAACAGTCATAACTGAAAAACTCTGTGGTGCACAGCTGTGCATGTGCACAAAGGCATAGGTTATTTAAAATACTGACATGAAATAATTTTTAATTCAGCTTTGATTGATGGAGGCCTAAGCACAGTTAGTCTGACTTGTCAGACAATGCCATACGAACTTAAATGTGACAGCTCTATGTATGTTTAAGCCTGTTTTCTAAAACTTCCCTTATTTTTCCTTTTTCTCCTGGATGCTGTCTTCCAGCACGAGTAAACTCATCCATAAGGGGGGCTGAATTAAAGCATTTCATTATTTGCAGTGCAGTCACCGGGGGTCTGTAATTCCCACATCAATCAAACCCCTCTCCAAGCAGGCAGCATGAATATGGAAATACACAAGAGTTAATGAAGTGCAAAGGCTTTAGTCACCTCTGTAGCCTCTTCTCACTGGGCCCCACTCATCTCACTGCTCTGGCCACCACACATCATGGACCACGGAAGGGAATCCGTGAGCAACCAGTGCCACCAGCTTTGTGACAAACCCCCGGGGGGCTGCATGCTGAGGGATGAAAGGGAAGCAAGGTAACATCACCCTGTGTGTTGTGTAACAGGATGGGTACTGGTGTGTTCTGGAGAGAGGGGGCTTAGGTGGCATATCAACTGCCAGCATATTTACGTACTGAAATACTATGGACTGTTGTGGGCATTGATGAAAACCGAAGGTCAACCAGACTCTTCCTAAAACTGCAATTAAAGTATCCTGGTAACAACAGCTGTTTAAAGCGAAATTTTCTATATTAATTCTTCTACTCCCCTCCAGAAGTTGCATACTTGGGCAAGAAGCAATTCAATTTCTATAGAGGTTTGTGAAAATCCTGTGATACCCTTAAAATCTCAGGGAAATCTTGACTAAAGCCATGCATATTCTTCTGTGTTCTTTTGACAACACAAGCCACCATAAGCTTTGTTCTTCTAACTATGAAGAGGATTGCTGGAATCCTCTGGTATTTGTATCCAAAGACCTGCAGCTCACCACTTTCTGTAGCTCACCACTTTGTGTATGAGGCACACACAACATATATGCACATAAAATTTATAAGCAGCTTTGAACTTTCTACTACAAAAGCTCAAATACCTCTTCTCTAATTACAGGTGCACTTAATCCTTGTTTAATTGCAAATACTGTTCTTTGAGCCTTAAGGCTCAGCAGAACTGCACAGAAAATATGCTTTTCATATTTGATTTAATGAAGCAAAGTCTCCCTCAAGAACATTTTACTCTTCTTGCTACTCTTCTGAAGTAGAAAGGTACTTCAAGCATTTTAGAAGTACCACTTGATTAAAAAAAAAACCCAAAACTTCTACATAATTATGACTCATAACTCGACAATTACAAAATATGACAGTGAATTTACTAGCTTACATTATTTAAAACTCCTACAGTGGTTTCAAGAGTCAGATTTTGGTAAAATTAAAAGTGTTCCATGAATTACGTACTCACTTGCTGAGACAAGTGAGAGTTACATCTTAGCAAGGCAAAGGATTTTTAACTTGTATTTTTGAAACAAAAAGTACCAAAGGCTTTGTACGTTCCTAGTGTTTTGCATTAAAAGACTCAAAAGTGGCACTTACTGGTGTGATACAATCTATTTTGAAGGCAATGTAATGTTCTGAAAAAGTGGAAAAAACCCAGTAATCATGTATAAAGTATAGTTGCATAAGTTATGTTCCCACAACTGAATGAGGTCAATTTGTAAGTCAAAGCCAGAGTCCAAAAGACACACTACCTTAATAGCTAGCAAAGTAGACTCCAATAGTACATTCACAATCTGAATCAAGGAATCAAGACAGTGATTCAGAACAGTCAATGTACCAGCCAGGAATAAAGTTGCTTAAAGAGCCATCAATGCAATCTAGAGCAATATAATGAACCAGTTTCATTTTAGAAGTGACCTCCTACTTTTAGCACAGTTAACTAGTATAGACCAGCTATCAACTTCCCAAATAAAAATTACAGGTTAATAAAACTAGACTACATGATGTTTTTGTAAGTAACCTGGGAAAGAGGTTCATAGTGCACAGAAAGGACCCAACACAACTGTTTAGCACATCCACAAAAATCCTAAGAAGTGACGTTCCTATGAAGTACTAAAGGCAGCAATATCCTTCTGTTCCCCCAATGAGGTAGAACAATTAACCTTCTTAACATGCCACTCTGGTGCAGATACAGATTTTTTACAGTGTTCTTCGGTAGCAAATCCAGGATTACATCTTTATCCCCTCCTGTTGACTCAGCTGCGACAACGTTTTCTTAATGCGCAAAGCCGTCAGCCTGGCGGCCCCGTTGGCATACCAGCACTCCCGCATGATCTTGGCCATCACTCGTAGTGCCTGCAAAGGAAAGACAGGGCATTATGGGTGCTGCTGTTCTGCCTCAGCCTCTTCGGGCAGTTATGAAGTCTACTACCACTACTACAGCTCGTGTGGAAGAGTGTGCTGTTCAAAGAAAGAAAGAAAAAAAAAAAATTGAATTCTTATTTTATTTACAGAAGAATAAAACTCTAAATACTGTAGAGCAAACCCAGCAGACCTTTTGCCCATGAAAAGATATTTTAATGAAAAATTAGTAGCTTCTCTGTAATCGTTTTCTGAATTTTCACACTGGGCAAGAATACATGACTTTTATTGTACCTCCAGTTAAGGAGTAAGTTCAACGTAGAGCAATTAAGAAGTTTATTAGCTGTCTCAATGAAACTGAAGCTCCGCAGTGAGACAAAATTTTTTGGAGTCTTTTTATCCTTTAAACAGCCATTCTTTGAGGTCTGTGAGTGCCACTACACGAGTAACAAAGCAAATAACAAAAACTGAAGATGAAATAAAGTAATGGCTCTATGTTCCAGAATTTGAGACTGAAACCTGTATTAAACTGAGACAGTAAGCTAGCAGGATTGAAACGCCATCATTTAAAAAACCAACTCCACAGCTTGTTGGTGCGTATCATTGCCTTTCTCTCCTTTCTGTGTTCTCTTGCCCAGTCCCTTACCTCAGGCCTTCACCCATGCATTCATTTCACACACGTCACAGCCTAGTTCCCTCTTCCATGTAATGTGCATCATACCTTACCAATCCCTTACTCCTCCCGTAGCCTACTGCAGCTGCTCTCCTGAGCTGTGACTCAGAAAGCACCCCTTCTAGCCCCACCTGGGCTTTCAATTTTGTGGAGTATTCCCTCTGTCCAGTTTAGGTCAGTTGTTCTGGCTCTGTTCCCTCTCATGCTCTTGTCCACCTTCACCCCACAGGAGAAATGGAGAATGCCTTGAAGCTGGGTAAGTGTCGTTCAGCAATAGCTGAAACATCAGTGTGTTTTCAAACTGTTTTGGTCACAGATCCAGAACACGGGCCATACAGGCTGCTAAGGAAGGAAGTCAACTCCATCCCAGTTAGATGCAGTACAACCCACTGCTGCACAATTTATTTGCAATGATGCTTCCTGCATAATCGAGTTCAGGCTAGCTCTAATTTACATTAGCATCACCTGTGCTTCTCAGGAAGGGACCCTAGAATCCTCCATGCGGGGTTAGCTATTAATATTTATGAAAATATATTTAAATAATGTATAACCAAGGAACAATGACATTTAATAAAGCCACAGTGATCAGAACAGAATTAAGTTCTCCTAGAAGCAGCCCTTCTCCCTTCAACAACAAGCACAGTTTTTAAGCTACTGAAATCACTAAAAGCTCTACTGTCCATTAAAGCAGCTTTAGCAAGGTTGGTTAATACCTCACAGCTCTGCCATCTGTTTGGAATATTGGGCCTTAACTTCTGCTCACACACAACTTTCCTCATTTCTTCAACAGAAGGATCTGAAGGAACGAGATCATAGTATGGCAACTGGTAATCTTCGTGGATTCCTGTAATGGGTTGAAAATAGCTTTATTTTAGCTGACACTAAAATACATATTATTCACTTTTTACTGTGTTCCTTAGCAGTACCCTACCAGTTTTTGGTTACATTACAATGACTGACAAATAAATAAACAGATAAACAGTCTTTAACTATACCTTGGGAGTGTTTACATTATCTTTGAAGAATTGAAAATTTATAAAATTAGAAGAGATGTAAGCTGTGTCAAACCTTTCATATGCTATACTAAAGACATGCTTCTTCAGAGCATATAATTGGTAACAGCATGCTTCATTTTCAATAAGGTACAAGTGTTATCTGAACACATTATAGCTAGCTCTTACTTGCGTGTTTGCCCCTTGCTCACAGAACATTTAACTTGACCCTTTTCTCCACTCTGTAAAGTTTTGGGAAAAAAAAAAAACAAACCAGAGAAGAGTATTTCCTATTTTCTTCAACAGGTATGGGTCATCAATTTAGAAGAGGCTGAGTAGCCCAGTCATCATTTACACCATTAACAATCAGAAAGCCTGAGACACAGTTGCTATTACCTTGCACTGTTTTTAGAGCAAAAGATTTTCAGCACCTAAATAAGTTTAAGTGAATTATTTAAAATTCCTTAACATGCCCAACGTTGTAAAGATTGCCACGTACCACCAATCGAACATCGCCGAGCGATTTCCCAGAAGACTAATCCCATTGCATAGATGTCTGCTCGTTTGAATGACTCAAAATGTTTCATATTTATGGAATCATCTAGAACTTCAGGAGCCATGTACCTGTTTGCAACAAAAAAAAAAAAAACAAACATTTAGTTTTATAAACACTTGAAGCAGAAGGAGTTCAGCACTACTGATCAGCTCAAAAGCAAATTAAAATATTTATGCTTCATTAAGGTTATCTAATCAGAGACCTTTCAGTGCAAAGGGGGTAAGTAAACTGAGGGGAACCATCAAAGAAATGGGGGGGGAATAATTAAAATGTGAAACTATAAACAAGTAGAACCATAAACCTGATAGACAAGGGATAACAGACACAAAGAAAAAGACCAGAAGTCTCCAGTTGCTAAGTGATAGGTTATTAAGAAACTCCAGGCATAGCTTTAGAGAAGCCCAGTCTGGACATTATGACAGCTAATAAATGGGAAATGAGGACCAAGAGGCCTGTGGGACTATGCAATGCTTATCAAGGAATGTTTGAAAGAAAGGGAAGAGAAGTGGGGCAACAGATAGAACAGGGTAGCAAAGGGGTCAGTTGCATAAAAGGTTGCCAGTCTGTATGTGCTCACCAGTGTACTCTATTTTATTAAATCCTAATTATCTTCTTGTGCAATCTCACTCTCAACCCTGTGTGCATGTGTTCTCTAAGAACTGTATGTCAGCAACTGGAAGCAGGCAAGAGTGAATTCAGGTCTAGCAACTGGAGTGGGACAAGGGATGAAGTTGCCCTTGGGTCTGGGATCACAGCAAGTAGAGAGAAGGAGGTTCTCAATATCAGTAGCTGAAAGGGGAAATGCAGGTCCTAGGAGTCCATGTCCACAGGTCTTAAGAGCACTTATCTGGAGCTACTGTGGGGGCACCAGTGTGAATAAATTCTGGGCCAGCAACTGTAGTCAGACAGCAGGTGAAGGAACCCCTGGTGCCAGCAACTGGAGTAAATAAGGGTCTCTGCTTCAGTCACTCAAGCAGGACCATAGGTCACAAGATTCACTCACATCTTGCATGTACCAGCTATAGGGGAGAACGGGGATGAGAAAAGCAGAGTAAAAGTCTTCCAGCAGCAGCAGCTGGAGTGGGAATCACAGGTCTGTGTGCCTGGGTGCCAGCTTGGGTTTATTTCCCCAAACCTGGTATGCATGGCTGCAGTTCTCTAGCAAACTTCAAGCTGGTCCAGCCAGCAACTAGGTGGCCCGGGCAAGAATGTTTGGCAGGGGGAGGGCCCATGCTGGTATTTGAGGGTTTCCATGCATGTAGGTGTGCATGAGGACATCATCTGTTTGCTACTGTGCACTGATCCAGCCGGTCAGCAGGAGGCCCATGGAGCACCAAGGAGGGCATTAGACACAACGAGTGTCCTGTGGATGGTTGAGGGATTCATAAACATGCATGGACTTGTGAGGCTGCAGAAAGGAGTGTGTGCTTTTCAGTAACGAAGTTCAATTCTGATCAGCTGGGGAAGGAAGGAGACTTGGCTGCCTATGCTTGTTTTATACACGTTCTGACAGTGTTTTACGTGGGTGTTGAAGACAGCACATGGTGCATAGCAATCTGTGTAATCAGCCCTGTCAGTACTGTATGTCTCTCTGTATGGCTGGTTGTATCCCAAGAAAGAAAGCAGCAGCCATATCCAGGGCCTCGGATGAACAGAACCCCAGCTCTTTGGGACACACCAGCTGGGCTCCAGAGTGTAGGCAGGAGGAAGCCCCAGTTCCTGGACTGTGACAAGTTATAGCAGCCACTTAAAACATCCCCTAACAAGACCAGAGAGGGAATAGATGTGAAGTGCTGGTTGAAAAAAACCAGCACTGTTAAAAATCCCTCGAGGACAAAGGCTCCTTACATTGCAGTAGCTGATTCCTTGCCATAATGTAAATTCTGTTTGGGTTACACATGAACAACTGTGTTCACAAGTTTACTTTATCCGTATTTCCCACAACAACAACAAAAGTCTGTGACAAACTTTCAACTGAGAAACAAAGACTGAAAACTGGTCATGGCATCCAAATGATTGCTACCTTCTTTAGTGACTAAAGAATATGTGGGAATATCAGGCCAAATGCACCTTACTGTGAGAACTACTGAGAGCAGCATTCCCACTGGCTGCTGGAAAGAATGAATGGTATTTGCTGCATCAAGTCAACATCAGCTGTAGTATTGCTCTCTCATGCTGGTATGGCTCTGGCAGCTACATCCAGTATGTAATGTTTAGCAGAGTTCAGTGTTTCTCCACATCACTGCCCCACCACTCTCAAGCTGGCATATTAATGAAACAGGCGAACAATGGCACCAGGGCTTTGGAGAGCACTGCTGACTGGTAAAAAGGCAACACACATGGACTACTGGAGCAGAACACAGTGCCTGCAACAACCACAGAAGCCTAGGCATGATTTCATTTAATCACATAATACTAGAGTTTTCTTTCTTTTCCAGTACCAGGGATGATAGGCAGAATACAAGACACACTACTGAAAATGAATTTCAGTACTATCAGACCTTTCAGAACTCTCTCAGCACTATTGTGTCTTACAGAAATTACATAGATACAAGGAAGCAAAGGCTATAAAAAACCACAGCCAGTAGCTGCATCCGTTCTAACTACTTAGAATTTCAACAAGGTGTGCTGACATGAGAGTTCTTCTAAGGCACACAAATTCCTCACAGCTGATAAAACACAGCAGAAAGCAGAGGACAACTGGCTTAAGTTAAGTAAGGTTTACTTTGACAGTTTTTATTGGATGGAAGCTGAGTCAAGTTTACACGTCACAAGCTTTAATGTGGGCAAGACTCCATTGTTCTGGTCCACCACATCAAAAACATTTTAATCGAGAATGCCAGACTGTGGTGAGTGTTTGAATGCTCTCCAAGGATTTTGCATTAGTGGATACTCTTGTGCTACTTCATGTGCTTGACTGAATAGTAACCAGCTTGGAGCCCAGCAGAAAGAATATTTGATCTAAGATCACATGGGGATAAGAATGATGGACCTTAAACACCACACTAAAAACCCCAACCATGGTGCAAGAGGTCAGCCAGAATCATTTAAACAAGCAGTAAAGAAGATTGTCAAAGCTTCTGTAAATCATCCTAGGGACAAGGGTTTTAACAGGTCAGACCATAAGAGGCCTGAATGTGGCTCCCCTGCAGTGTGACCTCCACTGAATTTACTGACAAACTGACCTCTTATGATCCTCCACCAATGCATTTAGATTGGCTTTGGCTTCCATATCACCAAATGGTGACTGACTGCTCAGGAAGTCTGAGAGATTATTGCTGGATAAGAGAGGTGAAAGGCAAGTCGGCCATCTAAGCGAGGTTAGCTGATGAGCCATTCCTGGCTGTCAGACACAAGGGAGAGAGGCAGGCACCTCCTTGTCAGCTTTTGCATTGGAAATACACTGCTTGCCAGAAACAGTATTTTAGCTTCTGGAGAGAGCTACTCTACAGAGACTAACTCTGACCTTCTGAACAAGGCCTGCACCTCAGCATCATCCAAGAATGAAAGCATGAATCTACAGAGAAGTTTACAAATTATGTTGAGCATGGTCTTGCCAAATTGTAGGTGCCTGCTGGCATCTTTCTCCCATTCCTTTTAGTGCTAAAGCTCAGTATTAATTGCCTAAATTTCTTCTACAACATATAGGGAGCTTAGTGTCATCAAACAGGACCCATACACAGCATCTTGTGACATCTCCTTTCATGAAGCCTATACTCCACAAGGTAGAATTCTGCTCATATTTGGTTTAGGGAAAGTTCAGAGAAGCACCCATGTAGAGGCAGAACTTGCTGCCCAACTTCTTTTAAGCACAGCCTATTTGAACTCCTAAAAGTAACAGCTGGGCCACACTTCTAAAAGAAATAAAAAGAGAATGACAATGAGGGTTTTTTTTACTTGCCTCAGGGAGTGAGAGAGGGATTCTATTTCCTTCTCAGTTTAAAGCTCACATTCCCTGCTTTATGCTGCAGGCTGAGCTGTGAAAGCACACAGTTCACACCCTCTGGTAAAGCTAAGCCTCTGAACAGAAAAGAAATAAAGTCAGAAAATTCAGTCAGAAAGAAGGATCATCAGTTTGAGTCAACACCTCCATCACCCAAGAGTTAGTCTGCTTGCTCCCGAGACCATACATTTTTACAATCATTAGAAAAAGATAAACTTCACCAAATCCCCCTGAACTTGTACACAGAGCTTTCATATGCAGAAGAGCTACCAGCAGTGGCAATCAATGGGAGTTAAAACTGTCATTGAACAGGCAAGACTTGAACTGGACTATGAAAAATCAATCAGAGGTGCAGTTACTTACCTAAGGATGCCCAAGAGGGAGGAAGAGGGGACCAAGCCTTTTACAAGAATGAGCAATTTTTAGAGAGGTAGAAATGACTAATGTCTTTAAAATGGGAAACAGATTAGTCCTGCTCCTGCCCACTGCAGCAAGCAAGAGTTGCTACAGCTTTACCCTTGTGAAGAAGCATAAGGCAGAGGAACAAGCAATTTCATAATGCTTATGCAAGAAGAGATCTGGCAAGTGGGATCTACAGACACAGTGGAAAGGATTCTTTCACCAGTGACTAGACTAAAAAAGTAACCAATTTGTACATTGCTTTTCTTGACATGTAGGTGTAGCAGAAAATATAAAATCACACATGGTATGTGCCCTGCATGCAGCTAAGTTTGCAATGATAAATTCCAAAGTAAGCCTGCTGCTTCACTACCAATGATTACTGGAGATTTTGATAAGGAATAATGCCCAGTACCTGGTAATGTAGAAGTAGCTCAGAAAATAAATCTTATCTGACCGTTTGTGTGGTATTTTTAAAACTGGCGAAGGACTAGTACAGCAGAGCTTTAGAACAAAGCAACTTCAACAACATAACTGTCAGAAAAATAAATTTTCAGTACATGTTCTAAATGCTTTACTTAACTGAGCCTTAAAACAATGTTTTGGGGCTTTTTCCTCACAAGAAGACACAGCTCAAGGGACATCCTAATTTACGGTAAAACCCCAATCACAACCCTTACCTGCAGTGCTGCTCACTACAGAGATATAAAAAAAAGGATTTTTTTAATGTACAAACTGGAGATTGAGCAACATCTACACAGAATTTTCTTCAACACTGCTGAGGCATATAGGCTTGGCTCTCTCACATTTACTCATGACCAGTGTCCAAACTTCAGTTTGACACACCACTGAACCTTTAGGCATCAAAAGAACAAAAAGTTCCCCAACAACCACACTGGTTGCTCTGATTCACTGTTAGTGAAATTCACTGCTGTCTCTGTATGCTATATATTCTGCACAGCTTAATAAAGGAAATTTGTCTTCTCTGCAGAACAGCCTCCAGTTATTATTGTCTGAGGGGTCAGCAATGATAAATTACAGCCAGTAAGTTTAATTGCAGTTTGCTGATGGAGTTAAACAGCTCCTAATTCTTTTAAGGGCAAGAAAAAATCTTATTTCCAAGTGCAAAAGTATATTGCCTCATCTATTGATTGTATCTATGCTTTAGCTGACAAAGAGGACTGCTGTTTTAAGTTCTTGTATTTCTCTCAAAAATGTAATTCCAAGAAAGCCCATGTCTAAGAGTCTGCACCTTTTATGTTCTACCACACAGGCTTCACACGGAAAAAACCCAGCTTTTTACTTTCACTGTCAGTATCCTGTCTTACACTCCTGACTGACTGGGCTGCAAGTAACATGTTCATGCAACATGAGGCAAGAATAGTGCACTGGGGTCTCTAAAACCATCAGTCATGAAGTCTCTTAATTGTTTTAACACAAACTCATACCCTACAATATTTTGCAAGTTTTCAGTATTTTACACACAGCAACATTTAATATGCTTCTAAGTGCTTACTGTCTAACTAAAATACCAGCTGGCAAGGAAATGCCTAAGAACTCTACATGCCATTACATTTCCCTGCTGCTAATATGGATATCAACAAAAGCATATATGGGGCAAGAAAAAACAAAGCACTTTATTATAAAAGTTGTCTGACACATCACATGAATGATTTTACCTTTTTGTTCCCACTCTGTGGTTTGGGGCAATATCAATTGTGTCTGTAGCAGAATCGTGCCTAACTGCCAGTCCCAGGTCTGCAATGCAGCATGTTCCATTCTTTTTCACCAATATATTTTTTGATTTCAAATCTCTGTGGGCAATTGCTGGTTTGCCTGGAAGGGGAAAAAACAGAAATAACATACCTGTTAAAAAACACCCAACAAAAAACCAAAACCCAAACTGCTTTTATTCTAAGCCTTCTGAGGTGCAAATTTTGTTTGAAGTTTTGGAATTCCTGCCAGTTCGGACATTTTATGTGCATCAAGATAACTCTTGAAACTATTCAGTGTGGATTGTCTGGCTGCTTGGGGAAGTGCCTTATTACACGACCCTACTGCTCCTTTCCCTCTCCCTGCAAGTATTTGCAGCACACATATACTCCTTGCCACCAAGACATTTCCAACATGTGGAAACAGACCCACAATGCTGCCTCAGCTCGAAGGTAGGAAGGTGCTACACACTACTTACCTTGTGTGCCAACGATTTCCATGTGCAGATGAGCAAGACCACTGGCAGTGGACAAAGCTAATTTTATCATTCCTTCCACTGTTACTGTGTATCTGTTCAGGTAATCAAAGAGTGATCCGTGCTCGTGATAGTCTGACACCAACCACAGCTGAGTCCACGTACCATTGTCTGCAAAGCAACACTGGCGTGAGTAACACACGTACACACAAAACGTAAGTGAGCCATATATTCCACTCTTAGACAGTGCCTGGGAAGAACAAATTATGTTTTGCAAGTCACCTCAGCAAATTAGACTCTTGAATCTTCTACCCCTGTAACACTTAAACAACTCTGTAAGGGCTGAGAATACCACGAGAGACTTTATGAACAGCTTAAGAAGTTTTATTTTAATTAAACTAGAAGACAAACTATAGAAAACTGATGCCACTGTAATTCTGAGGGGAATATTCAGAGTGAACTATTCAGGTTACTAGCCAGGCCTTGCCTTTCTCTAACTTCTCTGCTGGAGAGGTGGGGCAGGGAGCAGTGCTGAATGCATGGCAAAACACTAATCTTGTCACTATCAGTCTAGTATAATATTGTCCAGGCTAACCATTAAAAAACAAAGAGTTTCAAGCTTTGTTCCCTAACTCCCTCACTCTTGCCATAACCTACCCATGCTGAGCCTGGGGGACAATTTCCACAGCTACCAGCAGCTGGTAGAGCTTTCCTCCTGGAGTAGAAGCTTACAAGCAGCAATTGGACACATGACTTTAAGAAAAAAGTTAAATCCCACCTCTAGTGACCTTTAAAGTACTGGCCAAAATTAAGGTTTCCAGGAGGCACAAGAAAAAGAAAACCACTGAGAAAACCAGTTTGCTATATGACTCTTCACTGAATTATGAAAAACAAGACAGGCCATAATACATGTGTAGATATCCCAGGGCATACAAATGACAGATATGAACTTAATTGTTCATGTTGTTCAAGCAATGGACACAAAATACCTTGAAGTTTAAGGCACAGGGAAGACTATTAAAGGAATCCAAATCAAGAGAGGGGACAAAAGATTTTTTATCTAAGGAGTGGACATACACCCAAAGAAGAACAATCTTGCCAACAAATAGGTTTTCTGATTTTGTTTTGTTATAAAAGCAACTCTCCTGTGGCAGACCCGAGAAGTGTTTTTATAGATAGTAATTTCTGGAAAAGTCTTTCATCTCTTTAGAAGACCAGCTACCCCACAAAACATCTCAGTTGGACTTCTGTCCTGAGTTATACAGTCTCTGTGAGCTCAGAACAAGTGAGAACACTCAGCAGAAGTAAAAAAGATATCTTATTATCTGATAGTCTCCTAGGATTACTCAAGAACTAAATACAAAGAACATGGAGCAGAGAAGTAAATTCAGAAGTTAGTTCCTATCATAAACATACTGAAAAATTTTTAGTTTCCAAAGAACACGCTTGCCTAGACAAGCAAGAGGCACAAAATGCCTGGTCTACAGATTGACAGAAACTACTGCTTATCTTTAAACACTTCAGAGGGGGTGGGAAAACTTGCAAGCATCCCTTTTATTTGGATGTTCCTGGGGAGGCCAGTGNAAAAAAAAAAAAAAATTAAAAGGCTTCCAGATGCTTCAGAGTAGGGAAATAAAAGACTAATCCACATTCAAACAATTCCCATAATGGAAAGAGAATCCTGACTTGCTATGGTCACAGAACAGTCTCAACTAAGTGGTTAATTTAACCAGGCAGAGGAAAGCAGTGACATGCTCTAACCTGTAAAAGACTGTTAGAAAGCTGCTATTGCAGCAAGAAGTCTTATAATATAGAAGGGATGCCCAAGTTTTGTTTAAAAAAAGAATAAGGAAATTTAAACATTTTTTTTTTAAAACATCTTCAATCTTCTTGCTACTTTGCAACATCCCGGTATAAACTCATAACTCAGCACAGTATTGAATTTTTTCCAAGAAAATTACAGTCTCTGAAAAGTCAATTCAACAGTAATAGCTTCACTAAACCAGTCTCATAGACCCACTAGAAACAGGAATGTGTTCACAGGCACATCAGAGATACTCTCAAATACATATACTCAAAGAGCTCCAAAGAGCTGCAAAAATTCAAAGTAAACTGACTTAATCACTTCAGAATATTCTCTTCACTCAGGTTTATTCCACTGCTTCACCAATTATGACCCTACATTGCCTGAAATAATCCTCTCCTGGGCATTAACACCACACACACTCATTGCTTGGTCCTGTATTTGATTTCCTCTCCTGTCTCTTACGAATGGGAGACCTCAGCAGGTATCTAAACTAGACAACAAAAAGCAGAGAAATTAAATTAATTGTAATTAGTCTACCAGATCTACTGTGTTTATATAGCTCTTTAAAAGATGTCAGTTTCTGAATAATTATTGTTGCTTTAAATGAGGACTACGATGCCTTTGCATGGTTCCCCTCTCTTAACTCTACATGCCCACCTAAGAGGAGAATATGCTGCTGATTTCACACCCTTCTACTTCAGCTTTATCTTCTTTATTACCTGCAACTCTTGATACTCAGTTTTTACCTTCCTTCCAAAGAAGAAAATATAAAGCTGGGCTTGCTATCAACTCTGAAAGGAGCCATGATTTTTTTTTATATGTCATGTTTGTGGCCCTTCAAACAGATTTTAATAAAGGACAGTGTTCCATCCAAGCTTACATAAATAGAATTCATTACAGACAAGCTGAAATGCAGCAATGGGTACCAGTGTCCAGCTGTCACAAGACACCTACTATGTTTTATTTGCCTTGCTGTATCTGACAAGCTTTACAGTTTTTTAGCACACTAAGCAGAACACACTATGATAAACTTAAGTGTCCTTACACTGTTGACGGTAGTTAATTATTAGCAAGTAATAATTAACCTGACCCTGAGTAATTTTGGCTGCACAGTAAACAGCATCTGCCATGAAGCTTTCAATCACAGGATTTGCATTATCAGGTAAAAAAAAGTAATTACACTCGGTAGTAATTACATACAGTAACACAGCCTTGCATGATAAGGTAATCTAATTTGGTTTACATACACACAATTATCAAGAAGCTCAAGCAATTTCAGAATGTTCAAGAAACAAAATTTTACATATGTCACTGGAAATACATTTAAGAGACTAATTATGACTATTTAATCTATTTGCAAGAGGCCTGAAAGTCTTTTAGACCATCAAAATCACTCATAAGTAAAAGCCTTTCCTTTTATAATTCAAAAAAAAAAAATTAAATTCTAAGTAAAGAAGCTTTCAGATTTGTTGTTAGGAGACTGATTACTGTTTGAGAAAAACACTGGTGACATCCAAGCACCATCCATTTAGTCAGGCTGACTCTTGAAGAAAGGAATTTGTAACAACGGCCTTAGCAAATATACAATAAAGTTTCAATTAAAGTGGATTCAGTCAATTGACTATAAGTAAAAAAGGCTTTTTTCACATTGGCACTAGCAAAGCAAAAATTTTGACTTGGTACATACTTGTTTTTAAATCAAATACTCAGTTTTGAGCTGTGACAGTATGGCTTAGTACAAGAGGTTTCAACCACAAAATCATGTTTTAAGTTGAATGTTTAGAAGAAGTTACAGAAACTGCCTAATTGTATTGTTCTGTAGTCCCATGTAGTTAAGTGTTTTAAACCAGAGATTTAGCCTTTTTTGGCATACAGATAACGTAACAACAACAAAAACAACAGGGAAAAGCAGTGAAAAGATGAGATTCAGATTGAATCTGTAACTAGACATCTCTCAGAAATGAGATACTCAGTGAGATGTCAGTGTCTGGAGGAGGACCAGTGTTTTGTGAGCAAAACAGCTTGACTCCATTACAATGAGATAGTAATCTGATTAAACTGATGAAAAGCACTTGAGCCCTGTAGATTAGCAAGATCTTCCAGTCAAATTCCTTCTTCCCAGGCTAAAGCCAGCGCTTCAAAAAGAATAAATGGCTCCAATGTTACTTTTCTCAAGAGGAAGGAATTCTGCTCATTTCTTCGCAGTATGTTGCTTGACATCATTCTTGGGGATCTACTTACCATGAAAGGTACTCTGACTGAGCCAAACTTTCACCAAAGGAAGTGCAGTAGAAGGTGAAGGAAGGTCAAAGTACTTTAGTGCATAAAGTTATCTGAAAGTGTCCAGTACAAGACTTCCACCTTCCTTGTAACATGACTATGGACAGTTATGGTTACAGACAGCTAATCCAGAGAAACTTTTAGTACCAAGGTTGCTGCCACGACTCTTCTGTTAGTAGAACAGTACAGAGAAATAGTCCCTGATACCTGGGTTAGAAAGAACAACCCCTTCCACTACAATGCTCAGACAGATGTTCCTCAGCAGCTGTGAAAAACATGCAGCTGCAGTAAGAGGAGAGACCTAATTAATGCCTTTAGTAGCAGCAAGAATTGCAGCATGACTTTGTTCCAAAGCTCTGCTGTACTAGTCCTTTGCCAACTTTAAAAATACTTGTACAGCTCTATCTCTTGTCAGTCATCTTTGCAACATCTCAGACACAGATTCGTGCAGTCTAATGGCTCTGCCTTCCAGCTAGGCATTCAGCAGCCTGCCCTATGGAGAAATGGATGCAAATCCTTTACAGGTATTACTGCTGTGAAGGAATATTTCGTCATGCACCTAATAAGTATTTATCAGTTAGCACCAGCATCTACAATGAAAGACTGTTAGTAGGTGTTCTTAAGCCATTGGTCTCTAAAGCCACACTGTGACACACTTGCTCCTTTCAGAGCACCTTGAGAGCACACCTGCTAAACTGGAGAACTACTCCCATAATGGTCCCTCTGTGTTCTCCTATTTAATGGGATACAGGTGGCCTGAAGTATTCTAAGGACTGAATTCTTAACCCAGAGAATGGTGTGTACACATTTCCTCACTGAGAGAACGTAGGTTACACTACAGAATTAATTCTGCATTGATGGATAAAAATAACACAGCTTTCTACATCTGCTCAGACAGCAACACTGTTAGAAAATACAGTCAAGAACAGCAGCATTTTCAAAACTAGTTCCCAAGAAAATAGAAGAGCCTTGCCCTGAAGCCTCAAATAATGGCATGACCTACCAACTAAGGATTTCTTCTTTGTATGTAAAGCACATTAACAGTACAAACCAGAATCGATTTCATATCACATCATATTATGTTACAAGGAACCTAATGAAGACCAGGTCAAATGGAATTTCGTGCTATTGCATCTGGAACCCAAACCAGCAACCTGTTTAAGAAACCTTCCTCTTAACCTCCTCTGCACAGTAGTCAAGGGCATTTTTGGGACAAACTACCTAACCACTGATGGATTTTGTTAAAAGTCATAGCGAAGGTCTTGCAATACATCTTTGATGCTTTTAAGTGAGACATAGAAGCTAAAGTTTCTGCAGAGATGGCTTTTCATTTATGGTTTTAATATAACTGATCTAATTTTAAACCCAGGCTCCAGATACTCCAGTAGGTCCAACCAGAACAAACCCAAGCTCTTGCAAGGATTGGTGATAGCCAATAGAATTTTAGGCATGAAAATAAGACAGTTTCTAACAGTATAAGTAGTAAGTTTAATAAGATGCAGGAAAAGGCTGCCTAGAATGGTGTAGAGCTGCAAGTCCTTGGAGGATAGTAAGTTGCACAAAAATCTGTTACAAAAAGTTAACTGTAAGTAACTCTCTCCTGGAGAAGCAAAGTGTTCCTCATAATCTCTTGGATTCTGTCCCAGTTTTACAGATATTTATAGATACAGAAACTTGAAATTAATCTAGGAGTAATTAAAAAGAACTCTATTTACAAATATACTTCAACTGCACTAAAGTAATTTAGGAATTTCCCACAAAACTGAGAGCCCCTTAAGAATCCAGCATGTGTGTGAATTCCTGACTCCTCCATAAGGTGACAGATTTTGCTGTTAGTGTTTTCTTCACAAAAAAGTCCAAGGCCATTTGTGATAAACCCTGCAGCCTCAGGTGAAAGTAACTCAATGAAACAACCTAACATCTTAGCTTCCTTTAAGGTAAGAAATTCAAAATTTGTTTAGGTTTTGCCAAAATCTTACATCATAAATTGGACTGCAGGAAAAGTCAAGAAACTTTAATCTGATTGCAAACACAACAAATCAAGACAAAAAAATGTTTAAAACTGTTCCTCTTAGTGGATATTTAAAGGCTTATTAAGAGAGCTTCAGGAAGCAGGTATAGTTTTTTGCTGCTAGGAACAAATAATGAATTCCATTTTCCCAATTTATTTTTAACTGGAGTTCTGAAAGAATAATTTCTCTTAACTCAGCCTTAAAAATGAATCCTCTGGCTCCCACTTTATATCAGGACAACAGGATTGGACAAGATTTCTTTTGGCTCCTCACATCTCTATTGTGAGACTATTAGATAATTACAGGTACAGGTATTCAGCAGATGCATGGGTTCACAGGATAAGGCATCTCCTTTTTGATACCAAAACATTTCAAACAAATTAAAGAAAGCATGTTTTCCAGAAAAAAGACAGTGTACTTGTTTCCTTCATTAAACCATTAAACCTGTGAGAAGCCTGTCAAACCCTGAAATGCTCTAGTAACAAAATTATTTTTTGCTACTTTTAACGAGACCCTCACAGCTTTATTTTCCCCTTCATGTACTGCCTGTTCTGACCAGGTACAGAATCAGCAAAACGAATTCATAGTACCACCAACCTTTGTTGTCTGCAGCTATAAATCCAAGGATGTTTTCATGGCGTAGCATGACTGTTTGGTAAATTTCTGCTTCTCGAAACCACGAGCGTTCCTCTCTTGAAGAAAAGATCTTCACAGCCACTTCTTCTCCTCTCCACTTCCCCCGCCAGACTTCTCCAAAGCGACCCTTA
This sequence comes from Scytalopus superciliaris, assembly GCA_013400415.1. NCBI lineage: Eukaryota > Metazoa > Chordata > Aves > Passeriformes > Rhinocryptidae > Scytalopus > Scytalopus superciliaris. The sequence continues at coordinate 275,025 of VXBX01009313.1, read as the reverse complement.
CCAATGCTCTCCTGAAGCACTATCGTTCTTGCAATTGTTCTTTGCACAAGTAAAGGTAAACCTAAGAACAGGATATACAGTAACTTTAAAGACCACTAGCAAAACAAGCACTTATTATGCTACAAATTAACTCTAGAATTGTTAAATACACAACACGTGCTTCCTTTCAGTTAAGAATGCTGACACTTGCTGATTCATAGTTTTATTTAAATAAAAAAAGGGAACAACCATGAAGCAATCAGGACCAGGAGAAGCAGATTTTTTTTTTTTTTTTTGTTACTAGTTTGTTCAGGGTTTGCTTTTTGTTTTGTTTGTTTGGGGTTTTTTAGTCTACTTTTGGAAGAAGGATCTGCCCATAACTCTCTTGGCAAAACACTGCAAGAGCACTTTTGTTACTGATTAATTTACTTATTGCTAGATACGACTGTCCATTTCTCAGTTAAACTGCACTTATCAGCAACACTGACTGCTGGAAACCTGCACTCATGCCCAAGTATGCCAGTACTCTGCTAGTAATCCCAAGTCACTGTAAAATAGGAAAACATCCTTGTAATGGAAGCTTCCCTCTTTACAGGCCATTTCTGTGCACCTTGCAGTAATTATACTTGAAAAAAAGGTTTACATTCATGAAGATTTTATAGCTTTGGAACAGCTACATGCTTTCAGCACGGAGCACCTCTTAACATGCTTTAGTGATTTTATACAAGAAGTACTGGCATCCCTCAGCCAAAGTGGTTTCTGTTCAGTTTAAATCTTTCCTGCTGTAACTGCAAGGCTCGTCACTGGATTCTGTGTTGACAGTACACTGCAGGATGAATGCATCAGCCAGGTTATCTGCTTACAGTAAGCTCTTTTGGTACAGGATTATTTCACTTAAACCCAACACTTTACAAAGTAATCTGTTACTCCATAATCACTGTTCCAATAGCTGGCAGAACACCTGTATTTCCTTCTGTTATAGAAAATAAATCCCAACTAACAGCTCAAATAACTAATTCTTGCCCATCTCTGGACGTTCTTTGCTAACAACAGCATGAGGACATTGGATCTAGTTGGCAGCATTGCCACGCTTGTAGCTCAGTCTGAAGATTGCCAATTAGAATACTGCAGTGTGGAATGGAGTTCTTCCAGACTTCTAGACCTACAGGAACTTTCTGCATGATCTGTGCTGACAACATACCTTTGTGAAGCAGGGAAGGAGAAAAAATGCACACCATACCAGTGATTTAATCGCTGTCAGATGCTGCAATAATTTCTACTGAGGAAGTTAAAACCTTTGCTGTAATAGCTGTCCCTCAGGTTAATTGTGCTGCATGCCCAAGCTGTAAAGGCTGTTCTGTGAAGCCCAACATGCATTTTTTTATGGACAGACTTTCAAAATGCAGGAAAGGCTAGACTAGAACAACTACAGAACCAAACTTAACCCTGAAAGCGTAAAGTCTGACTCTGCTGCCCAGAGAAAGCTTCTTCCTTAGAACTCATGTACCACTGCAAAATCCACTAGCAAATATTAAATACAAGCTGATTTTGTGTACCTGCAATGGGTGATAGGCCTGGTATTTTTTTCCTACAGCAGTATCAGAAAACTGTACATTTTCAGTTTCAGATTGCACTGCTCTGAACTTGCTGCACCATTTATATACATCCCTCCTTGTTCAAAAAACATGTCCAAGGATATCAGCCAACCTCTAAACAGATATTGAACTCTAAACCTTCCAGATATGAAGCATTTCAATTTCACATCACAACCCCCCAATCATCACATTAACATGTCAGGATAAAAACCCTACTGTGATCTATCCACTTACCCCTGTACTTATTTTTACAATATTTACAAGACTCAGCTTGCTTCTGTTTTTGGCAGCTGACCTTTCTCTTACGACTGCTGCTGAACAAAACCAGATTAGAGTCCATATTTATCCTGCATTCATAGCAATTCATTACAGACTTTCTGTTGCAAATGAGCAGTTTCCTTCTTTTGCTATAGAGGAAACACAGCCCGGCACTGCCAGGAACTGGAGCATCTGCTGTACTGTAAGCCAGGCTGCCTCAAAAGCAGCTCCCTGGAGAGAGCTACAGCCTGAGCCCCTGACATACACATTGGGCACAGCCTTATGCCAAGCTCTTGGAATGCAGCTTCTTTTAATGGTGCATGAGGAAAGATCTGACACCTTGTATTCAGCCATAGTCATCCAATTTATTCCTGAAACCTTCATTGTTTTCATATAGCAAAGTAGCCTCAACTGTTCTGAGAGTCTAGCAAAAAAAACAATAAAAAAAATAAAAAAGGAGGTTCTTTTGCTGTTCCATACCTTAACTGTACTCTGATTAATTTAGACTAATGACTGTCCAATGCATAGGAAGTTTGTAACTAATATGGATAATTCAGGAATTAAGTTCTAAAGCATGAAAAGTAGCCAACAAGAGCAGCTGCTAGAATTTTGTTCTTGTTTGTAAGCCTCTGCCCATAAGACTTTCTCTGAAGAGTACAAAAAAATCCCCAAATCATCCCATGAACTGTGAAAAATCTCATTCCCTTCAAGCTTGTATGAACTCCAAGATTTTAAGGAGCTTTACATTCACTTCAATGGACTGGACTTTGCATTGATTTTTGTGACCCTTTGGATTTCTGAATAGTTCCTGCTTGAAGCCACCCAACAATACCACCCAACGCTTCCAACCCATTTCAGGCAGCTCTTCCTACTCCCTTCCAACAAAGTTACTTCGTCAGTTGTGAGCTAGAGTAACAGATGGGCATCCCCATCTGTCTGTACAATATGTAGTTGATATTTAGAGATTTGCATCATGATCTGAAAATCATTCTCAGCTCCAACAGACTTTGAAATCCTTCTCTTAGAAGCTGTAGCTTCGGCAGAAGGATCTATTTTAGATATTTCATCAATTCCTTTCATGAAGCATCTACTTGTTTCAGGTCTTGTTCGTCATGGAACAACAGGGCAACACTAACGTAAGTCAAGGCTGAAAAATTAATAGCAGCCTATTATTCATCATTGCAGCAAATGAATCCTAACTCCCTTTTGATCTGAACAGGAAGCTCAGTTTTAGAGTTCTGATCATTTCTGTTTTATACACTTCTCATCTGAGAATACTGAATTAACAAAATTGGTAGAATCCTTTTATTTATAGACTAGGAACTCAGCTGGTCCCCCTGCACAAAATTAAGAGCAGAACATGGCTTTTGTGCCACCAGATCAAGAACTTCCTCAGCTGTGCCTCTCAGGTCTGGATTCTTTTCCTGTTCTGTACATTTCCACTGTGTTTTTGCAATCTCTTGTCCCAACACCATGCCTTTCACACAGTTCAGCTTCTGACAGGGTTAAACACTCTTTTAACTAGCAGCTCTGACTTTGCTCCCTTTTGTGACCCCCTTCTCCACCCCCTGTTTATTCCATACATGTACAGTTTTCTCAATTTTAAATGTGCTGTACCCAAAGCCTGGATTAAAATACACATTTCAATGAGATTCAATTGATGCAGGCATTACTTCAGGACACAAGAAAATTATCGGTTCAAGTGCAAGGGCAATGTGAATTTATATAGTCATTGACTGACTAGTTTTGAGGCTGAGACAAGTAACTGAAAACATATATACTGCCAACAGTACAGAAAACAAATACCTGAAGCACCTCCTGTTTTGCTGCCAGAATCACAGTCATGTATAGAACACTAAATAAGGCCAATACTTGTCTTACAAACAGCTCAACAACATGGAACCTGCCGAAGTTGAAAGATCCCTTTTAAGGAAACATCCAGTCTTATTTTACAGGAAATGTGACCGTCTTTCAAGCATAAAAGCAAATTAGTGACCATTCTCTTTAGGGGTAAGTCAAACTCAACCACATTGGTGGGTTTTCTTCCTCTGATGCATTCCCCAGTAGTAATCCAACACCAGAGTAGGTCAGGTGCTCTGGGAGTCTGGACCAGCTTGAGTGCCCTGAATTCAGCTGTGAAAGCTACGAAATTCCCCAGCATGCTGCTTTTACTTAAAGGGCAATTTGCAAATAGGCAAGGGAAGGGTCAATACTTTCCAACCATTTGCTCTAGAGGAACACTCATAGGTTTCTTCTAACTTTGATTCTCTGCTTTTTAAGAGGTTACTTGAAGGAGTACTTGCACAGTTTTCAAATATAAAGAGAGGTTCTAAAGCACCCCATGGAAGAAGGCCAGAAGGAAAATGAAGGAATATTCTTGCTAACAAATGAAAGGACCAATTGGTAACTAAGTTTGAATTTTAGTTAGAATTTATTTTCAGCCTTCTTTATGGAAAGTCTGTATCTGCAGACATTAAGTAGCGATTTTTATGCTCCTAATAGTGTAACAATTATATATCAAATCTTTCTGCATTCCAAGATATGTAAATCTCTGAGTCTCAATATTCTCTAAGTCTCTTTCTTCTCTATATCCTTCCTAGAATGAACATAACTGGAGGACTAGTTCAACATTTGCATTTATCAAGCTCTAGCCCAATATATTGGAAGTTCTATTAACCACTTTAGTTATTTGACTTAGTTACTGCTGTTAGTAAATGAGAAAATTAAGATAAAAACAAATTACGAAAACTCCAGCTCTAAGCAAAGAGCAACTTACCCTCTCATAATCAAGTCTTATTTGGACACAAAATCTTTCTCAGCTAATCTACAACTGCCTACAAACCCAGTGTAACCTCACCTTTTTTAGTGAGGATATGACTAAAGATGACTTGTTTTGATCTAGATTCATGTTCAGCAAGTTACATGGATTTTACCTGACAGAGCAATGGACTCAACAGTTTTCCCAGTTACTGCCCTTGGGAAAGAAACACAACCTGGATACTTGGGGTTTGTTGTTGTAACTTTTTCAGTTACGGGAAATGAAAGGATTCAGCAGAGAATCAACCACCAGCATTTCTTTACAGAAAGTATTCTGAAAGGGCATGGATGTTTCAGCAGATACCTTTGCAAACAATAGGAATAATTGTCAGCAATAAATTCTTTAAACCTTCTATATGGTAGAGGGCTGGTAAAAGGTCATAGTACAAAATTTGATGTCTCTCTCCTTAACATGGACCAGAGATCAATTAATTTACACAATGATTTACCTGGCTCATCATCCCCTACCAAATCACATTTCTATGACAGAGACCACCACACTCCTATAAGCAACTATGTCAGGATCACGACAGCAGAGACTGTATGCAGTGAACAGACTACTGCCTCATTGAGCAACACCTGTTCAGGTCAGAATTAAAACAAAAAAATGATGAAATCAAGGGACAGAAATCCTTCAGAGGTGGTCTGCCTACTGCATCCACTCTACACACATAGAAATGGCTACTTACAACTGGAAAACATATCTTCTGTAAGGAAAGAACTGCCTAAAATATTAACTCAGAATTCAGACTATTCCTCATACACCAACAGCTACATCTATAAATGAATTTCCAATTTAAAGCAAAAAAACCCAAACCCTTCACAAATTACCTAAAAAACAAAGAAGATGGTAGTTTAGCTATACTGTGCAGAAAGAAAGGTAAATAACTGAGCCTTAGAGGAAAGAAAACATTTACAATAGGTGACTGTGATATTCCCTGCATTATATTATAATACATACACACACATACATATGTGTGTGTGTGTGTGTATAGATATCTCAGCACATTAAGGAACAGCAGAAACAACTCAATGTTTCTTTTATTTCACTGATTTCCATGTATTGAATCTTCACTGATACTGAATGAATCTATATGGAAGTTGCTTTTCTAGTAATTTCTCCAGTTAATAAGTTTGAGTAGGTTGGCAATATTAAAAAAAAAAATAAAATGGATGACTTACAAGGCTCTTGAGCACAGGGTAGTTACTATCAGAAGTGTGACTTTACCTGAACCAGAGCCTGAAGTTGTCATATCATAAATTAAATCCTTTAAGGTCGTTCCTTCTGATATAAAGGGACGATCCAATGAAGGGTCTTCTTCACTTGGCACACGATGATGGATTACAGTACGATTGTGACAAAGATACAGAATCAACATCAGTGAAATGCAGACAAAGCAGACAGGTCCAGCAATGACAGCAGCTAGTTCCACAGGTCCTAGATTAGAAGCTGGTTTTCCTGGAGTAGGGCCTAACAGTAAAAATAAAAGAAAACGGTAAAACTATTTATTTCCTTTTATGCAAAAAAAAATGTATAGTATCCCACAGTGATATTCAAATTATTTCAATGCATTTGTTAAAACTTTTGCACAGTAAGTTTTACAAAGGACAAAAGCAATGTGCTTACTTACACTTTCTATTTAACTTGCATGTTAAGTCTTCAAAACTGGCCCTAACATCCCTACCCAGATTACAATTCTTGTTCAAATATCATGAAATTGTACTTGCAGAATCTCAGGGCTGCTTTAGGCCTTCAAATTCACCTACGACTTCCAAACCAAAACTCCCGCTCTTACAGATTTTTCTTTTTTGAAAAAAGGAAATAAAAAGCACAACAAAATGCTCTTTACCTGGTGTTGGAATCGGAAGTTCTATTTTATTGCAGAGAGGTGTGTTACAGCAATGAGGCACAGTATAGACTCCATCTCTGGTGGAGGAGGAACAAACAAACGGCCTGTCTCGGGGAATCAGATCAACTTCTGCTATACACATACTATTGTGTATTATTTTGTCTGCAGTTCGTGTTACTGAGGCAAAACACACTCCATCTGTCACACACGTAAAGTTGTCTTTTGTACATAGATGGCAGTAGCACTCTAATTCTGCAGTGAGAAAAAAAAACCCAATTATGTTAGTATTGGTGCATGTTCTGAGTTGAGAAACAACTTGAATGACTAAAGAAACAGAAGCTCAAAATGCTAGGAGGCCTGTAATCTTTTTGGTAACATAAACACAGATATGTAACACTAAAAGACAACACTACAAGGCTTTTTATCAGGACAAAAAATGAAAAAAAAGTGATGATGATCAGAAGAAAGTAAAATTTCACACTGAAGTCAACTCTCCTTACACAGAGATGTGTTAAAAGAGAAGGGCTGAAATCCTTGATGTTCCTCCAGGTAAAGAAGTTCCACTACAGTTTCTCACACTAAAGATCTAGACTTTTAAACAACACTGTGCTCCCTACATGCAATTCTGCTATTTTCAAACCAAATAGGGATGTAATTTTTTTTCCACAATAACCACAGGCATTGCTTTTGTAAGTGAGAAATTGAGTGCTGCTGGTTACCCAAGATTATTACTTCACAACGTTACTTGATGGTTTTAACTTTGTGCCAAAAGGGCAGGTAACAGCTTAATCCTCATTAAAAACCAAACCTTGCATGACCTGAGAGCATACTCCTTGCTATTTATGCAGCCACAGGAAAACGCTGTCCTACATTACTCAAGTTAGTGATTTATTAAGGCTATCCATTGCAGTAGCAAAGGAGGGAGCACGAGGAGGGAAGCAGGAATGACAGGCTAATCATCTCCAAGATGATCAGGTTTCATTCTTTACATTGCAGAATTTCTTGGGGAAGGAAGACTACTGCTTCTAATTTCATTCTCCATTCCTTACTGTATTTACCAGGCCAAAGCCAGACAGAAAACAGTGCACAGGCAACAATAAAAGTATCAATACACTCTGACTCCACTTGTTCATCTGTGGAGAGCAAAAACTAGCCTGGGACTTGTGTGCATGCACGCAGAAATATTAAAATACAGAAATTTAGAAACAGTTAAAATCTTAAACATTTATGACCGAAATACAAATAATGTGTTGAGCCACAAAAAAAAGCCTCTTTTAAGGGTATATACAAAAACTCACACAAAAAGCATGAAGATTAACAGGTGGCAAAGCAAAAGGTCCCACATGTGAAATTTGGCATTTCACTTAAGTTCAAGAGGTTCATATAATCACTTAGACTGCCTTGGATTTTACACCTCTCTCTATCATTATATATCACGGATTTAAATAAATGGTGATCTGGTCTCAAATATATACATACATCGTCTCAAAGTGTGGATTCTGAGAAGTATTTTCCAAAAACACCTCCCCCAACACATTCCCCCAAGATTTTGAATCAAACCAAATAATTGCAAATCATCCTCTACTATTACTGAAAAGATCTGATCAAGTTCTTAGGACCCTCTGCAGAAAGATAACCCTCTTTCAGAGATTCACCAGCACACAGACCAGTCAGAAAAAGGGAGGGGGGAGAAAACTCACAAATGGGATTGCAAAATCATTTGCTTACTATGAAGATTACTGAAAAAATAATTAGAAGGGAGACAAAATGAGAAATGGCACATGGGAAGGTGAATCTTAACAGCATCCCTTTTTGAAGATCCAGTTTCCCACCTCTCTCTCTCTCTCTCACACCCACCAGGGAAGTAATGAAAGTTATTATCCAGAGCTTAACTAGGCAAACATTCATTTTCCTGATGCTGTGCCTTTGGTAATTTACACCTGGACAAGTTATTTTGTAACCCATGAAAACCTTTAGAAGTTTCCTAAAATAGGCACACACTTTCTTTCAACTTTTTTAGCAAGCATGCCTTAATCTCACTTCATCCATGACCACTCTCCTACTTAAGTGGTCTTTCTGGCTCATGGTAGCTACACACGAAGCTGAGTGCCTGCAGCAAAGACACATATTTACACTGAGTCCCTGTACAGAGGCCAAGTTCCACGAAGTGAAAAATTAGGTTTGGGTTGACCTTCTTACACTTATCCACCTTCCTGATCCTGGGAAGCTGTAGAGACACACTGATACGACCGTTACCAAACAATGCATTCGGCACCTTATCAGTCGCTTGGTTCCCACCTCACTTCTCCTACAGAATTCCCAGTTAAGAGTACTTTGATACAATTTACACTTCTGTTCCCGTTGGATGCCACTGCCCTGGTCTCCTGCCAAGACACAGTACTCTGTCACACACATCGGAGTGATTTCCTCGGCACAAACAGATCGTTACTTCCTTCTGAAGCTCCTCTCCCCCTCCCATAAGAGGGGAAGACAATGCCCAATCAGTTGAATAAGCCAAAGCTCCCAGGAATACAGATTTTTGCTGCTCTCTAGTGGGCATACTCTTAAAAATGACAAAACAAGTTAGAAGTGCTTCAGCCTGATTCCTACCCTGGCCACTTGCAATTCCATCACGCCTTCCAACTCAAGTAGGTAAAAGTAGAATTTCCACATTTTACTATGAGGGAAATTAATTCAGCATCTTCAGCAACAATTCATGCCAGGAGGAGAGAATACAGAATTAAAGCATCCTTGTCCATGTGTCATTCTCCAGTTATCTGTGGTAAAAGAACACAGGCTACGACTACATGAACACATTGCAGACATTTAACATCAGTGGGATGAGGAGACATCATGGCCAACTGTAGTTAAATAACTTCATTCCTATAAAGAAGTGGTTTCACTTTTAATTGATATCAAAGAAAAAACCCCACCACACTGTTGTCCTCTGCAAAGTACAAACTTTTGCTTTGTCTCTAAGTAGTCCCTGTTCTCTCAGAGAAGCACTATAGTAATTTTAAAAACTTAGACAGAAACTAGTCAGGTCTCCAGGTTCACTTAAATGAATATATACGTTTCCAGAATGGGTTGATAGCAGAATGGGATGAGAGAATTACAACTCTGAAGTAAGCTGATTACAGAGCCAGTAATACCTTTCAGGTAAAATGCATTCCAATACAGTTGGAAATCATCATTTAAATCTACTACCATAAACAGCTCTAGAGCTTTTTCAAAACTATTAAATTCAAAGAGGAGGGGGAAAAAAAAGTTTTCACTCAAGCCTTAGTCCATATTTTCCATGTCAGAGAACTATTTTTTTTTTTTTTTAAAGTATTACAACAGTGTTTGGATAGAAGCACTAGCATGAAGCTCCACTACCACCTAATGAAAGGTCATGTCTGTCTAAGTGATACAAGGCTTAGAAAACTACAGCACAGACAGCTACACGAATGCACTGAAAGTTATACAGACAACTAGGGATATAGCCAAGAGCAGAAACTGGGTCAACATACTGGTCTAGTTGCTTCTTTATTGCCTTTTCTCAGTGCACCATGACCATCTTACATAATCATTCCTGCTTTGTATGACTGACTACCATAACAGCAAACCGTGAGACAACGCAGTTATGAAAGTGTATGTGCATTATGCCACATACCATGCCACAGAAGTTAACAACATACTTCTCATATCTCAATCTGATTTAAAAACAGATTAACCTCTTTGTGTTGAATTGTGTAATTGCTCAGGCTGAGTTTGGCAGTTTTGTCTTCCCTTCAAGAAGTCTCTCTTGCATTTGTAGCCTGGAAAGCCCCTGCTGAGGGTAAAGCAAATTGACAGCATAAACGAGACTCTGAAACCACACAGCTTGACAAGACCTAAGCTGGTTCCCAAGAACTCAGATATTAATACTATATACAGAATGTGAACAGAGAATTAAGTACACTCCACCCACTTAACTTTTACAAGTCTGCACGATTAGTTACCTATCAAAAGTCTTTTTTTTTTTGGTATCTGTTGTCTTTCTGAAGAAAACTGTGGTCTTTATGTTTAGAATTACATAAACCCCTATGAATCACTATGTAATATTTGTTAATATCCCGCAGAACTACTTCAACCAGACAGTTTAGCATACACCACCACCTTCACCCAAAGAATTTTTAGTTGAAAGTCATATGTTGAAATACTGTCTTTCAAAGGGTGCTAACAAGGGCCATTATAGCAGTTAAAACTTGTGAGATGGGCTTTTTCCCTAGAGCACCTCACATCTCATTAAGAGCAATTAACTGGTTTATATTATTAATATTTTGTTTAATAATATATCTTGTTTTACAGATTTAAAAAAAAGACAACTACTCTCAGCATCCCAACACCAGCATAATGCAGAAAGCAGGACTTCACTAGAACAATTAGGTCTCTCAGTTCCACTAGATGCAGAGTTTCAAGGGAGTGACAAGAGAGAGTAACAGATTTTGGGAGGATGAACAAGAGAGCTATAGTGCTCACCCACCCTTTTTTCTCTATGCAATAAGATCTGCCAGAAGCAAGAAAGCAAATGCAGAACAGTGCTGTCAGCTTCTGAGTCTCTGATTCAGACAGTCTCTTCAAACAACACACCTGGCTCATCTCTCCTGAACTCTTCTAGCTCAAGACACAAAAGTGTTTAGCTCTCAAAACACCTGGGACATAGGTACGGTTTTTAAAACCACGAGAGTTCATGACCATCACTAATGCATTCTTCTCACAAATGCACTAATTAAGTTTAACTGTTGCAAAAGAACAGCACTGGATATGAAGTTTTCAGGAAGACTTTCACATACATCTCATCCATCTTGGTTAAGCAAAACTTCCACTGCAAACAGCAGGTGATGCACTCAAGAAAACAGACAAACTAACTTATCAAGTAATTTGCAAGTAATGATAAAACCTTGTGTAAAATCAGAGCTTCAAAAAAGTGGTGTTACTTTCTCTGTAGTGCAGGTCCCAAATGGCACTATCAAGTTTTTTTGCCTTTCATCTGTAATGCTACCCACAGGTATGTTCATGCCTCTTTACAGTAAGATACCATAAACAAATTTTTAATGTATCTTTCGTAGAAGAGTATCGTTAAAAATAAGCAAACAAAAAACCAGAACAAAGTTAAAATTAAAAGGCTACGTTATAATTTTACTAGCATTGCAAAAACAGAAAATAGGAAAGATCTTCACTTGCACTTGTAAATAAATTCCACCATGTAAGTCAGATTGCTATCCTTATTTGAGATTAGAAGCAGTTGCATGATTGCAACAACTTCCAAGAGGTGACTCCTGGGAATTTCGGTGAGAATGAAGACTTATACAGTGAAAACCAGAAAGCTTATTTTCAGCCTCTGTCTCACAAACTAGGGGTGTTCTGTTCAGCTAGCTGCTGGGATTCACTACATGCCTGCTCTCCATATAAACCACATCACAAGATTATTCCTTCACGAAGCAACAGTAGCATATTGCAGAATTGCTGTACCAAAGGCAACCATAAAACACTTAACTCCTATCAAACTGCGATAAGAATACTAAGTAACAGCAGCCAAATGATACCCTGAACTACTCTGTCAACTTAAGACACAGTGTTCAGGAGTATCAACCCCCTTACCCATAACCAGGGCCTCGGCATGAGCTATGGATGGAGAACCCTGGACCCCTCCCCATTCCCCTGGACAGAAAGGATTTCTCCTTTTTGAAACAAGAGGCAGCACACCACCACTACCACCCCTAAGCTTGTATGGGAGTCTGTTGCCTTGTTTTCACACAAAGCTTTTAAAATCAATGGAAAGCTGTTGATTGATGAGAGGCATTAAAAGAAAAGAGTTCAAAGCTCAGATGGAAGTAAAATTTCCTTCAACCTCTAAAATGAACGTGTTACATAAGAAAGCTTTAAATTATTAAAGCCTGGGGCACCTTTTCAAAAACACAGAGGTAATTTAAGCCTGTTTCACTCTTTCTGCATCAGAGATTCTCCATCATCTCAATATGGGTGATTAAGATCACATTTTAGTATAGCAATTTATGCTTTGTTTAAGTCACTGGTATGAGTAGTAGTTTAGATGGAATAATGACAAGCATCGTAAAGATCCAGACCGAAGCTGCAACTGAGGGAGGTCTGGTGCTTCTCCACCTCCTCTTTAAAACCCAAAGCAACACACAATACAACCAGAGAAGAATTTATTAAGTGGACTGGTTATAAAATGCAGATTTTTATCTATCTAAGCTAATATAGATGGAACGCAAACCCAGATCAGTTCGGGTAGGATGCCTCAAACACTTGTGTACCTCTTTAGGACGTATCTCCCTAGCTGCTAACCGCGGAATAAAGTGGCCTTTAAAAAAAAAAAAGAAAAAAAAAGAAAAGTTTTTAATTCTCGCGTTTACGAGTGCCGCAGATCGTTCCGGTTCCGTGCATTAGCTCTGCGACAGCACAGCTCTGACACCGGGTATCTCTCTCGCAAAAAGAGCGCACGTACAGAGGGCTGGGGGGAACAAAACCCCTTTCGCCGCACAGCACTCACCGAGGGTGTTATTTCTTTACCGAGCGGCGGGGAGCTCAGCGAGCACCCCGGCCCGGGGGTGCCGCACCCGGAGGCCTCTCGCCACCCCCGCTCCGTGGGACACTCAACACGTACCCGCGCCG